>PYAF01006217.1:465249-573380 GCA_007407185.1 Glycine tomentella | reverse complement strand
AAAATGAAAAAAAAATAAACATATTTATATGATAATTTGATGATAAATATTATATTTATTTTAAGCTAATTAACATAATAAAATTATCATGTCTATTTAAGTGTTTTTTTTAACTTAAATGTATTTTGAAGTTGATTAAAAATATTTTAAGATATAACATAAGGAATATATAATAATATAAAAATGTCATGATTGAAACTAAAAGTATAATAAAAATTATTTATCTATAAATAAAAAATTACAACATTTTAAAATTAATTAAAATAATAAAATTATAATACATCAAAAGATATTTTATCCATAAAATAAAATTCAAATTTATATCAAATTATCATATAAATATGTTTATTTTTTTTTCATTTTACATTATTCAATTATTTTAACAGATAATTTTATTGAAGATTTATGATCTAATCTAATAAACAAGCTTTATAGCTACCAGCTACTTGCTTCCATAGTCAAATACCAGCCTACATAATCTTAAAGTAACATTCTTTGAAAATGTTCTATCTTTTTATATTTTATTCCATCTTTATATTTAAAATATTTATTAAATATGCTTATTATCCTTTTTAAATAAAGTACGATTTTATTTTTCAATTTTTAACTAATTTCTCGTACATTTTTTTATATTACACTATTTATTTTAACCATTATATTATTTATAATATTTATTATTTCAACATTATACTTTATGAAATATATCCATTTGTGTCTTTATACATTTTTTAGCTAACAAATAATTTTACCAAATATAGTCTTATGATTTAATAAGTTAACTTGAAAGTTTTAAACTATCTAAGTTTCAATTTTTAGCTACATGTTAATCTTTTATCTTTCAATAACTTTTTCAGCTAGTTTGGCAAATATAACCAAAAAAGAATTTTATCACATACTTTTATTTTTGTTAAAATAAAATTATTAATTAATCTAAAGAATTATAAATTCAATTTGTTTTTCCAAACGTGGCAAAATAATTTTTCTATCCGATACTTTCATTTTTGTTAAAATAAAATCATTAATTAATCAAAAGAATTATAAATTAACTGAAATGAAACATACTCTTTATTTAGTCTTGCTAGGATCCATGTATTGTCCTTAAGATAATGAGAATCCATAGATATTTTTAAATATGAAAAATAGTACATTTAATATGGATCGACTGGTTTAATCGACAAATAACAAGTTATTGTTTAAAGTTGTCTACAAAAATTAGACGTGTAGAAAACTGGTCAATAGTTAAACGAGTGATAAACTTGTGGTTTTTCAATTCTAATAATAACTTTTTTTATTTTATTTTGATATGAAAGTATTATTATTTTCTTTGGACTCTAATATGTAGATTGTATTAATGGTATGTACACCCAACCCAAGGGAACTATCTAAGAGATATTTGATTTTTCATAAACTAAAATTTCATAAATTGAAAATTAATTAATTTAATTAGGTTTTAATAGATTTAATGGTGGTAGAATGTGTGTGTGGTTAATGGAGAGGATACAACTTTGCTTATAGGAATGATATAGTCTCCAGAGAAGGATGGATAGTATGCTAAATGGACTTTTCTAATATTAGAGGTATTTTTGGAATTAAAAATATAAGATTTAAATATTTTTTATTCCTAAAATGTTTTTAGATTTTTGTCTGCCATAAATTCTTTATTGACTTTTTTGTCCTTGAAAAAAAATATTTTACATTGTATCCATGTCAGTATATTGGCTCTATTAACTTAACATGTCGCCATCTAATGGTAGACATTTTAAACATTATATTTTTTAAAGCAAAAAAGTCAAGAAAAAATATATTAGAGACAAAATAAAAAGAATTTAAAAAAATGGAGACCAAAAATATATTTAAGAAAAAAAAAAAGAGAAATCGTGTGCTTAAAAAATAGGTGGTGCAAAAAACAAATCCCTAAAATATTGATGTTAGGCCTTCTTTGAGGACTACTCTATTTTGTGCTATAGGGTTATTAATATGTGATAACGTTTTTATAAGGGTATTTTGCCATCATATGTGATAACATTTTATTGTTGGCTTTTAAATTTTAGTGTATTTAGGTCATGTAGCATTTGTGCTATAGAATTAATGATTTGTATTAAAATTTCAAGGTTTAATTTTGGGCACACATTGAGCTTCAAATCAAAGTCACTTTTTCACCGATAATATTTTTGTTTTTATTTATTTATAAAAGAACCACTTCTTTTCTTGTTATGTGTTTAGCATGACCTAATTAATGACATCTGTTATTTTTTTAATGCAGGAAATAAATCACGAACTATTATCTTAATCCTTATCCCCACCATCATTGTATTGGGAATACTTTCTATCCTTTTTTTCTATCTGATAAGAAGAAAGGCAAGAAAGAATAATAAAATGATTCTCAGAGAAAATTGTATGTATATAAAAAAAAAGAACGAAATTTTAATACTAACTTTTAAATTAGAAATCTTAAAAAAGTTTACAAACTTATTGTAATGATTGAAATATTTTATTTAGTTGGACAGGAAAGTTCCACTATTGAGTCATTACAATTCAATTTGGCAACAATTGAAGCCGCAACAAACAACTTTTCACACGAGAACAAGATTGGTAGAGGTGGATTTGGAGAGGTTTATAAGGTAGAAGAAAACATGCATGTTAAATCTTCTTTCTTATGTGCTCCTATTTTTAACACAAATTATTATGTCTACATTTTTAGGGAATTCTTATTGATGGAAGACCTATAGCTGTAAAGAGACTCTCAAGAAATTCTAAGCAAGGTGTTGAGGAGTTCAAAAATGAGGTTCTATTGATAGCCAAGCTTCAACATAGAAATCTAGTAGCGTTCATAGGATTTTGTCTTGATGAGCAAGAGAAAATACTTATCTATGAATATGTCCCAAACAAAAGTCTTGATTACTTCTTATTTGGTTCGATTCTGTTGACCTCTCTTTAATTAGTATTTTAAAGTTTAGCATTCATGCATTATGTTTTTATGATATTATATCTTAAACCATGATTGATTACAAAACATGCATCGCTTAATTTCCTCACAATGAATATTTGTTGTAGATACTAAACTAGAAAAGGTTTTGAGTTGGTCTGATCGTCACAAAATCATCGGAGGGATTGCTCGAGGAATTCTATATTTACATGAACATTCTAGACTTAAAGTTATACATCGTGATCTTAAACCTAGCAATGTATTATTGGACGAATATATAAATCCAAAAATTTCAGATTTTGGTCTTGCTAGAATTGTTGAAATAGATCAACAGGAAGGAAGTACAAATAGAATTATTGGAACATAGTAAGTTTTGAATACTCATTCCTATGTTTTTCATCCCTTGTAAGATATATTTAAGCTTATTTGTCACTTTTCCGGTTTTCTCATAATTTTGCAGTGGCTATATGTCTCCAGAGTATGCTATGTTTGGACAATTTTCTGACAAATCAGATGCTTATAGCTTTGGAGTTATGATTCTCGAGATTATTAGTGGAAAAAAGAATATAAGTTCGTACGAACCACATCGTGTTGCTGATGGTCTTCTAAATTTTGTGAGTGCAGTAATCTTGCAATTTTTTTTATTACTTATGCTTAATGTACAATAAAATAAATCTAAAAGTAGGAAAATATAATGATTTGGCCAAATTTACAAATTGTTACAGGTTTGGAGACATTGGAAGGATGAAACACCATTGAACACATTGGACCCCAAATTAAGAGATAATTATTCTAACATTGAAGTGATCAAATGCATTCAAATTGGTTTATTATGTGTTCAAGAAAATCCGGATGCTAGACCTACAATGTTGACAATTGTCTCATATCTCAGTAGTCACTCAATTGAGTTGCCATCTCCACAAGAGCCAACATTTTTCTTATACCATAGAATGGATCCAATTGTTGCACATGAATCAAGTTCGGGGCAATCTACCAATAATTCCATACCATCATCTATAAATGAAATGTCTATAAGTCAATTCTATCCTCGATAGTTTATTTTTTAATATCAATATTTAATCATGTTTTAATGTATTATAAAATATTATTTGGCACTTAATTATGATGTAGAGGCAAGTTATGAAGTATATACATGTGTTTTGTGTTTTCTCAAATTGTGTAAATCTTTTTCTACTATGTTCCCTTACTACTTGTGTGGCTTCAAGTTTCAGATCTTTTTATGTTGACCTATGGCATGTATTATGCTAAGGTTAAGTTCTCTTGTTTAAGTAATAAAATTCATGTTGTTTATCAAAAAAGAAAGTACAAATATAAAATACATATAAAAAAAATGAAGTATGCTTAATTTGTTTCAAATTTCAATATCTTTTACATTAGAAATTTGTGAATGACTCTTAAATCATTTGCAAAGCAAAGAAATTTGGATTACAAAATAAGAATACATTATTGTGATGTAGTACCTATTATGAATATATTCAATGCTTAATTGTAATTTAGTCCTTTTACTATAATTACTTTTTATTTGTTTTTTTAATTTCATTTTTTTATTGTGATTTTTTTGGTCCTTTTACTATTTTAATTGTACAACTTTGGTCCATATGTTAACTAGCTAGATATCTAATAATTAATGGAGATTTTGACGTGATAGTGTAACTAATTAATGTGCTAACATAGATGTGCAATAGAATGTTATGTTAGCATTTTTGTTAAATATTAAATGTCAAGTTAATAGATTGATAACTAAATTAAATGTCAAGCTAACATAGAATGTTATGTTAAATATTATTGTTATTTTTGGGTCCTTTAAATTTAAATTTTCTTTTTAAATCTCTCAAATTTAGAATTTGTTCTTTTTAATCCCTCATACTGTAAAAAATTATTACAAATTATGTATCAAATTCGTCAAAATATGATAAGAGTAACTGAAAGTGTATTTTTTGAAGTTGAGAAACTAAAAAATATATATTTAAATTTCAGGATTAAAAACAATAATAATCCAAATTTAAGGGACCAAAAATATATTTAATTATTTTTTTATTTTATTACTATTTATTACTTTTAGCGTAATTGAGTGTTGAATTAGAGACGAATAAAAAGCATTTGAGAACATGAAGGTTGAAAAAAAAATATTTTGAAGTTGACTTTGTAATATTTTGCGGTTAAAAATGTTAAAAAATGATTTTTTTTACATATTAAACTTATTGTAAAGTAATATTTTTAATGGTTTTTAACCATCATACAATTAACCACTACAAAATATAATAAAATATTAAAAATTAATGCCACAATATCAGTTAACAACAGATGATGAAAACTAAAAATATTAACGAGACAAAAGTTCAACGATTAAAATCAATCATATTTTTTTGTCAAAGTCTAAAAATTAAATTTTGAAAAAGTTTAAGAAATAAAAAAACAACCAATTAATGGTGGTGAATTTGTTAACTGGACCTTATAATAAATATATACAAGAGTAGTACTTTTCTTTTGTGCTATAAGTTTTGACAAGGTTTTTGACATAGGGTTTCATAAAATCAAGGTTTTACATAACGGTTTGTAACCACAATATGTTGATATATAATGTCAAGGGTTTTGCAGTAGTCAGCATTGCAACTGTAAATAAATGTTGGCAATTTCCTGTATCATTGAAATTGCGACCAAACCACAGTCCAAAGCCAGTTGTTTTGACATTTTCTAACTTTCTTTGAGACTACTTCCACAAGTAATATAATTAATAATTAATAATCTATTGAAATTTTTATAAAGATTTATCAGGGGAATCCTTCTGGATGATGATCACGAGTGTTTGACTCGCTTGCTTCATGGAATTATTACTTGTCCCCTGTCCCTCACTGTCATGACGTTACTGATGGCAAAGAATTTTTAGAAATTAATTAGAAGTTTCAACTTCACCCTATATTAACAGAACTATGCCTTCAAATAATTCCTTTACGAAGCTCTTATCCATGTTATCATCTTCTTCAATTTCGCAACTACTAAACACAGAACATCCACCCTGGTTTTCTAGACCAACTTTGCTTTGGATTTGGAAACCAAGCCACGGCCAATAGCGCCTATGAAACCAGCTTCAGGACCTTCCTCTCTTCGTTGTCTTCCAACGCCGCCAACAACACATTCTATTACGACACAGTCGTGGGAAGAAACACCTCCGACACAGTGCATGGAATGTTCATGTGTAGGGGCGATGTACCCTCTCAGCTCTGCACACAATGCGTGGCAAACGGAACAAACACAATATCCTCACATCCAGATTGTTACTTGTCCATTTAGGTAGGGCTGTTCATGGTATATATGACCATAATCATAATTAATAAATAATTAGACCATAAGTGAATATAATAATTATAATATGGTATAACTAGTTATGTTTTTAAAAAATCCTTTATGAATATAACCAATTATATCCAAAACTAATTATATAACCAATCATGGATGAATAAAACAAGTTATTTAAAATAACATTTTTATAAAATAGGTTATAATTTTATAATTATAGCTACTTTTTAAATAAAAATAAATTATTTGAAAGATGAGTGTTAGTAATATACCTTTTAAAAACTCTTTTTAATTAGTTAAAATGTACTACAAATTGCAAATAAGAAGAGATGGTCATTAAATACTAATTCTTCCATTCCTAATTATAAGATTCATTTTTAAAAAAATTGTTTTTTTTTATTTTTATAAGATCTTTTTTAAATTTTTAGATGCATTAATTATTTTTTTCTATATATATTCTTATTTAATTGTTTTCTCTCCAAAAAAATAATTAAGTGGATAGAAAAATAAGAAAATTTATAATTTAAAATAATAGTACAATTAATTGAAAATTTTAATGTTATTAATTAAATTAATTGTTTTTTTAAAGGGAAAGTGAATTATTTAAAAGATTCTTATAATAGGGAGGAAGGGAGTATGTGAAACCCAATAAATTTTATAATTTTCAATAAATAAAAATGATATATTCAAAAAATGTATTAAAGAGTATCACCTTAATATTTCTTTATTTGAAATAATCATTTTTATAAAAGTGGTTGTAGTTTTATAAATAGTTAGTTATGATTTTTTAAAAAAAAACTGATATTTTTAGTACCCCACACATGAAGGGTGTGATTCGGTACGAAGAGGCACGGTTCGGTATTCCAACGTTGCTTCACATTGGAGCACACTAGATATCTCCTACAACCAATTGCAAGATAGCTTCATGAGTTTGTTGTACAACGTCATGAATCAAACTGCAGATGAAGCAGCCATTTCGGGTAATAGGTTCTCCACAAAGCAAGCAAACGTATCTGAATCTCAGACCCTATATATACTGTCTGGCACAGTGCACACAAGACCTCTCACCGCGAAGCATACTGCAGAATCTTAGTCAAGCAATAGGGTACCTCCAAACTGTTGTAAGGAAAGGAAGGAGGAAGAGTTTTGTTTCCCAATTGTAACATTAGGTATGAATTGTACCCTAGCTTTCTTCCGCGTCACCAGTGAGGCACAACAAGGACTCGTTCCTGAGACAAAATACTCATGCAAATTCGGAATATTCAGAAGATCTTAGCTATGTTGTACCCTTTGTGTACAATATAATGCGTCCGAAAGGCAACGGAGAAAATAGTTTGTTAGAAATAAGTTACTTAAACAAATTAATTTAACATAAATTTAACCTATGATGCTTTTATAAAAACAATCAAATTGTCTGTCTTAGACTGGAGTACCATTCTTTCCTCCTAAATTTTTCTCTATCTGAAAAACATACACATGGTATGGTCTTGCTTGAATGCTCTCAACTACTGCGATGTTCATTGCTCTCTCGTAATTCTAAACACTTACAAGTTTTTCTTCCAACCTAATTCTGAATTTACTGTAAAAAAAAAGGGTAAATCATCATTAGGTGGATGATGACTTTCATTGGTTAGATCTATACTTGGATCATTTGAGGAGAATTTCAGGTGAAGAAATATGGGTAAGATTTGTGTTTGTGGGAGATTTTCAAATACCTTGTGTATTTTTTTGTGACTTTCAAATACATGGTATGATAGAAGAGGGGAAAAAAGTATACGATGGCTTTTGGCCAATTCACAAAACGTTACATTGAAATTTAGTATTATTCAAAGCACCAATACGCATATTGAAGAAGGGGGTTAGGGATTTGAGAGAAATAAAAATATAATACAAGTACTGATATAGGAAAAAAAAAAGGAAATGTAAGTTTGGGAATGTGAAGAAGAGAATTGGAATACATGAAGGGATTTAGGGATTTGAGAGAAATAAAGTGAAATACATGTACTAATACAGGAAGAAAAAATGAGATGTGAGTATGTATATGTGTATGTGAAAAAGAAAGAAAATTGGGATACATAAAAGGATTTAGGGATTTGAGAGAAATAAAAGTGGAATACATGTAAATATGTGTATGTGAAGAAGAAAGAGATTATTGTGGCAGTTGAAGAAACTAAAATAGTGAGAAAAAGAATTACAATAAGAAAATAAAAATTGATAGAGATAGAAGAAAAATTATGTCATGACAATCGAAGATTATTTTGTTCATAGAGGATGTAATGACTCTAATATCATGTTAAAAAATATATATGCATAAATTAGAATAATAATTTTTCATTTCACTTATTCATTATCTCTTAAATGAAGTATATTTATACTACTAATGTTAACAATTTGAATATAATATTAAGAAACATTAATTTAATTTTTTTTATCTAAATTATTTTAACATATTGCTATCTAAGAAAAAGAATAATTCAAATTTAACAAAAACCATGCATAGAGACTTGGGGAGGTGCAAAGTCGTATTATTGGTGGCAGAAGTAGTGAAGATTTATGGAAATTTGATGGAGATTACCAAGATAAGTGCATGAAAAGGATCAACCTTAATGAGAGGATCGGTGGGCAATTATTGTGTTACGGATTTAGTGCAGCTTTAGTATTCAACAAACTATTGGTGCTCACGGAAAGTTAGGTGGTGTGGGGATTTTTTGTAACCACTAAATATCCTGTAACAACTAGGGGTATATTTTCTTTTTTTTTGTTATGAGTGGTTTTATAGCCTTTTGTTTATTTTATTGTATTACATTTTGGTGGGCCGTGGATAACTCTGGGAGTCACTCACTGCTTATTGGCATGGGCATTACCTAGTAAATTTAAATAAATAATATAAATTAATTAAATAATTTGTAATTTAGGACTATTTTTAAAATAGTTTAAAATTTGGAACTGTCAAACACGTCTAAATTGAGGAGTGTGTGTTTAAACACGTCCAAATTTGGACGTGACAACTTTCGTCGTTAATTCGATTGCTAACACTTTTTGTGACAAAATATTGTAGTAAGCAACCACTTTTTTTTTAATATTTGCAACCATAATATTTTGTGGCAAAAAATGTTAACGACTTTACAATCAATTTTTTAATTTACAATATAATTTTTTTTCAATTTTTTAAATTAGTGCCGTGACCACACAATATTGTGAATTTTTTATTTTTTTTAAACTGAAATCGTTTAAAAATTTACCATATAATTTTAATTTTGGTAAATAAATATACCAAAAAAACATTACCTAATTTGGGCTAATTTTTTATTGACTTTGTTGTTTTTACAACTGAATTTCATAAAAATGGTACAAAAAAATTAGCTCAAATTAGGAATACGATATGTTCTTCAAACGATCATCACTTTTGATAGAAATGTCCGATCGAGACGTACTTTATGTCAAAATGTTCAAAATTAAGAAAAGTAATTAAAAAAATAAAAAAAACATTAAATTAACTAATTAAATAAATAAAAAAGTAGACTGTTTAGAAATTTTTAGCTAATTAAATCCTAAATCTTATTTTGAGGTACTTAGAGATGTTTTTGGAAAAAATAGTTGATCAAATCTCCTTTGGAAATTTTCCTAGGCCTTCCTCTCTCAATTTTGAAGAGTTTTGACACAAACTACACCTCAATCGAACATTTCTATCAAAAGTTACGACAGTTCGAAATTCACTTAACACTGCGCATGTATGACACATGTTGCAACAAGGTGAAACACGCCTAAATTAAACGTGTTTAAACATGCATAAATTAAATGTGTTTGACTATCTCAAATTTTAAAATATTTTCAAAACAACTCCAAATTTCAAGTTATTTATTTAATTTGTATTATTTATTTAAACTTATCGGCATTACCTATGAACTTGTTGCCTATTGTACTAGGTTCTTTATATCTAACATAATATTATTTGTCTAACAAACATATTAGTCTTTAAAAGTAAAAAATTTAAAATAAGTTATTATGCTATTATTTTAGTCCTTAAATTCAATTAGTTATTATTACTTTAGTTCTTAAAAAATTATATGATTTCTTAAAAAGTTATTATTGCTTTCGAGAACTAAATTGATTATTTACAGATAAAAAAATGAACACATCCAAACACACACTGTATATCCCAAATTCTTAATTATTAATTATACATATTTTTAAAATGAGCGTATGTCACAACATGATCCTATTATTTTTTGCATTTTTTAAAAACTATCTCATTACTTAAATATTAAATAATTATTGCTTTATTACAATTAGTTTTATATTTTACTTATTATTTATATTTTTATATACTCATCTAAAAAATATGTATAAGGCAACATCTGGTTGTAAAAAAAAAAAACATTTCCTTTGGAAAAATGAAAAGAGGCATGGAGAATGACTTTACCTACCCACGCCAGCATAAAGTAGTAGAGCACGCTAATCTGCTATAGAAAATAACGCCCCTATTTTCATGCTTCAGCCTATATATGACGAATATACCAAACATATAACGAATATTCGGTCTGTTACCGTATAGATATTTTTAAACTCAATTAAAATAAACTTGTTTAAATAAATAAATATTATTGATTTAAATTAATTTATAGATTTATATATAAAAGTAATTGAAAATTAAAATAAAACATATATTATTCTTTAAAAATAAATTAAACTGTTTTCGGAACATTATATTAAGAAATTTTACTAAATTGATATGTCTTTCTTTATAAAATGTAGACAATCTGTCAATCCTTCTTCTTCTAAACTAAATTTTGAAAGTTAGTTAAGTCTAATTCAAGATTGAAAATAGTAACCGTCATTAAAAATAATAAACCATTAATATTAAAATATTTAAAAATTTGAATTAAAACTTCTTGATTAAACATGATCTTGAGAAGATTCATCAAACAAAAATAAAATTTACAAATAGTTTTTATTGTTACTTTAAAAAGTATCTCAATTATTAGATAATTTTTTTAAATATTTTCATTAATCTATCATATTTATCACCATCATCATTTGTTTACCATTATCAACGTCATAGAGCAATAGTCATTGTGATTATTGTGATGATGATAATGGATTAATCAAAATCTATAAGAAAAATGAAATGATGATTGTGATATTTTAAGATGTGATAATTATTTAAAGTTTAGAATGGGATAAAATTTGATTTGTTACATAAAATTTCAGATTAAATTTTAAATATTTTAATCTAATCATTATTATTTATTCTCATGAAAACAAGTGTTTTTATTAAAGTCCTATAACATTTTGTACTTTCTTTTCGTGATTATTCATAAAATGCTTTTATATAATTTTACAACTATATGATAATTTATGATTGAAAATTCAATTTATTTCCTTTTTCTTCTATTCGTGGCTACTCGTAAACTTCTTTCAGGATTCACGTGCCCACCTTTTTCTTTTTTCAACAATAATAAAGGTTAAAAAAAGAAGAAAAAAAAAAGAAAAAAGCGACCCTACTAGACTCTACTAACAGTTGTACAATAAAATTGTATTTATATACACCAAACCACACAACACTGACAAGCCACAGACACAAAGTTTGGTCTTGTTAGGTTACATCTGTGACATTTGTGGTGTTAGTTCATATTTGCGGCTGATACCGAGAAAGAAAGCAGGTATTTTCCAACTGTCCATAGATGTCTAATATCACATCGCATGTGACGGTATTATATCATAGTATGAATGATTATTAGTGTTTATCTATCTAGATTTGTCATTGAATCTGAATTTGATAGAAAAGAAAAACAAAACCCAGATGGGTAATGAGTGATTATTATTATTGTATCTGAGTGATGATGTATTGATGTATATTTGGATTTGTCAATGAATCTGATTCTGATAGGAAAAAAACAAAAAGGCGCAGATGGGTAGTTCAGGTTTCTCATGGAAATTGGCGGATCATCCAAAGCTTCCAAAGGGTAAGACTGTGGCTGTTGTGGTGTTGGATGGTTGGGGAGAGGCCACACCCAATGAGTTCAACTGCATCCACAAGGCTGAAACACCTTGCATGGATTCTCTTAAAAAGGTTCAATTTTTTTGCACTTTTTTGGATCCAATTTTTATTTATAGATTTCAAAGATCTATTGCTATTTCTGGAAGAGTTGTTCATTTTTAGTATTTGAGAGTGTTTCGAATAGGGTTGCCTCCGATCGGAAGGAGGATACCTGTGAGGAAACAAAAAAAAAAAATCTATTGCTAGTTTGAGTTAGATAAAATTAATCAGGATTTATTTTTTTGTACTACAGGGTGCTCCTGAACGATGGAGATTGGTTAGGGCTCATGGTACTGCTGTAGGCCTTCCAACAGAAGATGACATGGGCAATAGTGAAGTTGGTCACAATGCCCTTGGGGCTGGTCGCATATTTGCTCAGGGGTAAACTAAAACTAGCCTCTCTTTTTCATCTATTTGGCCCCATAAGTATGTTACTACCTAGGTATTAAATTGTGGTTACAGGGCCGTCGATTTAGCTATATTGTGGGAAGATCTGGCCACATCGGTCGTGAACCGTTCTTTATGAACTTGGTTACTGCCACTAGCAGTTAATAAAAATTGTGATCATATACTGCTTGTCAGTTTTTTCTTTAAATTGATTGATGTCTGAAAATTAAAATGAAATGTTTGTTTTTAGATTTACTGGTGTTCCGTGAGTGCTTGGTCTTGTATGTTTCTTGAATTATGTTACTGGTATTTCTAGATAGCTATGATTCATATGAAGATGAACTTATCTTGTTTCTTGTGAACATTTGTATTTGTTGTGTTGTGCCTGCCATATTTTGTCATGGATTGAACCATACAATGGCTTGTTCCACATTGTTTCTTAAATTGTCGTAAATGAGATCAATAGATAAATGTGCCCCAGATACTTATGCAGTTTTGTTTTAGGATGCAACACAACAATCAACATGTAAACACTGTTGTTGTTTTGTCTTGTTGTATATCACTTTTCACAAGGAATTTGTATTACATTTGGGATTTATAATTTCACGTTTACCATCTTGAAATGTTTAGTTATGGTCTTCCCTATTAGCTATGCTATATAGTCTATATTCTTGTTTTAAAATTATTCCTAGCATGTGTGATGATTGGGATATCTTGGTTTGTGATTGTTCATTTTAGTGCTAAGCTTGTCGACCTTGCTCTAGCCTCTGGAAAAATTTTTGAAGGAGAAGGTTTCAAGTACATAAAGGAATGTTTTGAAAATGGCACGTTGCATCTCATTGGGTTACTGAGTGATGGTGGAGTTCACTCCAGACTTGATCAGTTGCAGGTGGGATTATTTGGGGTTGGAGCTGTTTTTCCTTCATGTGTATGCTATTTATTCTTTCTAACTAACTACTTTTGTACAGTTGTTGCTTAAAGGAGTTAGTGAGCGAGGTGTTAAAAGAGTCCGTGTCCATATTCTTACAGATGGCCGTGATGTTTTGGATGGCTCAAGTGTGGGGTTTGTGGAAACCCTGGAAAATGATCTTGCAAACTTGCGTGCAAAAGGTGTCGATGCTAGGATAGCATCAGGTGGAGGTCGTATGAATGTCACAATGGATCGTTATGAGGTATAGTGACCTGGAAATGACTTTCAATTTGCATAACTCGTGCATCTCTCATTACTTCACTCCCATGTGGATTTTAGGTGTAATACCTCCCCCCTTCTTTAAAACAAATGTTAAAAAATCTTTTATATTTTCACAATTTATTCTCGTCACTCTGTTTATTTGTATACAAGACAATTTTAATTCATTAAAAGGTGGGATAGGTGTGCCTGATTACATGTGAGCTGTGTTCTGTCTTTAGCTTCTCTCTAAATTTGAAAATGTTTTGGTCAATTATAGTCTTTATTAGATAGACTCTGCCTATTCCATTGTCTCACTTCAAATTTAGCTTTATATTTTATCATCTTATGCAGGTACTTAACCTACACCATTTAACTTTTTAACTAGTCTGTCACTGATTTTTGTGCAGCTATGCATCTATTGTAAATGCTATATTACCTCTGAAGTTTGACAGAAAAAAAATTGCTTTATAAGTTTGAAATTTTTTTATTTTGTGTGTATTTCTATTTATGATTCACTGTTTTCTAAACAAACTGCAGAATGACTGGAATGTTGTGAAACGAGGGTGGGATGCTCAAGTTCTTGGTGAAGCCCCTTATAAGTTTACAAATGCTCTTGAAGCTGTCAAGACACTGAGGGCAGAACCAAAAGCCAATGACCAATATTTGCCTCCTTTTGTTATTGTGGACGAGAGTGGGAAACCTGTTGGTCCGATAGTTGATGGTGATGCTGTTGTTACATTCAACTTCCGAGCTGATCGTATGACAATGATTGCTAAAGCTCTGGAATATGAAAATTTTGACAAATTTGATAGAGTTCGTTTCCCAAAAATCCGCTATGCTGGAATGCTTGAATATGATGGTGAATTGAAACTTCCAAGTCATTACCTTGTTTCTCCACCAGAGATTGACAGGACTTCTGGTGAATATTTAGTGTATAATGGTATTCGGACTTTTGCTTGCAGGTGAGTTGTCTCTAATCTCTATTTTAATCATTAGTAGGATTTTTATTATATTGTAATTTATGGAAGACCATAATACTTCTACCTGCTTATTCTGTTCTTGATGGTGAATGATGGCAACTGTGTAATACATGAGAAGACACTATGTTTATATTGTTGTCCCAACCTGGTGAACAAATGTTTCTCATTTGAGTCCTTCAAACTAGGCCACTGGTTAATAATTAATAAGATAACAACTTTGTGTGGGGAGAAATAGGAGGTTTAACTTCATATCTCCTTTAAGAGACTTCCTTTGCAACATAATGTTTACCTTAAGTGCTCTTCATTATCTAGTACTTATCTGTGAAATGATGGCCATCATAGTCACTTGTACGAATTTTTTTGTCAACAGTGAGACTGTTAAATTTGGCCACGTCACATTCTTCTGGAACGGAAACCGCTCTGGGTATTTTAATGCAGAATTGGAGGAATATGTGGAAATTCCTAGTGACTCTGGGATTACATTCAATGAACAACCATTAATGAAAGCATTGCAGATTGGTGAAAAGGCTAGGGATGCTATTCTTAGCGGGAAATTTGATCAGGTAAATAAATGGTTCTCCGTGATTTTGGGAATCATGGTCTAATTAAACTTTTATTTACTCTTATTTTGTCTGTTGTATAGGTACGCGTCAACCTTCCAAATGGTGACATGGTGGGGCATACAGGTGACATTGAAGCAACAGTTGTGGCTTGCAAGGCAGCTGATGCCGCTGTGAAGGTATGAAGCTTAATTTTCAAATTTGTCGGAACAGTTCTTTAAATAAAGTTTGTTATATTCTTTTTAAACTCTAGCTGAAATTTTTGGGAATTCCTTATTTCACTTTTAGATTTTTATTTCACGAGTAAAAGTAGTACGCAGGTGATTAATCAGTGTTAACAAGTATGATATTTATAGAATGTGATTTGGAGAGAAAGCTAAACTTATATGGGAAAAGATAGGAGTGAATCTTGTTTGACCTGTATGAACAGTTAAGCTTAATACATCAAGTCATGTGACTCCGAAGTATTGTGTCTCTATCATTTTTTAAAATAACTAGGTTATGTTGAGAACTAATATTAGAGGATCCAAGTTCCTTCACTCTGTTTTTTGGCATATTGTCTGGTCAACTGAAGGGATTTATATCACATGTCCCTATCTCCTATCTCACGACTAATTGTCCCTTAGATATTAAAGATCAAGCTCTTTTTCCCTTGTTGGAAGCATTCACAAATTACAATTGCAATTCTATAATATTTTTGCAATTTTTTGTCTTTTTTTTTTAATTTAATTAAATATACAATTTTTTTCAGCTTTTTCTGTGGACTTAGTTAACTCTCCAAATAGCTTTATACCCCAAATTCGTTTCTTCTTAAGGAGGGGAAAGAACAAATGTATTTGGGTGGCTGGTCATTAATCTTGTATTTTGCCAATTAAGCAATTACTGCTATAAAGAAACAAACAAGAGAGATGAAGGCTAAATAGCTACTCATTGTGTTGATTAATGTATATGTACATGTGTAATTGCAGATGATTCTTGATGCAATAGAGCAAGTGGGTGGAATTTATGTTGTCACAGCTGACCATGGAAATGCAGAGGATATGGTCAAGAGGGATAAATCTGGAAAACCACTTCTAGGCAAGGATGGAAAAATCCAGATTCTTACTTCCCATACTCTTCAGCCTGTAAGTTTTACAACTATATCAGTCATTGATTAGAAGTTTACATGAATCGCAGTATTCTCTGCTGCCATATTTCAATGAGTTATGGATGGCTAGTGGGATCTCCATTTTCAAAGGCTAATCAAAATGGCCCTTAACCAATCAATTAAAATTGAAGTTTTATTCCAGTAATCCACGTAATAAAGGTTTGTGATGTCCACCAAGATGAAACTTCAATTCTGATTAGAGAATAACACTAAAAGTACATAAGGAACTGTATCTAAGTTTTGTTCTTCAGATAAAGCGTTAAGAAGTGGGCATCTCTTTATTTTGCATAGTCATTATTAGACATCAACCTTAATGTTGGTTCTAAATCATACTTTTCCTTCCTGGTTAAGGTGCCAATTGCTATTGGAGGTCCTGGATTGGCCCCTGGTGTCAGATTCCGCAACGATGTTCCAACTGGCGGGCTTGCCAACGTTGCTGCAACTGTGATGAATCTTCATGGATTTGAGGCTCCCAGCGACTACGAGACAACTCTGATAGAAGTAGTTGATAACTAGGAACCAATAGATGATTTTATTTTTAATTTGCAAAAACACGGAAAGCATTGCTGCCCACAAAATAATTGAAAGTTTGCTTCCTTCCACATGTGTGGTGGTTTTGTTCTTGAGTTACCAATTTCAGTCTGCTGTTGACAGAACAGTATAACTAATTAATGGCATTTTGACACTTTCTCTTATAACTTTCTTTCATTGTGCTGAGTTATGTTTCTATATTTTGTGATTGTTCATGTGCGAGGTCATCTCAAATCATGCTTTGTGAAATGCCTTTGTAGGCCGATTCGTGTGTTATCATGTTGATGTGTCTCCTATCTCAATCATGCTTTACAAAAATTGCATTTTGATCGAGTGTTATGTTTATGTGCCAATGGGATTGCATGTTACGACCATGGAAATGGTTGCTCCTGTTATAAGTTAATTGGATCGGTTTATCTAGATATATTTTTACGTGCAAGTCAATTTGTGTCAACTTTAAAATCCAATACTATGGATTATATGATCATATGCATTTTACCTCCTTTGAATAAGATCTAGGAATCGTGTTTGAATTGGATTGTTTATTTCTAGAGAAGTTTTTATTTTTTTCCAGAATACTCGACAGTTGAACTTTTGACTGAAGACCAAGTAGAATTTCAGAAACGAAACATGACACGTGAATTTTCTTTTTCTTTCTGGACTAAAAATCTGAAACTTATTTCTTTTTCGATGTTATTTAAAAAATATTTAAGATTTATCCTTTTTTCTCGAAAAAAATCAGATTGATCCTTTTTGATTGTTTTACAATTGGGAAGAGCATATCTTCTTAAATTAGAATACATAATTTAAAAAGTGTGATTCTTATGTATGACTAAGTAGGAAAGGAAAAAGAGGAGGATGGGATCGAATTTGAATGACATTAGAATTTCTTGGTTCCAATATGTCTTAGAACTTAATGAATACTCTCCTTCGGTAACCAATTTTTGTTCTTGTTACCATTTATTAGAATATAATTAAATATTGATTCATTACAAAAAAATATCTTTGGAGAAGGTGAATTTTGGAATCATTTTCCCAAAGAAAAATTAAAATCCGGTATGGTTAGCTCCATCAAACGGAATGCCAAGGTTGGTTGGATTTGCACAATCGGATTATTCAGAAGCAATAAAATACTTAAAGTCTCAAACCAATTTGACTGAAAATCAAAACCTAGTGTGATACAGCCAGTTTGTATAAGATTTTAAAGGCTCTAATTTGACTTTTTGAGAAAAAAATTATGTAGCCAAGAACTTTTTTTCTTCGTTGTATAGAAAAGAAAATTATTCTTTCGTCAAACACCCCATGGCGATGATGAAAGGAATCTAATACCATTCATTTTATTAAGACCAACACAAGTTGTTTGCTAATACCTTTAGTAATCCGTCCAACTAGATAATTATGCTCTTTAATATTCGTAAAGATTGAAAACTGGTTCAAGATTCTTATCATATATACCAGCTTTATTCATGTGTCATACTTAGAATAAAAAAAAAAAGAAGGATTGATTCTAGCAAGTGTTGATATAATATATGGTCTTCATTCATAAGTTTCAATTAAAGATAAACAGTTATCTTTTTATACAATCATCAATATTTGATATTAAAATTTTAAAAAAGTTAGCTAAGTTATTGCTGTTTAAGAAATAACACATTTTATCACTTAAATAAATTTAAATAATCTACTCTTGCATTACAAGTTTAAATCCTCACCTTTGAATAAGAATATTTTTAGAAATTATCTTTGAATGGTAGCATTTTAGGAGTTATTTATGCAATGAATTGAAAGGGCTTTTAGAAGTTATTTTATTTTCATTGAACTACATTCTTATCTAAATTTCATATGTTGAACATTTAATTTTAATTATATTTTATTTTCATGGAACATTTTAATTATATTTCTTAATTTTAATGTGAAATTTTTATGTCCAAAAATCATGAATATTGAGAATTATGATTCTTATATATGAATACAATCTGTTTCACTGATCATAAATATTCTGAGAAATAAACAATTACAAGATATTTTTAATAATTAATTTAATTATTTATCATATTAAATAATCTAATAAAAGTAGCCGAGATATTTTTTAGTGGTGTAAAAGAAATTAGAAAGGTTGAAGTAAAATATTGATTATGCCATGTCAAAAATAACAGCATAACAATAAGCTTCTCAGTGCCGAGAAAAAATCTTAAAAAGAAAAGAGTGGCGGTATAGCAAGTGAACATTATTACAACACCAGCACACAAGATCATGCCTAAAATGAAAACAGATTCATAGAGATTTACACCAATGACACTGATGAGGTATAAAATCCCATATAATCTGCACTTTATGAATTCCAGGACAAACGAAATGATAAGTTATTCCGAGAGTAACTTTAGTTACTATTTATCCTCAGCCTTCATTTTCTTCTAATCTAATGTTTAAAGATGAGTAATGTCTCATCTGCCTAAAAAATAATTCAGTAGTGATTGCACTTTACATAGAAACTAATTTCACATAAGCTAATGTTACAATGCTGAGGCAGCTTGGATTTTAGAGAAATCCGATTCTGAAATAATCCCATCAGCAAAATTGCAAACCTAAACATGTGATTCATGGGCCCATGGAGCCAAAATAAAAAGCAGGAAAGGAAACACTTGTCATTAGTTAGACTATACATGAACAAGACCATGTTTGTTACCATCATATATCTCATTTCTATCTTCGTCGTAAAAGAGGGCAATGACTTCATCCAAAGCCTCTGCAAATGAACTCCTTAGTAGTAGGCATGAATGACTTTGGTTGTTGCAGCTGCAAAAACTGTTGCTTGTTGCACTCTGCCTTGATGCTGCTACTTGTTGCGTCCACTTTAGCCATACATTTCCCGGTCAAGATATTACTGACATTAATGGAGACAGCTGTGCCAAGAAGCAAATTGTAAAGATAATAAGATCACTTTAACAAAGTAAGAGAAGTTTATGATTACTCCATTCAGAAATCAAAGAACAACTACTCTCATAGATGGTTACCATTGCCTTCCATCCATTGATCATCAGAATGTGCCTTGTAATAAGATATAATGAGATCTTGATCTCTTGTTATGTATGTGCTGTTTGTATTGCAATCTAAATGTCACAAACTGGTGATCCTCAAATTTGGTAACAAGCTCCCTACAGAAGTTCCAAACATAAGAAACAACTGATTCTCCTACAGAAAGTTAAAAGTTAAACGTTGATGGAGTCATGAACTTTGTTATGCTTGTCTCCTTCAGCTCAGCATTTTGAACCAAGAAAAAAAAAAAAAAAGGGAATCACACAAAACAGACATGAAAACAATTATAAGGGAAAAGGAACTAGAAAACTTGCACACGCTCACACATATAGGGGAGGAATCTAGACACATATTAATAAAAGGGGCAAATGAAGCTTACACCAAGAATCTGAAGGTTCTCATTATCTTGTTTGACTAAAGTTTTTCATTAAATAGCTATATGAAGTCCACTTTCTTATTCTGATGAAGCAGGTGATTGAATTATGAATGTTTTGAGAACTGTGCCATCTTCAATGGATATAATCTTGTGGAGAATATGACCACCAATTCTATTTAAAATTAATAACAATGTCAAGACTGTAACAAAATATCATGTAATAAGCATATAGGAAAGATATAAAGTAATAAAAGAAGAAATTCATCAAAATAAAAAGAAATATAGGAAGACATCCTACGTAAAAAAAAAACAACCACCAAGACAGAAATAAAATGACCATGTACTTTACACCAAGTAGATGACAGAATTACACACCAAGTTGATCTACTTAAAGATGACAGAATTACTACATCAAAAAAAAAAAAAAAAAAAGATGACAGAATTACACACTAACCAAATACGCCTAAGTGTTAGCATAGATTATGTGTTACCACAAAAACCTGGTTTCTATATTTCCACTAAAATCAGTAAAGCTAATTAATGAAAAAATGGTTCAAGGACCTGGGGAATTGGCACCTAGCATTCTCCAAAAATGCAAAACAAAGAAATAAGTGTAAAAATCTAGCATTAAGCATAACACATTAGGAAAAATAGCCTTGTTTGGCCTTCAAACCTACATATAGCATGTCATTTGTATTAATTCTCTTGAGCATTATAGCCCAAATATAAGACTTAACCTTAGAGGGACCTATGGACTTAAAAATATGTTTATCAATATTATATTCAATGAGTTTGGAATTGAAAAAAGATTTGCACAATAACAGCCTAAAAAGATCAAGAGACCAAATATCTCTTTCCAGACTACAGAACAAGAGAACAAAGGATGATAGATGATAAGTTGTGGGAAATCCAAACTAAGGAGGAATATCCTATGTATCAAATTGTCCTCCCAAAATCAACATGAGAAACATCACCTACCTTTAAAGAAAGCAATGACTTAAAGTTAGTATAATCAAGTGAGATAAATCTCTTATAATCTTTCATATTATTAGCAATTCCCACTAGGAAATTGATGGGTCATTAACCATGTACATAGAAAGAGACAAAAAAACCAAAAGATGTGTCTAACAGTAAGGCCAATTGGTGTGAGAGAAGAAAAAGGGATAAGGATGGAAATATGATGAGAGAAGAAAGTAAAGGAGTGGAGAAACCGGTTGGAAGAGAGGGAAACACTAAAGACTAAACAGATGGCAAGAGGAAGTCACATAAGATGAAGGAAATCATATAGGGGAAGGTCTGGAAAATGAGCTGATCATCTGAAAATTTTGGAAAATGAGCTGCTGATTTCGGGTTTACACTTTATAGAGAAATTTTCCCAAGCTGTAAAGAGCTGAGCTGAGGACAAGTCCTGGCACAGCGGTAAAGTTGTGTCTGGGTAGCTTATTGGTCATGAGTTCGAATCCAGAAACAATAGGTTTTTTTTTTTTTTTTTTTTGTAAAGAACTGAGCTCCATTCCATTTAGTTGAAAAAGTACAGAGTGGAAGAATCTCTGAGAGAGTGGCAGCAAACTTAAAATATATAGAAGACATGAGACACAGATTGTGTGAGACTGTGAGGAAACTAGAGGTTCTTTACATCACTAGAGAAGACCTTAGACCCACATGGGTGGATATACTAAAAATCAATCACACTCCAGAAGATGAGAAGGTGCTTATTGCTGCAGTTTATTTGGAAGCAAAAACATTGAATTGCTTTTAGTGGTGGTTTTCCCCATATAAAGTATTGATGAGCTTGAATCATGTGAGGACTGTGGGAGAACGTACATAGGAATCAGTTTAACAAAACCTTGAAATCATTTAACAAAGAAACCTTTCTCTCACATTCACAAATGACAAAATCACCCATAACCAAATTATCCAGTGACTCAATTTCATTTAGGATTTCATCTTTCGGGTAATAAACATGCATGGGTGGTGTGATGTCTAAGAGTTAAGGAAACAGAGCAGAAACCAAAATGACCTAAGCATTCAATAAATGAAGTGAACTTGAAAATCTTATTGCAAAATTATGACCACCCCAACCATCAGTCAAAAAATAAGGACCCGAATATTTTTGATAAGTGAACAATAAGTTCAAATAAGATCAAAGTTCATACAAGATGATCATTCTCATAACTTGACAGAATTTATTTAGTAACCAGGATTTTTGCAGAAACTGAAACTATGAAGGAGAAACACAGCCAAAGAAAAGAGAAACTACCTGATCTTGATGTCTTGAACATGTTTATCTGAAATCGAGTATAGCAGGGTATAGTCTTTAAGATCAAAAGACCTTGTAAATACTGAGTATTGGATAACATATGTTAGATAAAACAACCAATGAGCATAGCAAACACTCAAATAACAAATTAACAGCAGAAGTGAAATAGAAAGATAAGAGAATGAGGAAGGTACAAGTTAGGACCTTTCCGTTGAGATTATCAAACTCTACATATCCAGGCCATTTCAAACATTCAGACTCGAAACCTGGCATCCAGCTTGCCCCTCCATATGTATCTAAGAACATAAATGAAAGATCATGTAAGCAAAATAAGTTTTAAACATCGATCAAAGAGGAGGATTTGAATGGATAGATATAGAATGCACTCACTCAATGTTTGTGGATCTGCATTTGAAAGAGTTGAATTTCTCAGAAGCATTAACGAATACTGTAATAAGTTAGTCGTTGTTCAGAAGCAAATCCTCTCATTGGTTTCTGCAAGGAACTCGCACACAAAAGCTCAATCTCATGGTTTCTGTAAAATACAACAATGACTAACGAATGGGAAGAGTAACAGAAATTCATACCAAAGAAAATTATGGTGGTTGTTAAAATATGACAATAACTAATAAATGGGTAATGGACAAAGGCAATCCACACATTAAAAAACAAAACCAAAAGAGTCATGGTTTTTATACAAATGTGTCAATGGGTAATGGACAATGGCAATTCATGCATGAAAAAAGAAAAAGTTTGTGGTTTCTATACAAATGTGCCTCTGATTAACAAATGGGTATTAGGCACAGGCACTTCATACATAAAAAAAAAAAAAATTATAAGTTGAGGTTTTTACACAAATATTCAATGATTAGCAAATGGGTAATAGGCACTGGCACTTCATACATAATTTTTTTTTTAAATTGAGGTTTTTACACAAATATGTCAATGATTAACAAATGGTATTGTGGGCAATGGCAATTCATACATGATACTAGTATAAGTTTGTGGTTTTTACACAAACATGACACCAAACACTTGAGTAGACACATCTCCAAATGTGAGGTAGTTGACAGTTGACACTTCATTAAAATATATTTCATAGTTTAATTTAATATTATTGTATAATATCTTAATTAAATGTCAACTTCTATTAAATACTGCCTTGCTACCACTGTAAATGAATTTTTTATTTATCAAAAGAGATTTAATATTGGATATGCATGCACATTACATTTCGCTTACCAACTAAAGGATTTACCTCTTTTTTTTTTGTTTAGCTTCAAATTTATACTGTAAAATTATAGGTAAAATATAGTACTAAAAGAAAATTAAGTAACATTAACTTAATATTCTTTATCAATATTAATTTATATTTTATATTTTATTCTTCTCATATGTAGGAAGGATATTGAGAAAGGAAGGCCAAGACCCATGCTTGCTCCCCTCCCCCTCCCAATCAGTCCATGGAGATTCATACCTAGAAAACAAGAATCATGCATGTTGTTGAAGGCAAGTTTACATACAAGATCTGTTTAAGTGTAAGCTTCTGTAAAAGCACTTCTATAAAAAGAAAATAACAAAAAAAATGAAATGAATTTATCTGTGAGTTAAAATTAGTTTTTCATTAGCTAATTTTTAGAAGTTCTGTCATATAACTTTTCTAAAACATGAGAGGATATTTATAAATGAACTAATGGAGAATTAATTTTATCTTATGGGGAAGTTTATTATTTTCTTCTTATTTTCTTTTTCTAAAAGTGCTTATAGAGAAACTTATCCAAACAAATTCTAAGACCGGTAAACAATGAAGACCACATTTTTGGTAGCAACAATTTTGATAACTTTAGCTCTTTTAATGATGAAGGGAAAAAGGAAAAGGACAGCCTTGGAGGGATCATAAGTGTCATATCGGCACAACGAGACCTCGAAGAATCTTAATGAAATTGATGTTGTTGTTATTGTCATTAATACTACTCCCTCTTTTGCTTGTCACTATGTATCGAACACACCAATCTTCATACTTCCTTTCCATTCTCACCACTTCACCAAAAACATACTTATCTATAGTAATACAATTACATTACTTTCTCCTTTTATTGAATTATTTTTTAAGAATTAAAATCTTTCTTGTTTCAAAAAAATAAAATAAAATCTCTCATTGTTTCATGATGAAGATATAAGATGATATGATAAGATATGAGTATAAGATAAAAATATAATAATAAGATAAAATAAAAATAAACTTTAATCTTATTTATTATTTAGTACATATCAAATAACAAATCCGATAACATTATTTTGTTTATATGAATTGTTTTTTATTTACTTTATTAAATTAAAATTATAAAAATTATATAAGATTTTTAAAATTATAGTTATTACTCAAATATTTTTCTTTAAAAAAATATCTAAATAATAACTATTTAATTTGTAATACATTAATTAATTATAACCTTACTACACCTAGTACCAAAACAAGGTGTCACAAAACTTGAAAAAATTGAAAAAGGTTGAAGAAAAACATTAATATTCAATTGTGTAAAAAAAAAATGGTAGCATAACAGGGGTCTCAATTACAAAAAAAACTATAATAATAATAATAATATATTAACAACACCAGCATAAAAGATAGTGTCTAGAACTCACAGGACCTATACACAAGTAATATATATGTCTCATCTGCCTCAAAATTTTCAGTATTTATTGTTACTATACATAAACTATATGACCAAACTTCTAAAAGACCCAATAACAAAAGCATACACAAACTTTTCCTGAAACTTCTGGTTAATACTCTTTTAAACTTTTCATGAAACTATGAAATCCACAACTGCTTAGTACTATTTAATAGTTTCACATCAACTAAGGTTGCAATGCTGAGGTAGCTTGGATTTCAGAGAAATCAATTGCTGAAATTTTCCATCATCAAAAGATAAAACCCAAATATGGGTAGGTTCCAACTCTTGTCATTAGTTTGACCATACATGAACAAGACCGTGCCTGTTCCCGGTATAGATCTCATTTCTGTCTTCGTCATAAAAGAGGGCAGTGACGTCCTCCAAAGCCTCCGCAACTAAATTCCTCATTAGGCATGAATCACTTTGCTTGCATCTGCAACCACTACTGCGACACTCATCCGCCTTGGCACTGCTACTTGTTGCAATTATTTTCGCCACACATTTCCCGGTCAAGATATTGCTGACATTAATGGATCCAGCTGCACCAAGAAGCAAATTATAATGATATAAGACCACTTGTACAAATTAAGAGTTGTTTATGATTAGTCTATTCAGAAATCAAAGAAAACTAAGCTTAAACATGATTACCAGTGCCTTCGATCCATTGATCATCAGAATCTGTTTTGCAGTAAGACATAATGAGATCTTGATCACTTGTTATGTATATGTTATTCGTGTTGCAGTCTGGGTGCCATAACTGATGATCTTCAAATGAAGTAACAAGCTCCCCACAGAAGTTCCAAACAGAAACTGTTCGATTTCTGAAAGTAAGGAACAATTGATTTTCGTACAGAAAGATAAATGCCGATGGAGTCATGAACTCTGTCCTGCTTACCTCCATCAGCTCAGAATTTTGAACCTAAGAACAAAAAGAATCACAAAAAACCAACATGAAAATCATTATAAGGGAAAAGACACAAGCAATCATACACATACACATATAGGAAAGGGATCTAGACAGATATACTAAAAGAAAAAGGCAAAATGAAGCTTACATCAAGAATCTGAAGGTTCTCATTTTGCTGCTTGACTAGAAGCTTTTCATTAAATAGCTCTATGAAGTCCACCTTCTTATTCCGATGAAGTAGATGGTTGAACACTTTGAGAACTGTGCAATCTTCAATGGATATAATCTTCAGGGGAATATGACCGCTGGTTCGATGGTAAATTAATAACATGATGCCAGGGCTGTAACAAAATATCAAGTAATAAGTATATAGGAAGATATCAAATAACAAAAGAAGAATTCATCAAAATAAACAAGAAGATTCGGAAGAAAAAAAAGAAAAAGGAAAAAAAAAAGAGGAAAAAGAAATTCCTTTTATAAAGATCATGTCCTGTACACCAAGTAGATCTACTTTATTATGAGAGATTTACACTCTAACCAAACACACTAAAGTGTTAGCAATTTAGCATAGATTGTGTTGACACAAAAATCTGGCTTCTCTACTACCATAACCAGTAAAGCTAGTTGATGAAAAACTGGTTCAAGGACACGGGGATCACCTAGCATTCTCCAAAAAAGCCAGAAACAAAGAATTCAACAAAGAACTAGGCATAAAAGGATTCTAAGCTAGCACCAAGCATAATACAGATTAGCTGAGAAATAGCCTTGTTTTGACTGAACCTTGGAGGGAGTTATGAACTTACAAATAGATTTATCTATGATACTATATACAATGAGTTTGGAATTGAAAAATAGAGTTGCACAAAACAACCTAAAAGGATCAAGACAACAAATCCTTTTCCAGACTATACAACAAGAGAAAAAAGTAAAGGAAACCCAAGATTGTCACCAAATCCCTTTCCAGACTATACCAAAGGATTACATGCCTTGAACTTTGGAAAGGACAAAGAGGAAAAAAATTAGGGGAGTGAAGGTTAAGTGAAGAATTTCGTGAGCAGAGCTTCCATGCAATTGTACAAGTATTGCAGGGATGACATCAAAGAATCCGTGAAGGAGGAATGGGAACAATGAACAAAAAGGTGATTGTGCTGGTGAATTCAGGTGCTTCAAATAATTTTATCTCCTCTAACTGGTGAGAAAATCAAGAAATTCAACCAAAGACAACCAAAGAATATAGAATGGAGGTTGGGCAAGGACATAGGGGGTGAACAATTGTCTGATTTTAAGGTGGTGCAGGACTTTTATTTGTTTGAATTAGGAGGGATTGATGTCATGTGGGGATATGAGTGATACAAGCTAATTTTAAAGAGAAAGTTGTTAAGGTGGTGGTGGAGAAAGGGAGAGTGGTAGAAATCAGTGAAGACCCTGTCCTTTCTAGAACTGTGGCTTCCTGGATTATCACATAAATGGATATGGAATATGAAGAAGTATTGCATCCCCATCTTAAATAGTTAGTGCATTTCACCTTAGTCTTTTGCCTCCAACTGATTTTCCCTTCCAACAAAACCTTGAAATCATTGAACAAAGAAGCCTTTCTCTCACATTTACAAATGAGAAATTCAACCATAATCAACTTATCCAGTGCCTAGGATTTCATCTTTCATGTAATAAACATGTTTGGGTGATGTGATGCAAAATATATCTAAAGGAAGAGCTTAGTAAAAAAGACCAGAATCCAAAATGATCCAAGTATTTGAACAAGTGAATTGAATCTGTAAAATCTTATTCTAAAATTATGACCACCCCAACCGTCAGTCAAAAATTAAGGACACAAATATTATTTTACAAGTGACAATATAATGGTAAATATATTGCAAAGCAAATATTATTTTACAAGTGACAATATAATGGTAAATGTATTGCAAAGAGTAAAAATGAATAAGATCGAATTACCCACAAGACGATCATGTCGATGACTTAACAGAATTTATTTATTAAATAGAGTTTTTGCAGAAAATCAAACTGACAAAAGAGAAAATACCTAATCTTGATTTCTTGAACATTTCTATCTGAAATCGAGTATAGCATGGTGTAGTTCTTAAGATCAAAGACCTTGTAAATACTGACACCATTGGAAGAAGGTGTGTTAGATAGAATAACCAACCAGCAGAGCAACACTTACATAACAGTAGAAGTGGAATAAAAAGATAAGAGAATGAGGAAGGTACCAATCTTGTGCAGAATAAGTTAGGATCTTTCCATTGACATCATCAAACTCAACAAATCCAGGCCATTTCAAAGATTCAGATTGGAAAAGAGGAAACCCAGCATCCGGCTTGCCCCTTCGTATGTATCTAAGAACATAAATGAGAGATCATGTAAGCAAAATAAGTTTTAAACATCAAAGAGGAGGATTTGGATGGACAGACACAGAATGCACGCACTCAATCTTTGTGGATCTGCATTTCAAAGAGCCAAAGTTCTCATAAGCATAAACGGATACTATAATGAGGGAGTCGTTGTTCTTATTGTAGAAGAGGCTCCGAATGACTTCATCAGGGCAAACATTCAAAAAGCAAATCCTCTCATCGGTTTCTGCTTGGAATTCACAAACAAAACCTAATTTCATGGTTTCTATAAAATATGATAATGACTAACGAAAAGCAGTAAAGGCAATTCATAAAAAAAAAAAACATGGTTTGTGTACAAATAACTAACTAATAAATGGGTAAGCGACAAAAGAAATCCGTACATTAAAAACAAAAAATAAAAAAGTCATGGTTATTATACAAGTATGTCAATGGTTAACAAATGGGTAATAGGCAACGCAAGTCAAACATGAAAAAAAAATAAAAAGTTAGGGTTTTTATACAAATGTGCCAATGATTAACAAATGGACAATGGCAGTTCATATATGAAAAATATCAAAGTTGTGGTTTTTACACAGACATGACAATGACTAATATATGGGTAATCAGCAATGGAAATTCATACATGAAAGATTTTATACAAATGTGGCAATGATTAACAAATGGGTAGTGAGCAATAACAATCCATACGTGAATGAATCAAAAGTTAAGTTTTTACGCAATGATTAATAAATGGGTAGTGGGCAATGGAAATTCATACATGAAAGAGTCAAAAGTTGTGATTTTTACACAAATATGACAATGATTAACAAATGGGTAATGGGAAATGGAAATTCATACATGAAAGAATCAAAAGTTGAGGTTCTTACACAAATGTGCCCATGATTAACAAATGGGAAAATGGGTAATGGCAATTCATACTTGAAAGAATCAAAAGATGAGGTTTTTACACAAATATGACAACGATCAACAAATGAGTAATGGGCAATGGAAATTCTTAGATGAAACAATCAACAGTTTAGGTTTTTACACAAAGGTGGTCATGATTAATAAATGGATAAAGGGAAAGAACAACTACCACACGATAGAATCAAAAGCTTGGATTTTATTTTATTTTTGACAACAATTAATAAGCAATGACAATTCACACCTGAAAAAAATAATCAATAATCATAGTTCTTGAGGGGAACCTCACCTCTACTAAAAGCTGCACCCAAACCAGAATGGTAAAGAGCAAAGACCACGTTTTTTGCAGCCACAATTTCGGAAACCTTAGTTCTCTTCATCAAGAAGTGGCAAAGGGAAGAGGGAGTCTTGGAGGGATCATGAATGTCGTATTGGTACATCAAGCGCATAGAGCGGAATCTATGAGAGGCAGTGACAGAAGCAAAAGCTCCATGAGGCTTCGACCAAATCTCGCGGCTCTGAAGATTCTTGAGGATATTGATGTTGTTGTTTTTGTTATTGTTGTTGTTGACATTGCTTTTGCCACTCTCTATTCTGCTTGCGACTATGCGTCGACCATTATAACCTCCACGCCTCTTTCCTTCCATTCTCACAATCACCTCTTCACATGAAAATCTTCTTTACCATGGGATTCATATCATAGCTTTATAGCATACATAATAATAAATTGTATATCGTAGCTGTAACTAATAGCTTTAATGCATTGAATTCTCTCAATTAAATTAAATGTAAAACTATTAAATGTTTTTATCGAAAAAATTTAAAAGTCCAAAGTAACTAACATATATAAGAGATAATAAACAAAACAATTTATAGCACCATATCTTTAAAAACAACTATTTAAAAAATTTCAAAATAAAGGAATCAACTAACACATGAATCAATTAATGTGAAGTTGTTATCTCATAATAAAAAAATTTGAATTTAAATCCTAAATATATGACTAACTTAACTATTAGAAGATAGAATTTCTTTTTTTATATAAGATATATGCAGTCTAGACCAAAATAAAAAAGAGTTATATAATTATTATAATAAAAAATCAATTAATCATTTTTTATATGTTAATCTCAATTCAAAAATAATTATCAAAATCAGTTTCTCAAGAATTAAAAGATAAAATGAAATATAGAGTAGATTTTTTTTCTACCCTAGTTTGATCTTGTTCAATGTTCAATGTTAATAATAACATTTATCTAACAATTTTTTATTTATTATGTTTTTATATAATAAAAACAAACATTATAATGTTTTTTTTCAAATAAATAAAGTGCAAAATTAATGTAATATTATATGAACAAATACCATCATCTAATCTTATTTACCTCTTTATTATTTATTTTTCCTTTTTTATTGTTGAGTTTTATTCAACCCAGATTTCATTGAAAGAGAAAAAAGAATGTTGTCTTTAGGGAGAGAATGGTTTAGCCTTGTTGCATCTCCCATTGCAAAACCACAGAATGGAAGGGAAGGGGTCCTCTCATACAAAAGTTTCCTTTTGCAATAAGTTGATGGATTCTTAGTAGCCTTTGCTTAAAAAATATCGTGTTGACCTTATTGGAAGCAATCTTTCCAAGATTAAGTTCAAAGATGGAATAAGCTTAAGCCTAATTGTTATATTGAAGAGAATATTCTATAGTAGTTCTAGCTTTCGTGGAAAGATGTTTTTATTGTGAAGCTTTTGGGAAAGTTTATAGGATTTCTTACTATAAAGGGCCAATCAAAGACTATAGGGAGAGACCATTGGGAGGTAATGACGTAGTAGATGTGGGGAATGATTTCTTCATTGTAAAAATTGATTTTTCTAAGGATCATGAGAAGGTTATTTTTGGGGTCCCCTCAATGGATGATCTTTGATAATTATCTTGCAATTCAACCACGGGTAACATATTTAATTTCCTATAACGTTATATTGATACAACTTTTTGGATTCGTTTTCCTAACCTTGGTATATGGAGTACTATGATGAGAGTGTTCTCCTGGTTTTTGCCCTGTGGTGGGATGCCCAATTAGCTAGACTAGATGTCAGGATTGTTGATGTGTCGATATGAAAGTTTCTTGGAGTATGTGTGTAGATTGATCTTGATCAACCTATTGTGGAAAAAGTCTAGTTCATAAACCATTGATTTAATGTTGAATTTGAGGGGTTTACATTTTCTCTATAAGAGATGTGTGTTTTATAGTCATACTGTTAGGAGTTGTGGTACACCTGTGACTGCTCCAACATTGGTGCCGAAAGTGATTACTGGAGTGGACGGGTTTGTGAACGTGCAAAGAAATGACCAGCATGCAAGCCCTAATTCTGAAAAGTGAAGGTCCTTGATCATGGAAATCGAGATATGTAAAAACGATTAGCTTATTGCAATGCGTGGGAAAAAGCTAGCCAAATCCGGAAAAACAAATAATATGGAGGAAATAAAAGTAAAAGTGTAACGAAGCAACACAAAAGGAAAGTGCACGAGGGAAATGCTGGTGGAATTATTATTGTTGAGGTAATAACTTTTAAAGTGCAAGAGGAGGTTATGATAGTGAACTCTACCAATCATGGGAAGGCATTCAATATGAAAAAAAGATCGACAAATGATCCAAAGATAGGGAGGAATCAGATGCCTATTTCCAAGCTTCATTCAACTCTTATTTTTGTTGCTCAATCCCTAATGGGCCCGACATGTTATTCATATAAATATGGAAGGCCTATTGGAAAAATTGATTGTCCAATAACCCCAAATCCCATTAACGTTAAAGCATCTGCATCACACCAACATGGCATGTATTTAAACGACCATGCATGTTCAAGTCTTGGCACCAAATAAATTGTTACTTCTTAATGATCCCAAACCTTCTAATTCTAGGGGATCGATGATGATGTCGCATAACATAGTACATCTAATGATATGAAGAATTCACAAGTGAAGATGAAATGGTTGTTGATGTAACACAAAAAATTCTCTATGTTTATAATTTAAATTTGATTGAATATTATTATAAGAGAAAACCTAAATTTAGTTATGAATATTTGATTAAATAAACATATGTGATTTTCTATAAGTTTTAATAGAAAAATTCATAAAAATCAAGATTAACATTTGTAAGTTGATTGTCTCCTTAACTTTATTCCTACAACCAATTATATGAATCTAGTTTGCTAGATTTGTGTGGCTATAAGCTCTTATGGATGGATGGTTCTGGTTATTAATTATATGGAGTTTATGGTGTGTTCACAAGTTTTTTATTTATCAGATAGATATCACGCTTAGATGTAGCACCTGTAGCATAAAGAGAGTATGGTGAGATTTGTGCTAGGGTTTCGGAAAAAGGCGAAGCAAGTAAGGTTGCCTCTAGTCAAGAAGAAGACCTTTTGAACAATAGCAAGAAAAAAGTTAAATAAGCAGAAGATGTGTTTACGAAAGGAAGGCCTTGGTGGAAATGGAGTGCATTATGCCGGTACAAAGATATGCTTCTAAAGACAGTAAGAGGTTATTATGTCAGTTCTGAGGTTTAGGATATGAGTCTAGAAAGGAGGTTATTGGAGGACTATACTAAGGAGAATATAGGAGAGACTATATTTATTGAAAATGGGCTAGGGATTCCATTGTCTGATAAGGAATTGATAAGTTGGTTGACACCTTGGAAGAATACACTGGTTGTAAATGTCTTGGGGGAAATAGATCAATTTTCATATCTCGGAGGGGAAATTATAGATAATTTAGATGAAACATGGGAATATTCAGATTATAGATTTGCATAATGGGTTTTATCAAGTGTTTTTTAATATTGAGGGGGGCTATAAGGTGGCCTTGTTTAAAAGACCTTGGATGGTAGCAGACCACTATCTAATCTATTGGCATTGGAAGCCTTTTTTTTCTTGATGCACGCAAAAGATACAAGTGATTTGGATTCAACGTCTACCCAAGGAATTGTATAATGAGGCGTTTCTTAAGAGGGTTGTTATATATGGTGATGGGAAATTTCCTTTAAGTTTCTTACATCATTACAATCAAAGAGGAAATTCACTCGTATTGTGTCGAATTGGATCTTGAGAAACCGTTAGATACTTGTGTGATTGTTCAAGAGTTCCCTCTTCATCTTTAATATGAAGGTCTTCATGCAATACGTTTTAAATCTAAGTGTTGGAATAAGAAAGATCAATGGGTGAAGGCTTCGAAAGGTAATAGTGCAACAGTATGTGTAGGAGGGGGCTAACTGGTTAATGGTGGAGGAGACATTAGTCGTGCAAAGCGAAACTAGGGTTGAGTCAGCCCTACTATTAGCGTTGCCACGGATAATGGAAATAATGGACATTCTAATTATGACAAGGGAAGTAGTTATGGTCCATGGATGATTGTGCAATAGAATTATAGGAAGAAGCAATAATGGTAAGTTGAAAAATGATCCCAAGATTGATGGGAACAATAAAGTTGTTACACGTGTAACTACTACAAAGATTGGTGGCTCTCGGTTCCAAATCTTGGCATAATTAATTAATGTCTGGGAAATTATGCAAAAGCAATCAATTTGATTAATTGGAAGTTGTTTGTAGAAAAGAATTTTAAATTCAATAAAAATGAGATAAAGATTATTGTGGTGGAGGATAAAGTGGAGCCCCACAAAAGATCATGAGGCAATTGCATGTGCCAATTGCTATCTTGATGAAGCCCACAATTGTGTATCGAGCCCTTCAAGTTACCGGATGATAGGCACTTTGGGATGATATTATAAATTTAACATTGACCATTATAAATTTTATTTTTTGATGAATAGACCTGTTTTCAGACTCGCACCAACTTGAGAACCGCTACTCTTGGTGGATGCATCAAGTGCAAGGCATGGGATACCGTCCTTGAAGGTTAGGTTTTGATTTCATCACGATAAGTCATTGAGTTTTGGTTACTTTAAGGGTTGATTTATTATTTACATTCTATGCGAGTTCTATGATTTTTGGTTGTGGCTTTGTTTAGGCTCTGATTGTGTGAGCAATGTTCTTATATAGATGTTAGAATGATTCTTTTGATTATTAGTAAGAAGTTGAAAACAAAACAGAAAGGGATCACCCTAGGGAGTCCATAAACATCAAGGACTGTAGGGCATCCGAAGTATAGCCTGGACACCCTTATAAATATACTTGGGTCGGATAGTAGCTTTAGAGTGGAGGCTAAGGGAATAGTTTTAAGGCAAATGTAATTTGCTGTGGAACCTGTCGAGGCTGGTCAAGAACCGTAATTGACAAGATTTTGAGCTTGACAAACACCTCAATCTCATGCGAAAAAGTGAGCCACTCAATTGGCCTCACGACTAATACACAATTTATTGTCAATCTCATGAGCAATAATTTTTTATTTCTAAAAAGAATTTCATCAAAGACGAGTTGTGGAGGAGCATACTACCATTACGACTCCACAAGTCCATACTTCCGGGATTGAGAGAAAATACTCCAAATAGCAATATTCCCACCTCACTTGTAGAATAGACGAGTAGACTTGCTATTTTCTCTGAAGCAATTTTTGTCATTACATTATTTAGTCTTCATAAATTCGATTATGAGCACGGCAACACATTGACAAGTTCAGCAAGAGCTCCCATAGCTGTTGTGCCACCTCTATGTAGTAGAGAGAGTGCCAGTTCATGTTCATTCCATCTGCTTAATCCGCGCGTCAATTTCTTCAAAGTATCCACCTTCACTTCTTGAACCCATGCAGGTGCAAGACTAACCATCAATCCCACAAAACAGCAGACATAGGTTTTCCATGTAATTGGATTGCAACTGAGTGAGATTTTCTTCTCCATGACTTCTGCCAAGAAGTCCAAATGGACCTCAATGGTACGTTTCCTTATATTGAATGCCCCTGATGGTAACTTGGTCCCGACACCCCATATGATTGACCCGGACAATATCAACAGATATGCCATAGCATAACCTTCAAGTATATATGACCCAACACTATCATTGTTTTGATTCACATCCCTTGACGACAGCAGCCAGGTAGGAATAGTTTCCTTATACAATTCCTGGACCAGTAGTATCCCACCTGCTGCACATAGAAGACTTGCACCAAGTGTTGCCACCTCTTTTGCACTTTGAGCGGAAAGGGATAGTGATGCCTCATTGGATTTTACGTGGCGAGAGCTGGCACCCATCTGTCTACCAGCTAATACATTAGAGTACTCTGTCACAAGACCCACAATTATATCGTTTACATACTGCACATTGTGTATATTTCGACAAGATCGAAGAAAAAGGAATCCAGGAGCGACAAAAGGATAGGGACCAGGGGCAGTAATGGTGCTACCCAACAGGCCATTCACATTACACTCAGCAGTCAGCTTTGAGGTTGAAACACACAGTGTTCCAAGGAATGAGGTGAAACAACTTCTCAACAGCTGAGCTACACACACATTGCTGTGTCTAAACACAGAACGGGAACCTGATACGACAATGAAGTTGTGCCAGCGGCGAACCTTTTGGGCCCACAGAGAGCCAATTACAGGCATACTAGGCCAAGGGCAACCTGATGCACAATTTTCCAGAGCTGCTCCGGTAATAGCATGCATGTACTCCTGGCTCTTGTCAAGTTTAAAAGTAATGGATAAACTGACCAGAGCTGCCATTGGTAGAGGAAGCATTACCGGTGAACCACCTACCATATAACAAAGATGTAACTTGTAAGCAATATAAATACACAATCACTGGATTGCTCAATCTCATGTATCCCTATTAATTATAAGAAGGGATGAGAAAACAATTAAAGTTGCAGATTTATGTCAGTAATGATAATGATAAATTCATCACCTCAAGAACACTGTCTTTGACAAACATATTACATATATATGGATGAAATGTGTTCTCACTTAGCAGTTTGTACCATGTTAAGTGAATTACCCGATATCCTTCATGTAATAAACTAAAAGTCTAAGACAAATAAATATAAATATCAGATACAAACTAAAGTTACCAACAGCATTTAAGGATCTCACTAGCCGCATTCCAAAAAAAAAAAAAAAAAAAGATCTCACTAGCCGAGAGAAGAACCAGCTACTTATGATATCCACCATTCTCAGCAAAGCCAATCAATGATATAAAATGTTTGAACCCTTTGATGTTTTTAGCTCATGTTTGATTAAATTGAGACTTGAGAGGTTTACCACTGAAAAATCATCACTGGATAGTGAAGGAAAATAGTGGCATTTATTAATAAATGAGACCCTAAAACAAACTATTATGGTGTAATAATTAAAACAAGGACTAGAAAACATTGAATGGCCTCTAATATGATGAGTGTTTTGTACTTTATTTAATTTAAACATTTTTGTTAGGCATTACTAGATTTACATTGATGAAAAATGACTAATTTCAGCATTGATGTGAGACTGAAGGAGCAGAGCTTGAAACATCATTATTTGACAATACTGCTATTTTCAGGCTTTCAGGATTTGCTTCTCTCTATCAACCAGTGTTGTCAATGGAAAATAGCAGCAAGCCAAAAAATGCAAATTATACTAAAAAGACCTGCAGAACATAATTTAGAAAAACACAAAACTAACAGCTAATATCAAGAAAAATATTTTCTTACCAAATATAACTCTCCAAACGTATCATAAACATAAAATATAAATGCATCAGAGGAAAGAAGGAGCAGAGCTTGAAAAAATTAAATGAACCGAATCTCATAAATGCAATTTGAAGAGACCCTAATCTCATAAATACAATCTATAAATGTGCATGTATCATGTGTGATGTTTTTGCGAGACTCAAAAGAAATCCATAAAAATCAAACACGTATATTTAAATAATGAACAAGGTAAGTACCAGAAGAACGGTTTGGAACCTCAACGCCAACATGAGTTAATATAGCTTTTATTTCTGATTCAATTGATTGAATAAGTGCTGCTGGACTAGGCCAATCTGTTCCATTCATTGGAACTAGTTTCCATACACCACGAGTAACTTCTGAAGAAAAGTAATCAATAATGGCAGCAAGCGACGCTGGAAGAAAATCAACAAGGTCTCTCAGACCTGCAAGTGAATGGCACATAAGAGTTAGAGTGATTAAATGAAGGTAGCACCAGAAATACATGTGCTTGTGTCCAATAACTTTTTTCTGACTACAACAACCAACATTTTTTATTTAAGTATTTATTAGTTTATTAAATACAGCATCAGCGTCCCCCATTTACCTTAATTTGATGTGACCTCTTTGCATTTGAACTATACAATCTTAAAATTAAAAACAGGGATGGCTTAATGAAACTAAACAGGAGTTAGTACAATGGCTTTGGCAATTCGGCAAAATTTTAACATCCAGAAAATAATATTGACAAAAAGGAGTTGGAACCAGCAAGATTATTTAATTTTCATGATTTAATTATCATCTATTAAAAAAGACAAAATAAAGGTGGGACCAAATTGATGGATGCAAAAAGCTTAAAGAGAAGTAAAGCATCTAGCCAACCTGTGGTCAATTCTCGTGATGAAATCCTCCCGTGAACACAAGCAGTTAAAATTGATTCAAGGACAAAAGGAAGAGCTTCCAGTATTTCCCATGCAGGAAGCAAGGGTCTTTGAAAATTATCTTCACCAGAATTCATGAGGGAACTACATGCATTACTGTTAGTAGTAGTCGGTGATGAAGAATTACTTGATGAAATTCCACCTTTGGTTATCTTCTGGTAAATCATGCTTAAAATCATATCAGCAGTTTGATGAATGGAATTTCCAGTAGAAATGCCAGAAAGGGCTGAAGCAACACAAGATTTGTATTGACAATACAAGGCCCGTAATTTTGGAAATGAATCAATATATACAGGTTTAACAGATGCAGAATCAGAGAGACTTGGATTGCTTTTCAGTTTATCTTGGGAAAACATGACACGATTATTGTGCAATGACAAAATATACTCCAAACCTCCAACTGCAACTCCTAATTCTGTGATGCACAGGTCAAGAGGGGGTCTACAGAATTTCCATAAACGAATAAGTAAAAGAAAGGCTAATGAAAAGGTCATGTATGTTGATGTTGAGGAGGACTCATCGCCAGCGCTATTTGAAGTCGGTTTAATCGAGCCAAATGTCTCACAAAGTGGTAATAAAGAAGCAGCAACTGCGGGGACCTACACAAAGAAGAACTGATAAAAAAATTGACATTAACACGTGACTGGAAAAGAAATTAAATGATGTTTGTGCACTAATAGCTTAGAAACAGTGCATGAACTAGACAAACTATCTAAGGTTGCTTTAAATTATTTAACTTAGCGTGTCCACAAAAGAAATAAAAATGGACTTCTATTTCAATTTCAAGGCCGATGACTAATTAATTGTCACAACATGCTTGTAATACTAGTACCACATCCTCATATAAATTGAAGTGTAGACAGGGAGAACACACAGTGTTTCATCCTAAAGCCTTTCAATGTTGCCTCATCTCTCTATAATTCTCTTTTCCACCTTCATTTCAATCTCTACAAGATTTCTCTTCAAGCTTAGTTCAGAAAACAAAATTGAAATTGAAATTCCAATTGCTGGAAGAACATAAAATTAATGTTCCTCCTTGGTATTACTCAGAATTGGAGGTGAAGTGGATATAGGCACATAGTTGTAGCTGGGAATTGCACTTTTGAGCATCTAGGTAAAGACTTGGAAAGTGTTTTATTAAACTGTTTTCCAAACATGGAAGTTGGAATTTTTATAAAGAATTGAATTTTCCCAGACTAAAAAAAGGCATATCAAACATGAAATTTGGAATTTGATAGTTCAACTCTGATTCCAAGGTTGATTTGGAGCCCAATTCCAAGCACCAAACAAGGCCTAACATTTTCAACAGTTGCCAACTGCTGCTGAGTAGACCCAAAAAATTTCCAACCTCATAAATTTGTGAGAAAGAATCTAAAATGGGTATCATATTCATACAGCCATCAAACGAATAATAGAAGTGATTCACTTACTACACCATATAAAGAAAGTATATGAATAGTATCGATAGACGAAGTGCCACGGAGGACAGCACACAGCATGGGCATATTATCGACCAAAGGGCTCCGAGATCCAGAATGACTAGGAGGTACCGGAGAAGCAAGAAGCTTAACCACATGGTGGACCACATGTTCCTGCCAAGGAGACAAAGTTTAACATCAGATGATCATAAACAATAAATGACAAGGGACACAAAATTCAAGAATTCAATACCAAGAATAGACTATTCACACATTAATCCATAAGCCAGTACAACCAAAAGACATAACTATTATCTGAAGGGAGTAGAGTTAGTGAAAGTTTTGTCATTAGTCGTCACTCCAAAGAACAAAAAGCATGGCAATTTTTTTCCAGTTTAGAGAAGAGGAGAAAAAGTAGGTTCAAAATCAGTAAAATAAAAATCCAGGTCCATGATTTCTTCAAGTGTTTAGGCCAAACCAAAGGATTGAATTAAACTAAATAAATAATATATTGAAATTTTCAATTAATGCTCCAAATAACTTAATGCCTGTATTGCGTACCCTGTTCTTCAATTCTATTATTTGGGCAGGTCAACATTAAGATATAGAATACTTAAGTGAAAAACAAATGAGGGTACAATAATTCAAAATAGGGTTGGAAACCAATGATGAACAGCCTAATAATTACATTACAGCAATAATTGATGGCTTCAATTCCATGCCAATAGATCCAGTAGATTCCAAACCAGTCCACCATACTTGTATGCATAAAAGCTCCTAGATGAGACTAAGACAAGATTATTATTGTTAAGCTCCCACATTGGTTGAGTATATGATAGAGGTAAAAATATATGGGGACGGGTGTATAATAGAAGAAAGAGCAGTTAGGCTCTGTTGAGAAGTCAGTTAGCTGTTAGTGGTGGGTAGTTAACTAACTGTTAGTTACTGCAGTTAGTTAATAGGAGGGAACATTATAAATAGAAGAGGCAGAGAGGGTAGAGGGGGTTGTTGAACAAGTAGGAGGCTGAGTGCACCTCAAATTCACTCATTGTTGACTGTAACTTCGATTGATCAATAAAATTCCATCTCTTTCACCATTTCCTCTGGTCCAGTTCTTATCAGTATATAATCAAAAGACCCTTTAAAATAATTTGGGTAATCCTCCTACCGTGAACTAATTTTTTAGAGTGGAACTATGCCCAGTCCATTCTCAATTTTAATAATTATATTATAACAAATCTGCAAACCTAAGTTCACAATTTTACCTCTTCTGGTAACAAGATTTGTAAACTTTAGGGTGAAAGTGGGAGTGAGACTTCATAATTTAAGAAATATACATCTAAAGAAAAACCTGAAGCTCATCTAGCCAAATGTATTGCAGGAGTACTTGTAATGTCCAATATCTCTAGTAGGAGTAGAATTTGTGACCTGAATATACCATCCATGGCTGAGGGATGCACCACATAGAATCTTTGCAGCTGCTGGCCTTTCCACATCTGATCCATTTAATGCAATATAGTATAACTTCTCTATCTCCACCAGGCTAGGACAGAAGAAAAATCATGAAGATCAATCATCGGCAGTATAGATAACACCAAAGTTGAATCAAATTTGATACAAAAATAAACCTTGAGGCAGGGGTCACTGTAAGAGAATTTATAAGGGTATTGTTTAATGGCATTCCTTCCATAAATATTGACCATGGAGATTTTTCTAGTGGTGACGAATCTGACAAAGACAAAACAGATGTAGAGACATAACCATGCCAAAAGTAAACTGATGTATCCATCAAATTCCTAGCTATGCAAGCTTCCACTATTAGATGCCTCAAGTTCCCGCCTGAAAGATAATTAATTCAGAAGTATCATAGAGATTTGCAGAAAACAAATATAAAGAATGTTGTATGCACATGATTATAATCCTTAGTCATTGAAAACAATGCAGATGGAATCATGGAAGTAAAGATTTTGTTGCAAAATATCAACCTGCTTTTGTATTGGTATTAGCATGAATTCCAGTGCCAGATTCACCCTTTCCATTCATAGTATTATAAATGAAGCTTGCTGCTTTTCTAGCTGCCTGGTTGGCTGCATCAATAACTAACGTAGGAGGGCATAGGAGGCCAGAAAAGTGTCCAAGGACCTGAACAGATGAAATCAGTCCAAGTTTCATAGAACCACCACTTTTCATTTCATGTCTGTATTCTGATTCCATAGACACCTGAACAGATGACGAATTATGTTCAGAGTCATCCCTTAGAACATTTGCAATTGCCAAGGGGACAATGCATAAAAGTACACATAAACGGGCCACAAGATGGGGAATAGGGCCTTCAGGAGGATCACGTTCCTGCAATAAACCATGAGGGCAGGGGGAGAAATTAAATATTTGGTTAATACTACAATGAAAACAAAAGATTATTATGGACCAGTCTCAACTCGCTGCACAAGCCGAAGGGCTGAAAGCCAAAGTGCTAGAAAAGTTTCTTGCCAGCTAGCCTGGTTTAGTATTTGAAGTGTCTTGATAACTTCTGCAAATAGTACAAGAATATTAGGAAAGAACTGAATCCTCATAACTTTCTGAAAATAACCTGTTAATAACTATTAAACAATTGAAGTAAACAATAATAAATCCAATGAAAACTCTGTCAAAGGATATACCTGTAAGCACATCAATAGCTGATTTGGTAGGAATTTGTCTAGAATCCATAGCATTCTCCATATAAATATCAAAAGGAACCCAACAAGGAGACTGACAAAATCTATAGTTGCATCTCAATGATGTCTTAAGCATCCCAACCAGCTGAAGCTTACTTAGGCAGTAATCAAAACGAGAAACTCCACGAATGTTTGCAGACACTTTTGTTAGGACTTGGTTTACTGATTTTAACTCTGATGAGGCCAACTCAAGGGATTCAAGAAATTGGAGCCTCTGCTGGAGGCAATTGAATTTTTCAGGCCTATCATACATGATGAAAAACAAAATGGGAAAACCTAGTCAATTTCCCAGCACAAATCTTAGAGAGCAAGTACATATATGCATACAATAAAACTCATGCAAAATGTTGTATAAATAAAATTAACTTATATACTTTAGGAACTAAAATTGGTTATCCTCATAAGTGCTCACTGCTCAGACAAGAAGAGCAAGGATTACTAGGAATTTCGACATATGAATATGTACTATTGAATAAAATCAAATTTCCCAAACCATTTGATAATGAAAACAATTTATGTTACACGCAACATTTACTGGTAAAGTGTAAACAAGGAAAGCAGGCCCTTCTAAAGGTATATACTATATAGGAACTTGAATGGAGAGCAAACAATTTTCTTTGATTTTACTTGATAAGTCAATTAATGAATCAAAAATATGTTTACCCATCAAAAATATTCAGAAGGAAAAATCCTGAAGGATATGAATAATTTTGGATCTTCTATTATCTCGGCATCTCCTACTTGTTAGATGACTTCTTGATTGATAAGCTGAAAATTTTTTTGGTTGAACCATTCAATAGAGGATATTATAGAATGGAGGAGAGTTCTAATAAACAATGGCTTTTTTAAGCTAGACTTAAAATGCCTACTACTGGACTACTATTTCTGTCTTGCCATGGTCAATTGGATTGCATTTGGCTCTAATACCAATTGGTGCAAGACAGAAACATGAAAAAGAAGAAGGACTATCAAATGATTTTTCATTCTTGCACAATCTACCATAAAAGCTGGAGCCTCTTTCTCATCTTTGCTTATATATATTTTGCACTCATATGGGTTAAAGGGTCATCACCATAATATCCACGCACCAAACTCAAGTGTTGGGTGTGAGGGGATGTATTGGAAAAAACCCAAAACCCACATTCTAAGACTTTTAGCATTCACAACTCACTAGACCAGGACACCACTTCTATATATGCTTTCTCTAACATACTGTCTCATGTTCAATATAAGAATCATTCTCATCTATAGTTTTTTTTCTGATTAAAGTGAAAATAGCACAATCAAACAACATTCTGACACATAGTATCCACACCGATCCAGAGATATCTTACAGTAACAAAATTATGAACAGAGAACAAATTTTACCATCTACATTGTTTAATCAGGCAATAACGAAAAATATTATCTATTTTTTCAAGCTCAACAGATTAGGCTAAAGATTATTTCAGCCGGTAGATTGGTTCAATGGAAAAATATGTTACACAGACAATCATAATATAGCAATTGATTGATTGAGAAACAATTACTTATAACTTTCAAGACAAAATACATATATATAAAAGTGGGAGACAATACATGTTCAAGAGAACAGACTGGAGCAAAATAGTAGCCTTTCTGCTTTCGGTTAGTCTTTCCAATACCTCTAAGGCGGTGAATGAATTCCGCTTCCTTATCTGTTCACTCTTCTCAAAACTCTGCGTTGTCGTTGTCGTCATATTCTGATCAATTTCCATATACTCCTCATCATCATCACCGCCGCCTCCTCCAGTAACCAAACGTGATTTCTCACTAAACGTCACCTGAAACCCCCAATCAATCAACACGCAATCAATCAACGCCACAACAATATCGTAAAAGAACAGCACAAACACATGCCCCAGCTCCAGATCGTGTATCTTATAAGTCTCCGAAAACCGCATCACGGCATTCACAGAATTCACCATCCTGCAAAAGGAACCACCGTTTTTTAGAATTCAGTAAACAATAGAACATAGACAGACACAGTTCCTTACGCGCTTGTTTGTGTTTGTGCTGTTCTCCAATCAAAAGTAGAGTTTCACTCCAGGCCTCACAGTAATCTGCTTAATAAAGGTTTGCATTACAGAATTAAACAAATTATGCAAATGAACATGTCTTATACCTTGCTAATTTGCATAAAACCACGTACCCCATTACCCATAGACTCTTCGCTATGAGAAGGTAAGGGTGAAATATATTGTACGCAGCCTTGAGACTGTTTTCGGATTTGAACCCATGACCAACAATCACCAAAGTACAACTAAGTACAACTTTACCGCTATGTCAGGGCTCGCCCCCACCTTGCTAATTTGCATAATTCTTTAAATGCAAAAACATTTATTACACAGGGATTACAAATGTAAAACTCTAATTCCGATTGGAGAACAGCGCAAACACAGTACTTAGTAGTACTCAAGGTTTTTAAAAAACTGTCCGCGACCGCAATTGAAAACCCTATCAACCGCATTTGTGCGTGATTTGCCGCGATATCAACAAAAGTGACGAAACCACCACCCGACCGCGGCCAATATTTAAAACCTTGGTAGTACTTAAGGAACTGTATCTAATTGATGGAGTGAGTGATTGAGAGAGAGAGAGAGAGAGAGGGAGGGAGGGAGGTTAGGGTTTTTATTTATTTATTACTTGAGGTTGTTGGAGGTGGTAGGGTGGAAGGAGAAGGCGTGTTGCGCGAGGAGAGGAAGGAAGAGGGCGAAGGAGTGAGGGTGGGAGTGGCGGTGGCGAAGGACGTTGGAGGAGAGAAGAGAGAGTATTTGGAGGGGGAAGAGGAGGCGCGAGGAGAGAGCGTGGTGGATGAACTTCCACATCCAAGGGTGGTTGTTGTCGAAGCATATTTGGGACACTAGAAGTTCCCCTAAGTCGGGGCTGGGTAGCGCAATGCCCAGTGTGTTGAAATGTTCCACTAGCTCTGTCACCCATGCCGTTGGGGCTTTGTTGTTGCGCTGCTGCCAGAGCTTTAGCTTCTTTAGAACGCCTTCCCGCACTTGATCGTCCCACTCCAATGCCAACGCCAACTCCATGTGTTCTGTTTGGGGTTAGTTTGTTGCTGGGGGTGTCATTTTAAAAACGGAGTTTGGGTTTGGGGCAAAGAAATGGAATGTAAATCAGGGGACACGCACACTACTGGGTATTTTTTAGAGTGAAGTGAACCAAAAAAAAAGGAAAAAATAGGGAGTGTTGGGTTTTGGTGTGTGGTTGGATTGTAGTATTGAAATTGATGGAGGGTAGGTCACGCCCTCGCGCTACTCGCCGCTTATGCTTTCAACCCCATCCTTGCTGTTACTACTTTTTGTTCTGTTTGCCTGTGGGAGTTACTGCGTGTGACAAGGAGATTTAAGACCACTTAATTTTTTTAACGTACTCTTTCTTATAATTAGATTTTCTAAAGATTATAAAACTTAGGGTAGCTTTGTTACAGAAAAAAATTTTACTTTCTTTATAAATTTTAAAGTGAAAAATTATACTTTTTATGACTGATATGTAATTAATAAAATAAGATTATCATAAAATTATTAATTTTTTATAATCAATTTTAATTCACTCTCCCATAAAATGGAGAGAGGAATTCAACTTTTTTCTAATAGAGAAAAAATTTTAGTTATTTATTGTGCATAAATATTTAATTCACATAAAATATATTACGAGACTAACCAAAAATTTACTTTACACACTTTACCAACAATTAACAATTATGATTCTCAAGAATTATATTTCTTGACTATGAAAAAATTATCCCTTAATAAACATCTCCTAAAATAAATTATTAAAAGAAGTATGAAACTTATTTCAAAAAAATACAATTTTTTTAATAAATTTTAACTAATTAAAAAATATTAGAAAGTACATTTCTTTGCCATATGAGATTCACTTGTAAAATCACACAAATTGTTTGTCATCATATTAAGGATGCTTGCTTTTGTGATTGTTTAAAATGGGGATGACGTGAAATCTAACACACTTTCACCAATGAAATAAAATAGAGATTGGATGAAAACCGATGATCCAAACACACTTAAACTAATCAATTCGGTTACACTTCTATATATTTTTTTGGCTACACAAACGTACTTTTTTCTGTATGACGGGGTTAATTGGTTGGTGTTAATGTAAAAGAGAAAGAAAACCTCATGAGTCAATTCAGTTAATCAAGTGTGAACGGGACATTTCGATGTACGATGATGTTATACTTAGAGGTAAATAAAGCTAGAAAAGGAATCCGGAAAAGAGGGTAATTTGAGATGGAAAATGTTCACGCTATGACGTAACACTGATAGAACTAAACATAAGTAAATGTATTGGCTACGTACTTTTTTTATAAAGCTAAAACTGTCTGCCCACTGTTAGTAATTCTTTAAATGAAAGAATAACTAACGAGAGAGACAAGTGAAATATCACTAGCAAAGTAATAAAGTAATAATAACTTATTTAGATACAATATATAAATGTTTTTGAGAGTTTTTTCACTTAAAAATATAAAAGAAAAACTTTTAATATTATATCTAAATAGATTCTAATTACTAAATATAACAATAAAGTTAATGTTAATAATTTCCCTTAAACTGAATATTGTATACGTTAGCTTCTGAATAGACTCCAAGAGATGTTTACAATATACATCTTCGAGTAGGTATTCAACTTTAAAGGTTTAAAGGTTTTAATTTGTAATAATATCATCTAGTTGTTGTTTAGCCACACAGTGGATCAGTTCAAGAGTGTTATCTTCTCTGAGATCTTTAAGAAAATAATGGCGCATATACACTTTCTAAAACAATTTACTTTACTTACCAATCAATCAATTTATCATTTAAAATCTATTAGGATTTGAAAATTGTTTCCTAAAAAGTTATTTTGGAAACTAGAAACTATAAACAACCGGGAGATATTTCTCTTTTCACTTCTTAATGGCAACATATGAGAAGCTTCTTGGATACAGAGAGAACGATAGCTATTACAGTAAAACTCCTACTATGCATAGAGAACACAAGTTATTACAATGAAACTCCTAAAATGATGTTATAGTGAAACAAGCTAGAACATACAAGTGCATTGATGTCAAAATGTTGATCCGCTCACTTCCAAAACATATGCTAGAAAACGTTTTAATAAATGACAGTGGCCTCTTTGCATACTCCCATTCTAAGTAAAAACTTATATTTTGCAAAGTCACATTTTCATTTTCTTCATATCACACATGGCTGGAAAAATATTTTGATATAGTAGGGACTGGGAACAAAAATGAAAGGACGGCAGTGGATTAGATGACTCTCTTGAAGGCAAACACATGTCATGATTCTGATGTCAAAATCATTTTATAGCCTGCAAAGAGATTTACAACATGCAAAGATGGAATTAATGTAGAAGAATTGAGTGCATATTTGGTTTGCAGTTGGAAAATTATGTTTGAAGCAAAAGTAATATAATCAACGGATGAGAACTCTTGCTTTTGCGTTTATTTTGCTTTATTTCTTGGATTTGCATTGGAATGTGTGTCACAATATTTTCAACCACAAATATATGCACTGAATTGTTGACCAAGAAGAGGCAGAGGCAAGGCAAAACCGTGAGTCAGATTACTATTCATTGCTCCCTTTGCAGAAGTGAATCCTAACAACTGGGTGATCCCTTTACTAATGGACTGGAGCAGCAAGTAACAGCAACAATGTGAACGCAACTCATGTTCCTACTATCAATGATGTTCTTCATTTTTTAACTTAAACCTCATAATTCACATGGTAACAGCAACCATGTGAAAGCAACTCAGGTTGTGGCACAACTTTTTAGCAACAGTGATAACATGGTACAACAGAGAAATGTTCTTCATTTCTTTGACTTAAACCTCATAGTTCACAAGGTGAGGGCTTATTTGGAGTTTCCATTACTGATTGTACACCAATATAAAAACTTATTGTGAACTATGAGATTTTTAACTTATTTGGAATTTTTACTTAAAACTCATGTTCCTACTATCAATGATTTTTTTTTTTTTATATTCTTTAGATCAGTTTTTAACTTATAAAATAACTATTATGTTTTCAGTCCTATAAAAAAATTGACCATTTTTAGTCTCATAACATTCATTTATTTCTATTCATCAATGTTAGTTTTTCAGGAGACTAAAAATAGACAAAAATTAATCCTAGTGGGACTAATATTGATGAATAAAGAAATGAAAGATTAAAAATAGTCAAAAAAATATATAGGAATTAAAATCAGATATCTAAAATTTTAGAGGGATTAAAAAATTAATCCAAAAAATTTCGACCAAGGTCTATGTGGTTTCTTTTTCCCGGCTTTCCCTGGTGATTGGTACAGTCCTACAAAGTACAAACATTAATGTTTTAAGCCTAAGTACAATTTCTTCCAATGGCATGGAATAGAATAGAATAGAAAACGTATAACAGCCTATAGGAGAGGAAACGTAACAACTCATACGCTCTTTTAGGACTGCAAAAACAAACAACGATTTTATTTTTATTTTTATGTTATTAAATTTCTTGTTACTTACTAGCTAATAATAGATTTATTGAAGCACTTTGCAAACCCAACCTCTGAGGGTGCGTTAGGGCGTGCCAATTTGTTTTCAAATCTTGCAATTTCAGTTGGATTAAATTTTGAGGGTTTGAACATTTGTCGTCTAGGACCCCATTCAATTCAAGCTTCAATTGGCAGGTACTTATATGTGTTGCGTTCTTATATATGGTTACAAGTTATAGATATTAATTAGTTCCTCTCCTTTGCCTTGGATTTTGTATTAATTTTTCATGAATGTGATTCTATTAAGCTAGCTGAATATAATGATTTTGAAAATCATTGCTTGTAACCATATTTGGAATTTGGAATATAGACATTAAGAATTGTTTCTCCATGAATCACACATTTCTACATGTGCCGTGAATCGTGGACACGGAATAAATAATCAGAGGCCAGAAAAGAAATAATAACATAACGTGTTGGAGTCTATGATGTTTCATGTTATGAAAATCTGCATCACATGTATTTGAATCAATATGGGGACTAGCCCCACATAATTTTGTTTTATTGGAGACGCAGTAATAACATCATTTTCAGATGCATGGTATGGTTGATTAATTGGAAAAGGTAGGTATATTTCCTCTTCAGAAAACTTTGACAAATTCAAATACTTTGCTAGTTTTGATTGGTCACTGGTGTTAATCATAATAAACCCTGAAGTTTAAACAAATCAAGAGTGATTTTTTTCTTCTTTCACGAATCACCTTTTTTTGTTTTCCAATCCACAAGCAATCCAAGGTTTGTTTCTCACTAGCTAAAATAATTAATTAAGTTTGGATTTCATACTCTTTTTTCTGTTTTTGACTTGTGTACACTAATATGTTGTTTAATATTCTATAATATTTACTTTCAAATGCAGCTGGTTGAGGAGAAAAGTTGTCAAGAGTTGACAACTAAACTTCCTCACAGAACATTTGTTGTCCAGGTAAGCCAGATGATCAACAAACCAAAACTCTTAATATTTGGTGAAGTATTGTACTGTATTTAATCATTACAATGTGTTTGTGTTACCTATATTTTCTTGTTAACTATCAAGCCATATTATACAGTTTTGGTATTATAATATAGATAGTATAAATTTATAGTAAATTTTTTTGTTGAAGATGATTATAAGTCAGTATTTTAATCTTTTTAATTGCAGTTTCATATGTCATGAATCACGCTATGTTTGTTTTATTTAATTGAAACTTAATAGACAAGGGAAATAGAGCAAGCAAAGAGATTAAAAAAAAAAAAAAAAGACATTGACAGGTTCTTCATAAACCAGGAAAACAAGCAATGTGACAAAAAATATAGAACAATTCAGAAGAAAAATAAAAAGATTGGACAAAAAAACAAAATGGTGAGTCTATGAAGAAATCAAATTCTAAACAGTTTTATCTTAAACCTCGTCCATCAAATCACACAAGAAATATATCATGAAACCTTAAATGATGTTATTTATAAAAATACATATATCTCCAGGATAGTTAATATTGGACAATGAGAGTAGATTCTTGAAATTAGAGCTTGCTTTAAACTTTCCCAAAACATATATGAAAAGGACAAGGATGGATTATCCTCTGTTTCAGAGAAACTAAGAATGTGAATATTGAAAATGGAAAATTTTGTGAACATGCATAATGTTTATATATATATATATATATATATATATATATATATATATATATATATATATATGGTCATATGTTCAAATTTAAAAATAATCTCTTTATATATGTAAGAAAAAGAATGAGTAATGAGTGCAATAATCTTTCCATTGTAATAAGGAATCTTGACATATGAGTACGTTAGTTTTTAATATGTCCATGTATATATATATATATATATATATATATATATATATATATATAGATAAATAGATCCATACAAGAGTTTCTCAATTCACATTTGAGGCGTAAATGATGGTTCTTTTGAAGTTCCATTCCATACACTTGAAACTATATTAAAAGTCCAAAAAAATATAATTGATATCCTACTTTTTGCATGATGGTGTAGATCCACACTAGGCACAATGAAGAAGGGATCTGGCTACAAAGGAATTGTTGTGTGTCTGATGGTAACATTATGTGTAGTGATTGTACTTGTATTGCTAGGAGTGATCTTAGCAATGACAGTGTTCAAACCAAGGCACCCTATTACCAATGTGGATTCCGTAAGGCTTCAAAACATGAGCTTGGGCATGGACATATTTAGCATGAGTGTAAATGTGAACTTGACATTGGAAGTGGATGTTTCAGTTAACAATCCTAATAAGTTTGGATTCAATTACTACAATAGCTCTGCCCAACTCAACTATAGAGGACAGTTGATTGGGGAAGCCCATATACCCAATGGACACATATTAGCTGGGGAGATTAAGGGACTCAACTCGACGCTCACTGTTATGGCTGACCGTTTGGTCTCAAATTCTGAGGTCACCAAGGATGTTGCATTGGGTTCATTGCCCTTCAACACCTTGTTGAGAATTTTTGGCCAAGTCAACGTTTTAGGGTTTATCAAATTCTATGTCGCTTCCACCTCATCTTGTGATTTCACCCTCAATCTTTCCAATAGAACAATAGTCGACAATAAGTGCCAAGAGAAGACAAAGATTTCGGGTTGATTTCTATGTTAGGTTTGGAGAAGGGAGAGAAGATTCAAAGAAAAGAAAAGTAACAAGGAAAGAGAGCCTGTTAAGTAGTCTTTCAACATCATTTCTTGTTTTTTTGAAAGTTCTCTCAATTAGGAGGATTTTAAACAGCCAAAGAAGGAAACTTGCTAGCTAGCTATCCTCTCATGTGAATCATCTTTCGTTACCCTTCATTTTCTTTTATCTATCTTTTCTCAACTTCCACATATGTGATAGAATATTAATACGTATTTATTTGTTTATTTTATTTTCTAAATTCAGCAATATTACGAAGAAATTTATGCAAAAATATACTGAATAGGACATCAATAATTTATATATATATATATGATCTTTATTAGATAAAATTAATAGATCTCATTATTTAAATTACATATTATGTGCATGTGAATATGATTATTGAACTAACTTAATTGTTCATTCTAAATGGTTAACAATACTTTAAACTGTCAACAAAAAATTCTCAAAAATAAATATAATAATTTATGATAGTAATTAACAATTAGTTATTTATTATATTTAATCCTAGAATCCTAATACCTTATGGTACTAATTAAATGAACATTGAATATGATTAAATATTTATAAAATTAATGATTAATTAAGAAGGAATCAATCAACTCTTGATCATGAGTTTGAGTTTTATAATAAAATTAATATATTGGTCAGGACAATAGAATGAAAAAATAAATGAATTTTTTAAATAATTCATTGATTAAATATAATGTGTTAATCTATTAGATTATGAAAATAGTATCATATTCTAGAGTTAATCTATAGTTGTAAAAGATTAACAAAAAATTTATATTATTTTTTTATTGACTCTTGAAGATAAATAATGTCACTTTATACTATTCAAATATTAACGAGTGAGTGTTGCTAGACACTTATCTTGCTTAATAAATTAATTTAATTTACTACTAACTTAGTATTTAATCTATGGAGTTATACACAAACAAATGTTCTAATTTTTACATAAAAAAAATATTTTATTTGATAATTAAATTAAAGAATTAAATTTAATCAAATAAATAATTTTAGTGAAATATTCTTATATTTTTGTAACACCAAAAATATAAAAAAAATGTAAAATAAGATAAAGCAAAGAAATTAAATTTGGTGTACACTGGACCACCTCACAATGAGCTACTTCAGTTTTGTTATCAAATGTCCTAAGATAATTGTTGACAACAAAAATAATATAATTTAATTATTTTCAAATTATGTTTAAAAATAGGAAGATAAAATGGAAAGAAATGAAAACAGATAAAGAAATTTAATTATTTCCTGAAAGTAGTTTAATGGTTTTCATTTATAAAAAAAAAAAAAAATACTAAAGTAACTCTTTTTTCTACACACACCAAAGTACTTTATCATTCAGTCTCCATTAGGTTGAGCCTAATGGATTGATCACATATGATCTTATAGGCCTCAAAACTACCATGATGATCACATGCGTATTATCATATTTATTATATATTAATTATATCTTAAATATATCTTTTTTAAATCATATTATTTTATGTGATTTATGGAGATAAGATATAATCTTATCTTGTTATAATTAAAGAATTTTATATAAATCATGTCTCACCCAAGAGTAAGAACAAAATATACTTTGATATTTTAGAGTAGGAAATCTCTAGTCTAGAAGAAATCCTATTCCAAAATCGTAATAAAATAGATTGTTTTGTTTTATGGAATTTTACTTATCAAAGAGTTTGATAATATATAATATAGATATGAGTAGAACTTTCACATAAAAGAAAATTTGATGCTTCAAAGAACTAATATTATATTAGATACACAATTTTAAATTTCTCATTTATTATTGTTATTCCGTTGAAAATGATTTCATCACCTAAGTCATTGTTTTCATATTTAAAAGTAGTATCAGTATGTCTCAATATGCGTATTGCAACTTGGCAAGCCGACTTGTATATAATTTTTTAGGTGCCAATTAAATATATATTTTTAGGTACTTTTAATATTATTCTCTGATTAAAATTGGAATTTTATCTCAACAATTCTATAATACTACTAAAAGTTTACATTACTATAACTTTTGACTGAAGAACAGTGCTAGTACTAAAAATACCTGAATATTACATGAATCTAAATTTTGTCTAGTTTGAATCCCATATACATGGAATCAAAAGAGACTCGTATTGTCAGTTGGGACACGCAACAGCATACCGCGCATTAAGTTGAGTCTGCATATACATTAAACCATTGGACCCCCACAACTTCCAACTACCTTAGGATAATTAATTAGTACTTCATTATTATGGTTGGCACTCCTATTCCTATATAGGCCCTTCATAGCCACCAAAAATCTCATTCTTAAATCTAATCTTCACACTTGTCTGTGTTCTTCTAGTTCTCTTAGGGCCACCATTATGTCTCAATTAGCACCAAAACAATTCATGACAGAATCACAAAGTAACCAGGACCACGAGCAAGTTGTGGTGATCTCACAGAAAAAGCTAAAGAGGAGAAGAGTGTGTGTGATGGTCACAGGAGCAGTGCTGTTACTGCTCATTGTGCTAGTCATAGTGGCAATTATCTTGGCCTTTACCTTGTTCAAGACCAAAGAACCAAGAACTCAGCTTGTGTCTGCCACTTTAGAAGGTATAGCACCTCGTCTCACACTTCCTGCCATTGACCTACAACTCAATGTCACACTTGACCTCAAGGTTCAGGTTGAAAACAGAAACCGTGCTAGTTTGAAGCATGAAGGGGGAAAGAGTGTGTTGCAGTATAAAGGAAAAGAGGTTGGAGATGCTGATATACAACCTGGTGTTATTCCTTCAAGGGGTTCTACTATTCTTCCAATGAGACTCACCCTTCAGGTGGAAAAGCTAGCTTCCAACTTGACCAGTTTAGTTGGTGATTTGATGGGGGGAGAGATCTCTATGGACACAGTTACTAGGATTCCTGGGAAAGTTACCATCCTTGGATTCATCAAGAAACATATTGTTGCAGAGTCCAATTGCCAATTCACTATTAGTGTTTCTGAGTTGAAGATCACAAACCAAACTTGCAAGAGTAAGGCCCAGTTATGAAATCATATATGAAGCAGATTTGTAGGTTATAGTTCATACTTTGGTTTCTCGCTGTGAGGAGTTTCTGAGACATTAATAATAGTGTTACATACTTACATGTTTCTACATGTTAGTTTTATTTGTATGCTTGTCTATTAGACGTTGGTTTCAATATTGTAAATCTTGAGAATACCATTTCCGGGAGTATTATTTATAATATTTTGTGCTAACTGTGTGTCCTTTGAGATATGTGATGTGATTAATTATATGCAAAAGCAGAAGATCCTCTTCATTGCAACTTGCAACGGGTCTGGAATCTTGACTTTGCATGTGATTCAATATTATAAAATTTCCCTTTAGAATAACCAGATCAAGCTTGACTTTAATTTTCCTATAATAACATTTTGATTAAGTATAAACTTCTTTAGAAGCACTTCTAAAAGAAAAAAAAAATAAGAAGAAAAAAATGAAATGAGCTTCTCCAAAAGTAAAAATAAGTTGTCAATTAGCTAATTTTTAGAAGCTCACCAATATAGCTTCTCTAAAAGATGAGATGACATCTACAAATGAGCTAATGGAAAGTTCATTTTAGCTTATGGAGAAGCTCATTTTTTTTTTCTTCTTATTTTCTTTCTCTAGAAGTACTTCTAGAGAAGCTTACATTCAAACAGGCATAGTCATGTCTAAGAATTTTATTTTTAATTTCGGCATTGAGATTAGAGAAATTGAAAATATTAGTTACATTTTCAATTCAATAAGCTATATTTCAAAGTGTAACCAAATGAAACTTAAGTCATTAGTCATAACAAAAAACTTGTACTATATTGTCCATGCCAAAGGTTTATGTTGAGAGAAAGTTAGAGGGCAAAGGCAAACATTTAAAGCGTAATTTCAATTTCTAATGTCTAAACACAAAACCAAGACCTCAGGAAAAAGGTAAGAAAGCATCTCAAATTGGCCTATACTGGCTTCAATAATGATGTGGTTTTATCAATACTCTGGGTCGTCTATTATTTTATTTTATTTTAGTTTCTGTCTTGCGCTCTCAACTATATGGTGAATGAGAACCCTCCACATTCAAATACTAGAAAAATAAGAACAGAAAACCAGCGAGGGAAAATAATTTTTTTCTTTGCGTGCCTCTTAATGCATAATACAAAAGCAAATTTTCTTGACTTTTGAAGGTAAATCAAAAACATGAATAGCAATAGACCTACACTTGCAATAAAATTGTCCTAGACTGGCTAAAATAAAGGAATAATCTATGTGAGAAGAAAATGAATTAGAGATACAGGGAAAATCAGGAACATCAAGATTGGCATCTCTAAATTGTAGTTATCAAAATTCAAGTTATTAAGCATAGGACATTTTTGTAAATTGTATTTTACTTTCTATTATAGCAGTAGTGGTGTAGTGCTCTGTAGCTTTTATTCCTTTATTCCTTTATTCCTTTTATACGTGAGGTTGTATAGGAGAGTTAGTTAAAACAAATTAGTTTCTAGAATGATTCTCTTTTTGTGTATATAAGCATAGGCAATGTACATTCTATGGATATGAGGAATATACAAAATTATTCAAATCTCAGATTTCTTTACTTGTAATATGGTATCAGAAGAATAATTTTTTTCTTCATGGCGAGAGGCAAGAACGTTGCTAGTGGTTCTGACCCATCTCACGATGATTCCTCTAACCCTTTTTTTCTTCATAGTGCTAACCATCCTGGTCTAGTACTTGTTGCTCATCCCCTTTCTGGTCCTAACTATCACACATGGTGTCGTTCCATGGTTATAGCTTTTCAAGCCAAGAACAAATTTCAATTTGTCGATGGATCGCTTCCTTCTCCATCCCCTGATGATTTGCTCTATTCTTCCTGGGTTCGCTGCAACAACATGGTCTCCTCTTGGATTTTCCATGTTGTAACCCGTGACATTGTTGATAGTCTTCTATACTTTCCCACTGCTCACGCAATCTGGACTGACCTTTGAAATCATTTTGAACAAAGCAATGCTCCTCGCATCTTCCAATTGAAGTCTCAACTTGCCTCCCTTCAACAGGATTCTTTGTATGTCAGTGCTTATTTCACACGTTTGAAGACTCTATGGGATGGCCTCCGTGAATTTCAAACGTTTCCGGTTTGTCATTGCGGTGGCCTCCGTACCTGGACACAATATCAAGAAAAAGATGCTTCTATTCAATTTCTTATGGGGCTCAACGAATCTTTCTTTGCAACTCGAGCCCATATTCTTCTAATGGAACCCTTGCCTCCTCAGAGTCACATTTTTTCTTCGATTATTCAAGAGGAACGCCAATGATCCATCATGCCTGGTGCGTCCCCTGTTTCTGACCTCCAGTTGCTTCCCATTGTGAATGCTGCCACCGGACCACCTAGGCCTTGCCGTGATCGTCCCTTCTGCACCCATTGTTCACAGTAGGGCCACACAATGGAGAAGTGTTTCAAGTTGCATGGTTACCCTCCTGGGTATAGGAACCGAGCCCCATCCAATGGAACCAAGGCCCATTTGTCTGCTGCTACAGTCCATCCTCCCAACCCATTTCCACCACAGCTCACTCCCACTAATCCTCTCACCCTTACTCATGACCAACTTTCCCAAATTTGTGCCTTGATTTCCACCCAACTTTCACCCACGACCACATCACCGTCTTCTACTACTGAACAAGATCTTCCATCACCATCAGTTGCTAACGTTTTTGGTACATCTTCTTCTCTTTCTCGTTCTTCTTGGATTTTAGATACGGGGGCTACCCATCACGTTTGTTGTTCTCTTGATTTTTTTGTTTCCACCACACTGATTTCTGACCTTTTTGTCTCTCTTCCAAATGGTACCAAATTAACTGTCTCTCGTGTTGGTACTGTTTCTTTTCAAGGATTTACCCTTTTTCCCATTTTGTTTGTTCCACAATTTCATTATAATCTTTTGTCTGTCAGTTCTTTAGCTTCTGCTCTTGGTGTGTCCATTACATTTTCGTCTTCTTTATGTGTTTTGCAGGATCCATCTACCTCCCACACGATTAGGACAGCTGATCGTACTAGAAACCTTTATGTCTTTCGCGAATCTCCTCAAGTTCTTGCGTCTGCTTGTACTGCTGATGTTGCTTCTTCTCTGTGACATACTCACCTTGGTCACCCCTCTTCTGCTCGTCTATCCCTTTTGAAGTCAGTCTTAAATTTAAAAGAAGTTCCTGTTCATTGTAACTACCCATGTACTGTTTGTCCTCTTTCTAAACAGAGGTGTTTATCTTTTATTTCTCAGAACAATTTGTCATCTTCCACTTTTGATTTAATACATTTGGATGTTTGGGGCCCTTTTTCAACTTTGTCCATTGATGGTTTTCGCTATTTTCTGATTATTGTTGATGATTGTAGTCGATAGATACACATGGGTTTATTTTTTGCGTTCTAAATCTGATGTCTTAACTGTCTTTCCTTAGTTTTATACTCTAATTCTCACACAATTTAACAAGAAAATAAAATTTGTACGTTCTGATAATGCACCTGAATTTAATTTTGATTCATTTTTTCGTTCACATGGTGTTGTTTCTTTTCATTCTTGTGTTGATCGTCCACAACAGAATTCTGTTGTTGAAAGGAAGCATCAACATATTTTGAATGTAGCTAGGTCTTTGCTTTTTCAGTCTAATGTTCCTTTGTCTCATTGGCTTGACTACATTAGAACTTCTATTTATCTTATTAATCACCTTCCATGTCCCATTCTTAAAAATGTGTCTCCTTTTCAAGTCCTTTTTGATAAGGTTCCTTCTTATTCTCATTTAAGGTCTTTTGGTTGTCTCTGTTTTGCTTCCACATTGCCCAAGGATCATCACAAATTTTCCCCACGGGCTGTTCCTGTGATTTTTCTCGGGTATCCCCCCAGATACAAGGCTTACAAAGTTTTAGATCCTGTTAGCAACCGTATCTTCATCACAAGGGATCTTGTTTTCCATGAAGATGTTTTTCCTCTCCTCACCAAGCCTTCCACTGACCATTCCAATTTTTTTTCTGATTCTAACCTTCCTACTACCTCTTCCCTTTCTCCTCCTCCTTCTTGTAGACCTTCTAGAGCATCAAAACCTCCTTCTTATTTGCAGGATTTTATTTGTTCTGCTATATCCACTATATCCTACCCATTATCTTCTGTTTTATCTTACACCCCGTATATCCCCTTCTTTTCAAACTTTTATTAACTCAGCCTCTCTTCATATTGAACCTTCTTCCTTCCATGAGGCCTCTAAAAATCCCCACTGACAGTAGGCTAAGCGTCTTGAATTAGATGCTTTGGAATCCAATGGTACTTGGTCCTTGGTCCGTTTACCTCCTGGTAAGCATGCCATTGGTTGTAAGTGGGTTTACAAATGTAAACTCCATGCGGATGGGACTTTGGAGAGATACAGGGCTCGCTTGGTAGCCCAAGGTTTTACTCAACAAGAGGGCATTGATTATTTTGACACTTTTTCACCAGTGGCTAAAATAGGTTCTGTCAGAATTTTGCTTGCTTTGGCTTCCATTTCAGGTTGGTCTCTTCATCATTTGGACATCAACAATGTCTTTCTACACGGTGAACTTTCTGAAGAAGTTTATATGCATCCTCCACTTGGCTATCACAGTGAGGGAGAGTCTCTTTCTTCCAAATTGGTTTGTAAGTTACACAAGTCTATTTATGGTCTAAAGCAAGCTTCTAGGCAATGGTTTCTGAAATTTTCCTCTGTTTTGATATCAAATGGGTTCAAACAGTCAAGTGCAGATTGTTCTCTATTTGTTAAAATTGAAGGTTCCCGTTTTTTGGGTCTTTTAGTTTATGTAGACGATATTATCATTGCTAGTAATGACCATGCCAAAGTTACTGCTCTAAAGATATTCTTAAATCAGTATTTCAAACTTAAGGATCTTGGAGAGTTGAAATATTTTCTTGGGATTGAGGTGGCTCAGAATCATAAAGGAATTTCCTTAAATCAAAGAGGTTATGCTTTGAAGATTCTGTCCGATTCTGGATTCTTGGGTTGCAAACCTAAGTCTACTCCTATGGAACCAAATCTAAAATTATCCTTAGAAGAAGGACAATTATTGGATGACCTAACACCATATAGGAGATTGATAGGAAGATTATTGTATTTAACTATTACTAGGCCAAACATTTGTTTTACTGTAAACAGGTTGAGCCAATTCCTTGCAAATCCTAGAAAGCCTCATATGCAAGTTGTGAATAGATTGTTGCAGTACATCAAGGGAACCATTGGGCAGGGGCTGTTCTATGGTTCTAAAAATAGTATCAAGTTGAAGGCATTTGCAGATTCAGATTGGGCATCATGTCCTGATACAAGAAGGTCAGTTACTGGTTATGTTGTGTTCATCAGTGAATCTTTGGTAACATGGAAATCAAAGAAGCAAACCACAATTTCAAGGTCTTCAGCAAAAGCAGAATATAGAGCAATGGCTAACGTTTGTTGTGAGTTAACTTGGTTTAATTCTCTGTTACATGATTTATATTTGAAGCATGATGGACCGGATTTGTTGTTTTGTGACAATAAGGCTGCTCTTCATATAGCAGAAAATTTTGTCTTCCATGAGAGAACAAAACACATAGAAATAGATTGCCACTTAGTAAGGGAGAAGGTTCTCAAAGGTGATATTAAGACTTTTCATGTTAATTCACAGAATCAATTGGCAGATATGTTGATAAAGCCTCTGTTTCCTGCACAGTTTGCTTCACTTCTTTCCAAGATGGGAATTTCAAATATTTACTTCCCACCTTGAGGGGGAGTTTTAAGCATAGGACATTTTTGTAATTGTATTTTACTTTCTGTTATAGCAGTAGTGGTGTAGTACTCTGTAGCTTTTATTCCTTTATTCCTTTTATACGTGAGGTTATATAGGAGAGTTAGTTACAACAAATTAGCTTCTAGAATGATTCTCTTTTTGTGTATATAAGCATAGGTACTGTACATTCTATGGATATGAGGAATATACGGAATTATTCAAATCTCAGATTTATTTACTTGTAATAAAAGTATCCAATGAAGTGGTTCATATAATGTGTATACACAAAAACCAGACTCCATAACAAGCATCTTGCATTAACTGACTTGAAAGCATCAACACCCCATATATATTTGCAGTGCTGAAGGAGTTTCTGCATTATCACAATTCACAATTCAAAGAGGGATCAAAATTAAGTCATCAAGCTACATTGCTACATTGCAAAGGCTTTCAGGCTTGGCGATTTCTACGGAGCTAACTAGTCTAATGCGTTTAATCTTTTTTAGTATATACTACAAGTATGCTTCATGGAAGGTGTTCTGCTCAAGTTAAGTAGAATAATTACAATTCACAAAATTCTATTTGAATATTTAACGCAACTTTATATTAAGGCTTGGACTCAATACCATTGATTAAGATAAAATAATTATAAGTTGATTCATACATAAGTAAGCTTCATAGAAGGTGATCCAGTTGGAGTAAAGCAGAATCAGTATGAGCCACAAAACTCTTTATATTGAATGATTTATATTAAGGCTTGATCTCAATACCAAGATAAAAAATAACTTTTGTCAAGTTGATTTTAGCCAATTTAGTCTAAAATGCTGGTTCCCCCACATTTTTTTGGTCTCCACATTTTGAATGTTCTACCGAAGTCGAACTCAATCCCTTATCGAATTGTCTTACGACAATTATCATATAAACCAAGACTGTTGGTTTTTGGCCTCCATATTTAATTATATAGTATGGAGTCAGGTTTTGCATATTTAATTAGCTGTATTATTTTCTTAAGGGGTTGCTATTGGCCCCACCTGGAATTGATCCTGGCCTCTATTAAGGGGTTGACAACTTTACCATAAATAGAAACAGGTGAAATATTAGCAAAAATGTAACAGGTGAAATATTAGCAAAAATGTAAATTTTAGGCGCAATAGAAAGGAATGTTGTAACTGGGGTGGGTGAACCCTCATAGATATCAGGTGCCTACATATACAGAGTCAAAAGACATGGGGTCCGAAGGGAAGGGGGGTTTTCTTCGGGGCTCATTCTCACGGAATCATAATTTTATTGAATAAAATGTATAACATAATCATGATTTCGTTGCATAACCAAATTCGTCCCCCTTATTACAATGGAATCGTGATTCCATTGTATATTATACAACAAAATCACAATTCTATTAATATATTTTTGCGTTCCAGACATAACAACGAAATCACAATTTCATTGTTATGTTTTATGGCACCCCCCTTATTGCAGAAAATCTCGATTCCTCTGTATAAGTTTTTTTATCGCAATGAAATTGAGATGTCGTGCAATAAGGGGTGCCCAAAAACATAACAATGATAGGGTAGTTTGGTAATTATCCTTAATTGGTAGGAACCATGACCAATTTGGAAGGGTTCAATAATTATTTTGGGTCATGCTATGTGCATTGTCGAGAATGGACCTAAATTGCTTCTTGCACCTTCTAGAGAATGATTAATAGAAAATGAGAGAATCCTGGACATACCATTCACAATCAATGCCTGGCATCTACTTTTCTCTCAACTACTAGGAAACTAAGAAGCCAAGCCACCCTTAAGTATAAATAACATAGGCGCAAATTCAAAGCTGGCATATGAATTCAATAAATTTATAGGTATAGAGCTGGACCAATAATAAGTTGAGAAGCTCAATGGAATAAGTCCTTCGTGTCCCAATCCCAAATCAGTGACCCATTCCCATAAAACTAGCTGATTGCTCAAGCCTTTCGTTTCATCTCGTTAAATAAAACAACTCAAGTGGGCTTTTCAAAGTCAACGATAAGTGGATAACCAATTAGAGCCGTCATTGTGAACCGTTTTTAATTAATGTCACCACTCCCCAGTTGAGCTTTCCCATGCCTCTCTTTATTTATTTATTTTTATTTTTCTAGCCTGTTGTAATTTAGTAAGAAGGAGAAGGTATAAATTTACTACAGTAGAACACAAAATTTTCCCCTCATTATCTGGTACAAAGTAATTTTTGTCTTGATTCGTCAAAAACTATAAGCATAATTAAGGTAAATATTTTCTTTTTAACACAATTTATATTTTATATCTGAGACTTAATTAAGATTCAAATCTGAATCCATTATATATAATTTTATCTAATTATAAATCTTTTCTATTTATAAATTAGAGTATTTTTTAGAATTACTCTATAATGAGAATATTTTAAAGATTTTTCCTTAAACAATTTTTTTTAGAAGTTATCATTTTCATTGAAATATATGTTTTATCCTAATCTCATATATTCAATTTATTAACTATTTATTTTATTTATCTTTATTTTTAAATTGAATTTGCAATATCTTTTTGTAAAAAATAGCAAATAGTTAATAATAACCTTGTGTCATAATATAAACTATTTATTGTAAACATAAAGTCTAATTTAATTTACTTGTTAAAAATACATTTATTGAATATTTTAATTATAATATAATTTAGATATTACTAATTTTAATTATATAAAAAATTAACACTTATCATATGTATTGCACGTGCTAAAATACTTATTGCATATGACAAAATTTTTAGAAGACAATAGAGAAACAATTACAGAAGAGATAATTAATAAAAGAGATCATTTTCTAAAATGAAAAGAGATAAAAATTAATTTTAATAATTAAGACAAAATAATAAAATAGATAAATTATTTAATGTGGCATCACTTTTAAACATGTGCATCCATATGTTAGCCATACACCACACACATACATACTTCCTCCGTTCATAAGTAATTATTATCTTATGTTATTTTACATGTTTGGGACATTCAAACATCCAATATTAATAGAAATTGTTCTCATTTGTTAAATTAAATTAAAATGAAATATTAATATTAAAATATTTTACATTTAAATTTAAATTTCATTTAATCATAAAATTTTTACAAGATTTATCTAATAAAAAATCAAATATTTTAAAATTTTAATTTACATCAAGATAGTCATCATAATCACTATCATCGCCACTATCATTACCACTATCATTACTGTTCTAACCACCAACATGAGCCTTATTACCTTGCTTTTTAGTTCATGTAAGTTTGTGTTTTTTCAAAATTTTGAACCTTTTAAGATTTTAAAAATGCAAATTTAAAAGGACTAAAAATAAACATAATATCTTATAAAAAACAAAATTAAAAAATTCCAAACTTACAAAAACTAAAATTAGAAAAATAAACTTACCTAAACCAAAAATGAAAAAGTCTCAACAAGAATAAAAACACATTTAAACTTAAAACACAAACCTTAAATGTCTTTTGGCTTTTATATATCAACCAGCTGAAACACTGGTGGCTTTTATATAAAACTTATTTAAGCTTAAAAAGAAACCTTAAATATCTTTTGATCTTCTTAATTATGTTTAAGAGTGTTGTGGAAAACATAATTTTAAAAAACAAAATATTATTGTTGTGGAACAAAAATAAAAAGATTAACTAGACTATTTCCTCCATCCCAAAAGAATAATTATCCTATGTATTTTTACACATATTAAAAAAAGATGAAAATAATAATAATTTTATAAAATTAATCTTATATTATTATTGGATTTTTTTGTAAATTTTATTTTCTACCATTAATATTATAAAGTATATAAATAAAAAATTTAACTAATATTATATTAAAAATTAAATAATAATTATTTTAAGATAATTTTTTTTCCTCTTATACAATAATTATAACAAAAAAAGAGGAAGTATTGTTTTGAAAGGGAGGAGCATTATTTTTTGCAGTTTTATGACAAGGAGGTTGGTTACTTGGTATGGTGCAGTGGTACGCACAATAGTGTGTTTTGGGCCACACAAGTCAACATCGGCATGTCTTGGGCCGTTCGGTGAGGCAGGCAGAGTATCAGGCAGACCTTGGGCCACGAGCGCGTCAGCACAGCAGGCACCTTGGGCCACTTACAAATCAAATTAATTTTATACACTATATTATATTGTTAACTATATTTTTTTTTTGCAGTAAGAAAACAATATTATTATTTATTTTTATAAAATAATTTTATATGAAAAATATAATTAAATAATTGACATAAAAACATTTATCTTATTTAATATATTTTAGTTAAATTTATTTTAATTATTTAAAAATAAGCATTAAATAATTTTTATATTTTTTACAATAAATATTTTTTAACTTATTACCTTCATTAGTGTACCCAATAGAATAGGAAAAAACTATACTACATTTTATTTCTCGTATTAATTACTTTGACATTTCATACAGTAGAGGAAGAGAAATGCTATATCATCCGAAACAGAGAGGCCGACAAATGGACCGAACGACTAAAAATGTTGATATTTGGCAACCAATTCTCGTATTAAAGGTTTTTTAATTTTCAGAACTTAGCATCCCTTTTATTCTCTTTCTTCATACAATAATTGATGCAGGATAATTGAAAACAAAGAGAAATTGGAAATCTGAATGTGACTCTGGTTTGACCAAAAGAGAGACAAATTAAGAGAATGGTTGAATGAAACAATTTAAAATTTTAAGAATTTTAAATGTTTAGATTGAAATTCTTTCATTTTCAAAACTCTGAGTTTGGATAAAGAAATTAAATTTTTCATTTTCAAAATTTTGTCTGATTCAGAATCTGACCCACCCCGAAGTCAATGAAATCTTCATTTACTTTCGCAAGTTTATTAGCAAACTTGAGGACTTGATGTTCTTGTGCAAGATGTGTCGTCGATGCAAGTATGCCAACTCTTGTAGAATCCTTCGAGACAGATATGCTAGCAGTTCCTCCTCTTGCGGGATGTGTTTCCCCTCCAGTGACCTTCCGTTCATGAACTTCAACAGTACTTGGATTTCGTTGTTCTGATTGTACATATAGTGATACTTCACTGCGTTCGGATCATCCACGTCATGGAGGATTTGGATTTCCTGATGAATTTGTTGTTGCATTGACTCCTTGTGGTGACCGTATATCACCTTGAGCAAGTACACGCGCCTGCTGATGCGGTGGACCACCTTGTACACTGTCTCGCCACTCTCGCTCTCGATGTGGTTCAACCTCTCCAGCTCTGGAAACGGGATCACCTGCTGCACCGCCGCTGTCGCAACTGTCAATGGGGCAGAGGAAGCAACACCGCTAAGTTGGGGACGTCAATGACAAAAGAGAATTTCAGTTTCTCAAGTTGTAGAAAAAAATTATAATTTTACATTTTTAGTTGTTTAAAATTCCACTTTAAAATTTCAAAAATTTAAATTCTTCGTATAAAAACATCCAAACAATGAATTTTAGATTAAATAATTTTAAATTCTTTAATAAATTATTTTCCTCCTCAGTTAAATCTTTTAATTCAAACACAGTCTAAAGGTCCAGACTTACAAGAAGCATATCAAGGTCGTCCAAGTTAGCATTACAACGGCTTCGACCTTGAACTCTGGCAATGCCGGCGAGAGAGGGAGTTTGGGCGGTTTGTGTGTGGATTGAGTGAAAATGAACGAAAAAGGGAAGACCATAAGGACGATGAAAATGGCATTTTGGTTTGGTTTCGGTTTTGAAGGTCATGTTCATCTTCTACTTGTCTTGTGTGTGTATGGAAGGGGCAAATTTTAAAAGAGAGCAAAATTTTAAATGATTAAGTAAATTAATATTTTAAAAGTGTCATATTCTTAAGTGTTCGGTGGATAATTCGGCTTGTGCAGTTCGCATGATATAGCATCTCTCTTAGAGGAAAAAATTAGGGCTGTTTAGAGTGAATATAAATATATCTAATATATATAAAGCTTTGGATACGATGGTCCTACTGTGGGTTTGGGATGTCATTCTAGTTTTTCTTTTAAAGGTTTTTTTAAATTCCAAAACAATGGAAAAGCTGGGATCAAAACCACACTAAGGAAATGTATAGAGTGAAATTATAAATGTTATGTGCACGTTATATTCTAATGTAAATTTAATATATAAAATTAAAAACAAAGGTCTTAAATTTTGATAAAATTATTTTTTCACCTAAAAATTAAACATGCATTTACAAACATATTACATTTATGATTTAAAACACTACCTTTCTTCAGCCACACATGTAACTGGTTAAACCAATCTTACCATGACTAAAAAGGCTTGTGAGTTCTACATCTTGTTTGGTTTTTTAAATATTAATATGCATTTATTATTATTATTATTATTATTATTATATTATTATTATTATTATTATTATTTTGATATAGACATGCGGTGAAATTTATAATATAGAAATAGCACAAGTCTAACCTTTTCATTAAATATTATTTGTTCTACATAATTAAGATGATATACGATTATGACAATTTAGCACATTTTTTAACTTTATCATTAGTGTAAAGTATGCATTCTTATTGTTGATAACATTAAGATATAAAGCCAGGGCAAGTGACTACTAGCTATAAAATTGTAGAAATAGAAGAGTTGGTATCCAAGTCAAAGTGGCTGAGCCAAAAAGTGGAGATGGAAGCTGAAGGCCAATGGCAGATTTCACAGAGAGGGATATGCTGGTCAATGGTGTTCATAGCTTCATGGAGCATCATTATATTATTATATGTGAAACTCTGGTATAGATCTCAAAGGATCAGAGCAGTGCTTCAGAAACAAGGCATCAATGGACCAAAACCTTCTTTCCCCTTTGGCAACCTTTCTGAGATGCAACAGCTCAACCAAGGTGCTCCTGTTTCTCTTGAAGCCTTAGACGAATGGGCTTATTCCCTCTACCCCTTTTTCCATACATGGAGGCAACGCTATGGTACATATATGCTTGAATATTTATTAGTAATAATTTGTGTGTTCTTGTGATTATCACTATTATATATCAAAATTATATTTCCTCATTATACTTTGATTGTTGATTATATATATCATATATATTTTGAGTCTGATTGCTATATATGTCGGAACATTTTTTCTTATCTTTAGTTTTCATGAACAGACATATGATCATCAGGTCCAATGTTCCAGTACTCCACTTGGAATTAGACAACACCTATAGATATCAAAATTTTTAATTTTGAAGTCACAAACCATTATAAATTAGTGGTTTGTGACATCAGTATTATATATCTCTAAATTTTATCTATTTTACTTTGGTTTTTGAAATTGAAACATATATTCTGATGATCAGGTCTAGTGTTCATGTACTCCACTGGAACCAAACAACATCTATATGTAGAAATACCCGAATTAATGAAATCGATAGGTCTGAACAGATCCTTGGACCTGGGCCGGCCATCGCATCTAATCAAATCATTGAAGCCTTTGCTGGGTGATGGCATCATTATGTCTAATGGACTACATTGGGCCTTTCAAAGGAATCTGCTTGTTCCTGAGTTTTTCCAGAGCAAAATTAAGGTTAGGTATTATTTATCTGTCTTTTATTTCTACCAATAATAAAAACAAATTTATGTTATGAATAATTTTTTATGGAGTAATTTCTTTTTTACAAATTTTTTCCTTGAATTAAAAAGTCATATTATATAGCTGATATTTACCTAAAAAGGTACTCAGTGTATCCCCAACGGATTCATTTCATTTATGTCATGAATATATTTAATTTTTTATATTTCTCTTAATTACTAAACAGTTTAATATTTACTTGTGCATAGTACAGGATACATATTTTTTTTCATATAATTATAATTAAAAATTATAATAATAAATATTTTAAATATATAGGTTATATTTTATATTTATAATAAATAGTTTAGATTTTGATATAAGGTTATTCATAAATTGAAGAATAAACGGTTAAGAAAATATATTATACAAATAAAGATAAAAAGGATAGTAGTTTTAGATGAGAAAAAAAGTATTTTTGACTAGATATGAGTATATTTTTAATTTTTCACACGTGTCACTTAATTATTAATTGAAATCATGGATAATGTGTTAATCTTGTATCATTTAATAATTTTTTCATAAAGAGAGAAGACAAAGTGTTAAAAAAAATTGATAGAAAGAGTAAAAAGAGTGAGAACTTCCCTATAGATTAGAGGTTTTAATTTATAGTACAGATGAGGACAATTAGCAAAAACATAGATGAACAGAAAAAATTGAACATGACTTTGTTTAAATTTGGCATGAAACACCAAAAGGGGGTCTATTCTTCCATATATATCGTCCTAATAAATTAATATACATATATTATTTATAATATTCTTACCAAACTTTTAATTGGGTTAATTAAAAGTTCATGACTTCATGTTGCCAGATCAGATGATAGTTTTAAAGTATCGTATCAAAATCCTTTATGTACATATAGATGCAAGTATAGATGCATAATGTATTTGTTTTGGTTTTGGGTTTAACCTACATATAGAATTGGGTGGATATAATGGGAGAATCAACCATGGCAATTATCAAAAAATGGGAGAGCCATATAGCAGAAAGTGAAGGGGGGATTGCAGAGTTGGTGATTGATGAAGATATGAAGGCTCTTACAGCGGATGTCATTTCCAAAGCTTGTTTTGGCCCCTCTTATGCTCAAGGCAATTTAATTTTTGCAAAACTGGCCTCCATGCAAGCTATACTAGCAAAGTCTAGTGTTCTATTTGGATTTCTAAACCTAAGGTTATATATCCTTGCTTAATTTTGTCAAACATAGACAAGAAATTAATACTACGTTACTACATGACTAAAATATATGTTTGGTCTCTTTAACTTCTTTTTTTTTTTTTTTTCGGTTCCTAATTTTTTTTTTGTTCTAAATTGATCCTCTGTTTTAAAAATTCTAAAATAGTCTCTTAAAGAATTTTTTTATTAACATGTTTGTTTTTCCGTTAAATTTACGTCATTGGCGAGTCAACTGCAATTCCTATGCAACGGCAGTAAACGCCGTTCTGCTGGCCACCCTGGTGGAGTTCACTCTGAATACACCGTCACGAGAAGGAAGCCAAAGGAGCCGCAGTCATCGGTGACACAAGTTTAATGTCTTTTTGGTTAAAACTAACGAAAGGGATAAATGTGTTACTAAAAAAACTTTTAGAAGATCATTTTAGAACTTTCAAAACATAGGACCAATTTAGAATCGAAAAATAAGTTAAAAGACCAAACATATATTTTAGCCTCACTACATTATACCATGTGCTGATCAAAGAGATATGATGTATTCCCAGGTTTCTTCCCACCAAGGAAAACAAAGAGCTGTGGAAGTTGCAGAAAGAGGTGGAAACGATGATACTAAAAGAGATCAAAGATCGTGAAGCAGAAAACCAAAAGAGTGGCACACATGAGAATGAAAAGGATCTATTACAAATAATACTAGAAGGTGCAGCCAATGCCACCACTGATACTAGTGGAAAGGGTATTTTTGGGCCCCGGTATAACATAAACCAGTTGATTATAGACATTTGCAAAAATATTTACTTTGCAGGCTATGAGAGTAGTGCTCTTGCAATTATTTGGACACTGCTGCTACTTGCCTTACACCCTGAGTGGCAACAACGAATTAGATCAGAGATTATGGAGACCTATGATAACATGGTGCCTCATTCCTTTCATGACATGGACAAACTTCGAAACTTGAAAGCAGTTAGTACAACACTCCTTTTCTGAAATTTATTATTGTACTTAAAAGCATTGCACTCTCGACTCCTTAAAGTATATATATAAAAAAAGAACTATACTGTCTATACAACAAACCTTCCCAGTATTAAAAATCTTTAATACTAGAAAAATTAACTGTTATTACTTTAGGCACTATTTTATTTAAGACAAAGGATAATATTTTGGAGACTAAATTAACAGTTGATACTTTATTATTCCTTAAAATTCTTGGACATGAAGTATTAACCTTTACTTCTGTTGTGCTACTACTCTCCATAATCGAGGAGTTGTTAGCTACATATATTGGACCTAAGACATCAAATGTCACCTTCCCTATACATGACACCATTGTCCTTTATTACGTAGAAGAGAAACACATTCTTTATTAGTTTGGAGTCACTTAATTTTTCAACATTCTTATTAGGTGAAATTGTACATAAACCCCATTAAATGAGATCAATTACACATTTACACCTAATATCAAGAATGTTAGAATACAAAATGCATTTCTCTTTATAGTGACAATATATAATTATAGTGACAATATATAGTGGCACTGTATTAACTATCAAGACACATTAGTACAATACAAAAACACAAGAAATTTCAGCTTTGGAATCTCGATTAATCGAATCTCCTGCTACCGGTATTATTTCCCCCAATCATGGATGGTTCTAGAACCGCTAAGCCTACGTTACAGGCAATAGTACCTAGAATTACTACTGAAAAAATATATAAAAGATCGTTGGGTCATGCAGGTTCTCCATAATAATTATGACCCATTCCCTTAGCCAATTTAGCTCTTAATATAGGATCATTCAAGTCAGATTTTTTTGAATTTCTTATATTTGTTACCAACAAGTAGTTGGTTTGAGTGGTATTAGACTCGATTTCTTTAAACAAGATCTCGAGTTCAAATCTTGTAAATAAAAAAAATGTGATTGGAAAATGAGAACAACATCAAAAGTGGTCAGCTAAATTTCTCGACGATAAATTAATTATCGATAAAGTTGGTGACTATTCCGTATCAATAATATGATAACAAAAAACAAAATCTTACATTTGGTATCCTAATTAATAATCTCAACAATTGATCCTAATGTGCACCTGTGCAGCTAACAATGGTGATTCAAGAGAGTCTACGACTTTATGGGCCTTCAACTATGGCCACAAGGGAAGTGTTGGCCAATGAGGTGAAGTTGGGGGAACATGTGCTGCCTAAAGGCATCAACTTGTGGTTGTTCACACTTGCATTGCACCGTGACCCTGATAACTGGGGACCAGATGCTAGGGAATTCAAGCCAGAAAGGTTTGCTGGTGGTGTTTCTGTAGCCTGTAAGTACCCTCAAGCTTATATACCATTTGGCCTCGGGGGTCGAATTTGCTTGGGCCAAAACTTTGCCCTGCTACAAATGAAGGAAGTTCTGAGTCTTCTTCTTTCCAACTTCTCCTTTGCTGTTTCACCAAACTATTGCCATTGCCCTGTGGATGGTTTGCTGTTAATGCCAAAATATGGTGTAAGACTTCTTGTTAGCAAGGTTCACAAGACTGGTGCATAGTTCAGGTTTTGTTCTGTGTAGTCCCAACATATGTGACCAAGTCTAGCTAGCTTTGTTGGTGACTTTGTTCGGATGCATGATGCATAAATAAAAACTCTTATAATTTGCTAATATTTTTTTTTCTTAAAAAAGTAAAACCAAATTAACCTCATATATATGTCTTTTTGCTTTTATATAATTAATATTACCTTTTTTTTTACAGGAACCTCATGAAAAAAACTCATAATATTTCTGCTGGCCTTTTTACAAGTCTCCTTTCATATCGCCTGCATTAATTGTTTTTATTATAAAAATAAGTAGAAGTATATATATATATTAATTATTAAAGTGAAAAGGGATTATGAGAATAGAATCCGTATCACAGTTAAACAAATAAGACATTTGGTGATAAAATCTATAACTCAGATTATATACTTTTTGTTTATCAAACTCTGTTCGCATTTCATTAAATAACTAAAAAGATAACTCAAAGAATTTGAAATCTTGGAAATGGGAGGGATCTTCTATCTCTTTGCCCTTAATTTGTCCTACTAACCCTCGTAAATAACTTTGTAACATTTTGAGATAACGAAAATGATTAGTAAATGATATGTGCGTGTGTTGGAGCGGGTATGTAGGGACATGTGTACATGTGTGTTTTTAGGGAGTGCTTCGAGGCAATTTAAATATGAAAAAAGAAAACAATATGCAATTTAGACCATCAATTTAAACCATGACTTAATTAATTATAAATCTTTGTCTTTAATTCAAAAAGAAAAAAAATCACGAGAAATTTATTATTATATATGAAATCTGAATTTTCTATTTTAATCTAATAATTTTAATTAAATTATTATATTTCTTTCCATCACTAAGAGTTCTCTTATGAAATTCTCACCATAGCTGAACCTAAAAACACATATGTATACATGTGTTTTTAAATAGACTGACGATCCGATTACATCTCAGATATCAATTACTTGATTCAACCACACATTAATTAACTGATTAAACCAGTTTTACCATGACTATATAAAAATGTCTTATTATTTCAATTTCTTGTTTGATTTTTCAAAAGAATTATGATATTTAAACATCTCAATAGGAATATTTTTTTTTATTTCATTCTTCTTATCACATCTAATTATCAATTATATTAATCACTTAATTATCTCTTTTTATTTCTCCTCAAGTCAAGGTCTTTACATTTTAAGGGTGTCCAAATACAATTTTAATTTCTTTTTCAAAATTTTAACATGCAGTGATTTTTTTTATTGTTATTGATGATATAGACATGGATGCGAAATTTATTATATAGATATATAAAGCATTAGTGATTAGTCTTCACCTATCATATTTATATATAAGTACTAGTATATTGTTTCTCTTATCTCTCTTCCACTCATTGCGTATTAAACTAACATATATTGGAAAGACCGCTGCTATAAAATAGTAGAAATAGAAGATGTGCCAAGGGTCTTGAACCAAACCACTCACTCAAAAGTGACTGAGTCAAAGAGATAGTGGAAATGGAAGCTGAAGGTCAATGGCAGATTTCAGAGAGAGAGATATGCTGGTCAGTGGTGTTCATTGCAACATGGAGCATCATGATATTATTATATGTGAAGCTGTGGTACAGACCTCATAGGATCAGATCAGTGCTTCAGAAACAAGGCATCAATGGACCAAAACCTTCATTCGCCTTTGGCAACATTTCTGAGATGCAACAGCTAGCCAATCAATTAGCTCCTGTTTCTCTTGAAGCCTTAGACGAATGGGCTTATTCCCTCTTCCCATATTTCCATACATGGAGGCAACGCTATGGTACATATGCATCTGAATATTTATTAATTATTTAATTAGTAATTTGTGTTGTGATTATCACTATTATATAGTATATGTAAAAATTTAATTTTATTTATTTTGCTTTTGATAATTGTTGAGATAGGTCCATTGTTCGTGTACTCCACTGGAACCAACGAGCATCTATATGTGGAGACACCCGAAATAGTAAAATGGATAGGCATGCAGAAGTCCTTGGACCTAGGCCGGCCATCGTATCTAACCAAAACATTGAAGCCTTTGCTGGGGAACGGCATCCTTAGGTCTAATGGACTGCACTGGGCATTCCAAAGGAATCTACTTGCTCCTGAGTTTTTTTATAGCAAAATTAAGGTTAGAACAATATACCCTATGGTCGGCTAAATTAATATACACATAGTATCATTTAATAATTTTTTATTGTCAATGTGGGTAGAGACAAGTAGCTATGGTTCTAGAATTAACTCGTATCTTATTCATGGGTGAAAGTTACAATCTCACTTAGTGGGAAACCTTTCTCTAGGAGATCCCCCTCATGTCTCATGAACTAGTTGAGTATAATTGTAATTAGATAAAACTGTATGTCGTAGGCTAGTGCAGTAATTTTTCAAGTGAAACTTTGCTGGAAACTCCAATATATCATTTGCGTCTGCTCGTTAGTATTACAACTACAAGTGTATCTTTCTTCTACTTTTTTTTATATAAAAAATGTAATATTAAATATATATAAGTTTCTTACCGAATCTCTCATTGGATTAACTGAAAATTAACATAATATACCTGATGCATATAAAATTGAAAGGTAAGTATAGCCCGTTTCAATCATATATAGCTGATATTAATTAGGAAAAAAACAGGTCGCATGGGGAAATGCATTCATTTTAATCATATTGCCATGTAATAAGTATACTTAAGTTTTCTTTTTTACCAAAAGTTTACTTAAGTTTTTATACTTCTCTCAACAGATACTAATAAAAAGGCCCTACTTATTTATCCTAGTAATTTTTTTATCATATAACTTTCATACCAAACTTTTAATTGAATTGAAAGTTCGTGTTGTCAGAGATGATTTAAAACATCATATTGAAAGTCCCTTGTGTACATATAGACGTATAATGTATTAATTTTGTTTTGATTTTGGGTTTAACCTGTAGAATTGGGTGGATATAATGGAAGAATCAACCATGGCAATTATCAAAAAATGGGAGAACCATATAACAGAAAGTGAAGGGGGGATTGCAGAGTTGGTAATTGATGGAGATATGAAGGCTCTTACGGCAGATGTCATTTCAAAGGCTTGTTTTGGTAGCACGTATGCTCAAGGCAATTTAATTTTTGCAAAATTGGCCTCTATGCAAACAGCACTAGCAAAGCCTAGTCTTATATTTGGATTTCTAAACCTAAGGTTATATACCCTTGTTCAATTTTTGTCAAAACTATACAAGAAATCAATACTACTTTATACCATGTGCTAAATTAATGACATATATATGATGCATTCCCAGATTTCTTCCCACCAAGGAAAACAAGGAGATAAGGAAGTTGCAGAAAGAGGTGGAGGCTATGATACTAAAAATGATCAAAGAGCGTGAAGCAGAAAACCAAAAGAGTAGCACACATGGGAATCAAACTCAAAAGGATCTATTACAAATAATTGTAGAAGTTGCTACCAGTGCCACCAGTACTGAGAGTGGTGGAAAGGGTATTTTCGGGCCCGGGTATAACATACATCAGTTGATTCTAGACATCTGCAAAAACATATACTTTGCAGGCTCTGAGAGCACTGCTCTTGCAATTACTTGGACACTGTTTCTACTTGCATTGCATCCTGAGTGGCAACAACTTGTTAGATCTGAGATTAAGGAGACCTACGGTAACATGTTGCCTCATTCCTTTCGTGACATGGACAGACTTCGAAACTTGAAAGCAGTTAGTACAATAACACCCCTTTTCTGAAATTTATAATTCCTTTTATTTTATTGGCCAATATTAGTTGTTAGTTTGTTTAAATGTTAGTACAAGGAATTTGAATCCAAACCTCCCTCCCTCTCCTTTTTCCCTTCAATGGCCAAGTCAACTTTATAACTTCAAAATTTAGTAAACACTTAATATGAGTCAATTAATGATGCTGGTCTTATAAATTCTTTATTCTTCATTGAGTGATTATACAGTGACTTATATATCAAAAATTTAATCCAACACCTATTTTATTTTCTATTTCTTCGTTTTTATCACCTAACATACTTACATATTTCTCTCTTCTTTCTCTAGATGTCATCTAATGTTTTGGTGTCCATTGATTATTTTCTTTTGTTATGATGGACTTAACTCTTTATTTCGTGGGTTATGTATGAATAAAAAAAGATCGATAGACGCCCAAAAAAGAGAATAAGAGAGATAAGTGATTAATATGATTGTAGTATGAAGTGAAAAAAAGAAAAAGATAAAAATAAATAGAGATTATTAATTTATTGCTTATATTAATTTAGTGCTTATACTGTCTGAGTGTCCAAATATTATGATTCCCAGAAAAATAACTAGCAACACAAATTTTTAACATTCTCTTTTCAAAAACTCTTAATTGTGTGGAATTCTACAATAGCCCACTTAATAACAATGTTCTGTTTTCACTGTTAACATATGAGATTTCACCTAATATCAAAGAATAGTGAAAGGAAATGTTTATTTTTCCTTTTTAGTAGTTCGTATATACCCCCATGTATACACTTAACAATAATTAAAAATTAGATGTGACAATATATACTAGTCCTGTAGATGGAATGTGTTGCAAGGATCTCAATAAATTGATCCTAGTGTGCTCTTTGTGCAGCTAACAATGGTGATTCAAGAGAGTCTACGTCTTTATGGCCCTGCAGTTACAACCTCGAGGGAAGTGTTGGCTGAGATGAAGTTAGGGGAACATGTTCTGCCAAAAGGCATCAACATGTGGTTGTACTTGCCAGCATTGCACCGTGACCCTGATAACTGGGGACCAGATGCTAGGGAGTTCAAGCCAGAAAGGTTTGCTGGTGGTGTTTCTGCGGCCTGTAAGTATCCCCAAGTTTATATACCATTTGGCCTCGGGAGTCGAATTTGCTTAGGCCAAAACTTTGCTCTGCTAGAAATCAAGATAGCACTGTGCCTTCTTCTCTCCAACTTCTCCTTTGCTGTTTCACCAAACTATCACCATTGTCCTGTGTATAGAATGTTGTTGACGCCAAAATATGGTGTGAGGCTTCTTGTTAACAAAGTTCACAAAACCAGGACATAATTCAAGTTCAGTGTTATGTTGTCCCTACATGTAACCAAGACTAGCTAGTTTGTTTGTAACTTTGTTGGGTTGGATCAAGCATGAATATAAAACCTTTTATGATTTAATAATTTTTTCTTAAAGACAAAACCTAATATCTCTTTCTTCTTATATGTATTAACACGCACCTATTGTAAGGTCAACTTAGTAGTGAAAGAAGAAGAAAAGGAGAAAGAGGTCATGAATTTTCAAATTCTTTTCCTAACAAAATCTAACAACTAACATTTACCGATAAAAAAAAAAAATCATGCATGTTCTCACACTCACACATACTCGACCGAGCATGCACAGATACACATAGTGGCATAGCTAGAGATAAAAATTTGAAGGAACCAAAATAGTTAAGATAATAACACACTCTCCTTATTTTTTTTATAATTCTCCTTTCAATTCATCCAGTGCTACAACGGGTTTCTTCACTGATTTTTAATATCTTTTCAATGTTGGCGGGGATCTTCTACATGCGTTGAGGAATGTACCTGTGTAGACTCTAACACTAAAATCAGTGTTTAACAAAGTAGTTGTATTTATAAGGAATTGATGATGTGTTTGGAGTGTTCATCACCACATTGTGAAGTCTGGTCAAAAGATCGATTATGGATTACATTAAACATCAATCATATCTTTAATTGATATGTGATTAAGCCATCACCCTTGAGGCTACAATTCAAGCAGCCCCCAAAGAAGCCGCAATTAAGGGAGGCTAAAAGTTTCCGCAATTAAGTTGATTTTTCGATAAATACAAAAGTTAAAAGAAAGAAAAAGTTTTAAAAAAATCAAAAGGTAAATTAAGTAAAATAAGTGAAATAGAGTTTTAAAACATAAGTTACAAGACAACACAGTCTTTCAATGAAAATTGGAAACCGCTCACTGCTATACAAACCTCTCATCCGACGTTAATAAATGATCATCGAGTGGAATTTGAATGGAAATGCATTGGGCACAATACCAAAAATCTGATATCAAGATAATGCAAGAATACAAAAAAAAAAAAAAATAGTAGATATTAACTTTCATTAAATAATAAAAATCATACAAATAAAAAAAATGTTTTTGATGTACCTTGTGAAAGTAAAATAATTTATGTGAAAACATGTTAGCATTTTTATTACAAAGAAAAAGGTTTAGCATCAATGTTTTAAAATATGCATGCACTTTATAAATACATTAAATGTCTAGGTTTTGATCCTGATTGGATAAACTTCATTAACATGTATAAGAAAAGAAAATAAAAATAAATAAAATAGCATGAGAGCTTATGGACAAGTTTATCATAAATTAAAATTACTTTATCAATTTTCTTCTCTTATAAATGATTATAGAAAAGTTTATCCAAATAATATCTATCTTGTATTAGTATATAGAGTAAGGTTCCATTTGGAAGAGCTTATAGACAACTTATTTGTATTTATCTTCTAATGTAAGTATACTTATAAAATTGTTTAAGAAAATTTACAAAAACATCTTAAGATGTTTGAGCTTATTTTGATAAGGTGTCAAACATAAAGTAATTAGGTCTTTATATTTTATTTTTTTAATTGGGTTCCTATATTAATTTTAAAATTTTAATCAGATCTCTACATTAATTTTAGACTTGATCGAATATTTCATCGCATATACACACGTAGATACAAATCTTAAACTAATACACCTGAGCTAATTACAGATGTGCAAATTCTAAACCACAAACTGCTATAGAGGTGATTAAGGAGGTGCAAATAACAATACAAACAAATTAAGGATTAATTATGCATTAGGGTTGAAGTTACTATCTAGGAGATATGAAATCAACATTTTACAGTTGGATTACTGATTGTGAGATAATAGATGGATTGAGAATGAAAAACAAGAGATATTAAGAAACATTATATTAAAAAAAATTAATAATTAAATAATTTCATGTGTAACAACAATATCATATAGGCTAACATAGAATAACAATTAATATCTATGTGTGTGTATATAATAGAATATTTCATTAAGTCTAACAAATTTTCATGACAAATTAACATAGAGACCTAATTACAAATTTAAAATTAATATAGAAACTCAATTAAAAAAATAAAGTATAAGAATCTAATTAAAATTTTTGTAATAATATGAGAATTTACAGACTAATTTAGCCCTTATATTATAATATTAATACGCAAGCTTCAAACCCTGTCGTATACATATACGGCAAAACATTTTTTTTCCATTTCCCCCTCGAAAAATCAATTGCTTTATTTTTTTTCCTCCCTCCAAAACTCATTTTCATATTTTTTTTTTCCTTCTCCCTCCAAAGGATTTTGTTGTGGCACAGTTGGAGTGTTTTCTACCAACAAATTTCCCTCCAAAAGTCATTTTCTTATTTGGTTCATAAGAGGAGGATAATGATTTTAAAATTTAATTAATTTTTATATTCATATAATTTTAAATTTTAAAACATAAGTGGAATATAATAGTTATTACTGTTGAAATATTTTAAATCTCTTTTGTCCTTCCTCCAAATTCCTCCGATAATGAAGGGGAATAAAAATTAGATGAGGATTTATTTTGTTCTACTCCATTTTCCTCCTAAAAATTGAATCAAACAATAATTGTTTTAGAAAAATGAAATCTCCCATTCCTTTTCTTCTCCATTTTTCTCCAACCAAACAATATGTTAAGTCATCCCCATTACATAGTTGTTTATTAAGTCGCTTAAATGATTTTTGATGGATCTTACATTCTATTTCAAACTTAAAGTTTTATTACTTTTTTTCTTGCTTACGTATAATATTGATCTAGACTTACCTTTGTTCACTTTTTTTTTATATATCTAATCGTGGTTTTATAACATATATGGAGTTGATTTTAAAATTTTAAAATTTATTATTCTTATTTTTTGTTTTATAAAACTAAAAATAGATAAATAGTAACAAGTGGTTTTTTATTTTTAATATTTTTATGAAATATATAATTTTATATTTTAAAAATTATTTGGTTATTTTTTAGATTCTTAACTTTCTTTCAAATTTTAAATGAGACAATATTTTATAGTAAAGTACTTATGTAATAATACATCCAAATACTTTAAAATTGTATAAATGTTTATCAACATGTACATCCAAATGCAAACAACTTATTGAATTTTAAACACTTTAAAACAAGCTCTTATGGTGATTTTAATTTAGTTTTCTATCCAAATCGGTCTTTAATACACTTGTATCTCATTAGGTTTATTTAAATTTCTTTCAACACCCCTCCATTTTTATTTATACACTACTAATACTCTTTCTTTGTTTAAAAAATATTACACAAATATTACTTATACATTACACTAAGACTCTTTATTATTAAAAAAAAAATACATTACATTATATATCCTTAGAAAAGAGATTATATATATATATATATATATCACAAATTAAAAGAGACGACAAAATTATAGTTACTATCAATTTTTGCTATCAGAAATAAGAAGACAAACTTCAGTACCAGATTTGTCAAAAATATAACAACAAAGGAACGTTGACGGAATGATGAGAGGGAGAATAAAAAAAATGAATATGAGATCTGAAACGGTGAGATCCTGCAGAATGATAGAATTTGTGGAGTAAATGTCTAGCAGAAGTTAATTTCTTGTACACAAGAGAACCCTATTTTAACATACATATATGCACGTGTCAGCTTTACTCTAGAGCATACAACTATGAACGATAACATTTGAATTAACGGCTCCAATTCCATACATATTTCAAAAAACCGAAAAAAATTATATAAATTGTTTAACGAGCTGACGTGTAGGAAGGGGATTATTAATTTATTATTGACTTAATATTGTTATTCTATTGAACATTGAGGGATTACAAATTTGTCTTTATTATCACTGTAAAAAAATCATATATTACTTATGAGATTTTACATTGATTAAAAATAATATTTTTTTAATATCTACTGGTAAAAGACATTTTCCCCTTTAGTTTTTTCTTTTAATCACAAATCATAGAGATGCTCGATGAAACATGACCTATCATGAAGAATAGCTTCTTTAGATTTTTTTTTTCTTTTCTTTTTTCCAAAGATAGAGACATTACTTTTATTAAAAAGTTAAATATTCTTTTAAAAACTCTGCAACAGGCCATTGATATTGCGTATAACTTAAAACAAAAAGCTCTAAAACTTGTAAGTATAATACCAACATTTGTTTCTCTTACTGTTCCTTCTTTTATGCTCATTCTGTTATTTTTCAATGATTTCAATTGTTCTATTATCTTCCTCTTCAAACACACGCACTAAACTCTACCAAAAAAAAAAAAAACGAACGCCGCACTAAACAACATTGTATTTTGGTTAAACGTACACTTTTCTCTATAACCTTAGCTGGCATCTTTATATTAAAACAAGATCAAGGGCTTCCTCAAAACACTTTTTTTTTCTTGATCCATAAACAGGCGAAGTTTAATTAGAATCAATAAGATCGACAAACAATTTATGCAACCACCCTTCAACTCGAAGCACATGCGTTGGATGTTACGGAAGCATTTTGTTGACATTGATCACTCAAAATATGAAAGAGCCGTGTTCCCTTGGTAAAGAATGCGTGATTCATCTCGATAATAATAATAAAAAAAAAAAAAGTGCATGATTCATAAGAAAAGGACAATGTTCTAGGCTCAATGAATTTACTTTACTCCAGAAAAGACTAATGGCACATGTTATCAAATGATTACTTTAAAAAAAATTGTACTTTTTCTCCAAAGAATCTCTCATCGAAGGCAAAAAATTAAAAAAAATATAATTTAATTATTTAATTAGAAAAAAGGGGGTAAATTGAAGAATATTTAGCAAAATGGGGCAGGGCTTCACGCCCATTTGGGGCGTGTTTAAACACGCCCAAATGGGGCGTGTTTGCCCTGGTGGCGCCACGTGACAGGGAAAAATAGGGGTGCAGGGTTTTCGCGATTTTTCGTAAAATTACGGAAGACGATAACTTTTGACTGGGACGTCCGATTGATACGAAATCGGTGGCCACGCGCTCGAAATCGAGAGGAGAAGGCCTAAAAAAGTCCCCTTTGGGGACTTGCCCAAAATTTTTTCCCAAACGAGGCCTCTAAGTGCCTCAAAAATGCGATTTTGTCTTTCAGCCTCCAAACAATTGCTCGTTTTTTGATTTTTTTACTTAATCGATTAGTGAATTGCATCCTATTTTTTGTTTTTTCAATTACTTCATTCAATTTCGAGCGTTTTAACATAAAATACGCCTCCATCGGACATTCCTATAAAAAATTATGACTGTTTAAAGAATTTGCTTGACGTATATATATGGGTGCAAACAGGTCAGGTCAGACTTCGTTAGGCCTGGCCTGACCTGTTTTTTATTTTTTCAATTACTTCTTTCAATTTTGAGCGTTTTGACATAAAATACGCCTTCATCGGACATTTGGCTGACCTATTTAAGGCTAGGTTAAAGCTTTCTGAAAAACCTATTTAAATAAAAAGGTCAGGCTCAAACCTTTAAAAAAAATTTGTTAAACCTATCAGGCTGACTTATTTAATATATATATATATATATATATATATATTTATTGTAAAGTAGGTTTTTAATATATAATAGGCTCGTAGGTCAAGCCAAGCTTTTAAGTAGGCTAGGTCAGACCTAAAAAAAACTATGATACATAAATAGGGTAGGCCAAGCTTTACATTTTTAAATCAGGCCCAAGCCAGGCCTAACAAAGTCTTACCTGATTTGACATGTTTGCACTCATATATATACGTCAAGCAAATTCTTTAAACAATTATAATTTTTTATAAGAATGTCCGATGAAGGCGTATTTTCTGTCAAAACGCTCAAAATTGAATGAAGTAATTGAAAAAATAAAAAACAGGCCAGACCAGGCCTAACGAAGTCTGACCTGACCTGTTTGCACCCATATATATACGTCAAGCAAATTCTTTAGACAGTCATAATTTTTTATAGGAACATCCGATGGAGGCGTATTTTATGTCAAAACGCTCGAAATTGAATGAAGTAATTGAAAAAACAAAAAATAGGATGCAATTCACTAATCGATTAAGTAAAAGAATCAAAAAATGAGCAATTGTTTGGAGGCTGAAAGACAAAATCGCATTTTTGAGGTACTTAGAGGCCTCGTTTGGGAAAAAATTTTGGGCAAGTCCCCTATGGGTACTTGCCTAGGCCTTCTCCTCTCGATTTTGAGCACGTGGTCACCGATTTCGCGTCAATCAGACGTCCCAATCAAAAGTTATCACCTTCCGTAATTTTACGAAAAATCGTGAAAATCCTACACCCCCATTTTTCCCTGCCACGTGGTGCCACCAGGGCAAACACGCCCCATTTGGGCGTGTTTAAACACGCCCCAAATGGGCGTGAAGCCCTGTCCCATTTTGCTAAATATTCTTCAATTTACCCCCTTTTTCTAATTAAATAATTAAATTGTATTTTTTTTAATTTTTTGCCCTCATCGAATAATTGTAAAAAAGAAATAACTTGAAAATAAATTAATTATTAAACACTTCGTCAATGACTTGCATATCCTTAATTATATATAATATGAACCTTACAATATTTGAGATGATCTAAATTAATGCATTGACATTTGATAAAATATTTGTATATATTTGATTTCATAATTGACATTTATAAACGTTGTAAGAAGGGGATATAAAATTGACTTAACTACAAAGAAAGAAGGAATAGATAATTAAGGTTGTTTTGTATTTTAAAATTACAAAAATATTTAAAGTCATCATAATTTAAATCCTTTTTAAAATTCTACACATAATTTTTCCATAGACTGGTTAAACTCTAATGGTTGAATTTATATTCTTTTTCATCTCGTGTTATGTTAACTTATGCATATCATCTCTTTAAAAACTAAATATGCATATGCTAACATAAAATAATCAAAGTAGTCCGTGGTTTAATTTGTAGAATTACCTTATATACCATTCAAGCCGAATCTTATTCATCCATATCATTTCCTGGAACTTGTGGGCGTTTCTTATATGGAAAAGTGTAAGGATAACTTGGTTTCCAAACGACCCAAATGGTTTGATTCTCAAGTAGCTCAAACGAATCTGCAAATTGAAATTTTAACGATTCTACTATATGTGAACAAGACTTTAATTTTCATTTACCGATCATATATATAAAGATTTTTAAATTATCATTTAATTAAAAATTATTTTAAATATAAATTTTAAATTAATTATTGTAAAAATCGATAATCTTTTCATCACACAAGACAATTTATAATGGATGATAGTATAAAAAAATGTACAGTATCAGTATATTTAAAGTAAATTCAATGCAGCTATAACCAAGTTAGAATTTCTAATCCAAGGCTAATATTGGGTACTGATTGATACAATCAGCCCATGGTCCCTTCAGAACAACACTGTTACAATTGGGTCCAGTTCCCATTCCAAGCTGCCAAACCTTGTCTCCCATGTGTTCTCTTTCCTTGGCTTCCAAGAAAGCTAGTTCATACCACAGTGAGGAAGAAGACTGGTTCCCAGACCTGTGCAGTGTCATCAAAGTAGGTTCAATGTCTCTCTCTGAGAGCTTCAATCCTTTCCCTATTTCTCTTATCACTGGCCTCCCAGAACATGGCAAGCAGAAGTGCTGTATCACTGTCTTGAAATTTGGCACGTAAACTCCCTTAGACTTGATGAACCTCTTCTTCATCACAGAAACTACCAAAATTTTTCTGAAAGAGGCAAGATTTCAGACCCCAAAATGGAGATGTTTGCACGGAGAGTTTCACCAGCCACCTGAAACAAGTCCCTCTTCAGTGTCACCCCAAGTTTTCCATCAGAATCTTCTTCCCTTATGGCAGAAAAATAAGCTTTGCGATCAAAGGCTCTCTGGGTTCTAAATGTCCTGACCAACCTGTACTTTGCAGTTTAATTTCTTTGCTTTTTTCTTGTTCGAGAGAAGGATTGCTGCACTTCCCATCCGAAAGAGGCAATTTATCAGCAACTTAGACTTTTCATTGTCCGAATACCAACCGGTTGACAAAATCTCTGTGCTGAGGACAATGGCATTAGAGTTCTTGTGAACACTCAGAAGATTCTGAGCCAAATCAATGCAAAGAGCACTTGCACTGCATCCCATGCCAGAGATGCTATAGGTCTTAATGTCACTCCTTCTTCTTACCAAAATTTGGAAATGTCACATACTGATTTGGAAAGGGCCCAAATTTGTTCCAGACTTTTTGTACCTAAACCGGATAGTTCTGTTGTGGTAAACCGAAGCCATAGAGTTTCATATCCTCCTCCTCCGCTAACTCTTCAGGAAGAAGCTTCGACCCACCGTCAATCTTGTCCTTATTATGGTCATGCGCATGGCCATGGTCATGATGATGGTCATCTCCGCAGTGATTATCGGATGCACAGAAACCAGAATGGGAATGGGAGTGATCCTGATGCTGATGCGCTATTCCCAGATCCAAACAGGACACAATAACCAAATGGAGAAGAAATGCGAATTCCACGGTCTTTTTTCTAAGGTTTAAGGGACGGAGTTGACGACGGCCAGTGGGTTAGTAAGGGAGGTTCACGACAGCAGGAGTGGTGTGCTTCTTTAGGGCTATGACAGAAATGATATCAAAGGTCACGCATGTATCTTAATTTAGGCACAAGGAAGACGAAGACGGTCTTTGACGTGGACCATATTTGTTTTGAAGTAGCTACTAGAAACCACGCCGGTTGTACTCAAAACCATCGTTGTACTTATGTTTCAAACACGGTTATTGGACAACCGTTTTTGAACTTGCAACTTATTTACAAAATTGCTACCGTGCACCATTCTAAGACGGGTATTTCACAACCGTCTTAAAACACGCGTATTAAAATACCCTTTTGTAGTAGTGATGTCTGATGGTGAGTTAACCTTGTCAAGGAGGGGAACCCAAAAACTAAGGAAAGGATTCTGACGCACAAGTAAGTACATCAATTATGAAAGAATAACTAAGTGTATGAGAGTTTCCGAGAGTGTCTCGGATGAATATGAGATGATTCTGTGATCAATATGGGATGGTTAAAGGTTTAGAGAAAACATATAGGTATGGGTCTTGGGCCTTTGTTTGATAATTAATCTGTTGATAATATGACAGATAACAACGAACAGTTATATAATTCAAATAGGAGATAATGTGTATCTTATAGATAGACTGTTATTACACTTCTCATAGAGTATTTGTTAACAACAATGGAGGTTAAAGAAGCTGATGAGCAAATGCCAATGCAGTTTATGATAAGTATGTCTATATCAGGGGGTGAAAGGTTGGTTTTTTCTAGAAGATCTTCCATGATGGGGAAAAGAACCATTTGCACCTCTTTGATGGGTTGTGTGGTTAGTGTTTGGAGGAATGTAGAGCAAGGGGGGAGGCATGTCTCTTCACTTTGTCCCGAGGAATGAAGGACTTTGGCCATTAAAGCTATGCTTTCAGTGTCAAAAACTTCCAACATGGAAACATTTTCAAGAAATGTAGCATAAGGCACCCTGCAGCGGCTTGGAGGTTTGACATGAGAAATCCACAAGGTAAATGGGAGAGGGCTTTGAGAGGAAGTGTTTCACCAGGAAACAAAGAAGGAGGAAACATGGTAGGTCCCAGTTTGCACAAGTAAGAATGCTTCAATTAAGAATGTACAAGGCCGAAGAAGATTTGAGAGTTTTGAAAGAAGGACCTTTGATGAGTGAATTGGTCAGGGGGGATTGCATGGAAGAGAGGAACATGGTTTTGGTTGGAGATGGCTACCATTATGTGATCATAGCAGTTATGGTGATATGGTCTTCTGCACAAGAAGTAGAGGTATAAATAGATGATGGAGTAAATAATGGCACATAAGTAAATAGCATTTGGCAATGGTTAGGTGTAGCAGTTGACAGGTGAGGTCCATCAGCAGAGTTGTTGACCATGTAGAAAGAATCAATATTTATCTTTTATTTTATTTGATGTGGCCAATGGTATCATGATAACCATACCGTGTTCTTGAATACCATACTCATACTAGAAATGTCCTGCAAGAAGTAAAAGACCAACCTAGTATTTTGCATGTTTTACAATTACTATTGGTAGTATACTAATATGGTCATGCAAAAATGTGTTTGGTCCGGGAAAAAAGATCACAATCTTGCTCAAAGTACTATTATATAAAAAGGAGTTTCAACCATACTAGATTCTAATATAATTTGAAAATGATTTTTTAATTGTTGTTTCTATTGTTCACAAAGGATACTCGACTTCCTAGCTCATTTCTTCAGTCTCTGGTTCATGATATTAAGCGGAACCTCAATTCGCAGGATTGGACTATTGGAATACTGCATCAGTTTCCCATGCCTTTCGCGAAGCTAATGGATGTGTAGAGTGTAGACTATCTGGCTAATATGGGACACCAAGGAGTTCTTCTACGCACTATTGCACTGGAAAAAAATGTAATGTTAATTTTTTTATAAGAGATTTAATTACAATAGTTTATGCGTTTCTTTAATATATTATATTTATTTACTACAATTTTGTAAGAATTCTTTAATATTATATAAAGAAAAACATTAAATAAAACTATATATTTAATATTTTAAAAAATGAAAATATTTAATATTCCTTTCTTTTCATCTTGTTTATAAGAAACAAATAAATATTTTTATAATTTAATTATAAAAAATATGGACTTATTTTCAAAATAAATTAGTTACTAATTTTCTTTTAATATATTTATAATGTATTACTACATTTAATAAAGTTTATTAATAAAACAGATAGTACTATTTTTTATAAGTGAATCCACTCATTTTAACCTATTAATAATAGTAAATCATATTTATTAGCGAAAAATCATTATTTTTTAAATTAAGAGTAATATTATTTATATAACCATTATTCAAATTATTGAATTATATAGATATTTTTAAAACAAAATTTAAACTAATAACACTATTATTTAAAATTAATTAATTTAATTATTTTTATTAGTATCATAAATTAATTAATTTTATATAAAAATGACAGATAAAAGAACTAATAAAATAATCTTATAGATTTAAATTATTCTTTTAGAAGTAAAACATTTTATAATAAAATCTCGTGCCCCTTGATTCATTAAAGAATTGGCTGACATTTTACAGCGACAGGGGTGTATACAGAATAAATACTAAATAGAGTTAATAGACGATGGAATTCCAAAAGAATTCAATAGAGCGTGGCGGAAGTTATTGCTACTTCATTAGTTTTGTACCAAATATTAGTGTCCATTCTAGGTGTTTGCCTGGCTAATTTTTACATTTTAAAGTTTATTCATATTTCAGTTGTATATGTATATGCGTATTAGTGTGAGTACGTAAATATGGATGGAAAAAAATACATTACATTATTTATCATATGATAAAAAAAAATTATATAAACACATCAAACAACTTCAATAACATGCTAAAAATATATTATAATTATATTTTGTTAAATACTTTATTGTATATGATATTTTTAGTAGTGAACAATTTTGTTTTGTCTTCATCACATATTAGCACTTTCAAGCCAATCATATTTTTGACTTTTGATAACACAATATATAATTGTCTATGAAAAAAATTGGTCTTGATAGACACACACTAACTTGAGATAAACTCTGACCTTGACTCTTGTTTATTATCATAACAAAACAAACAATCAATAAAAATTATCTTCTTTCTTTGATATTTAAATGAAGTCATATAATCTAAAGGTATTAAATTCAATCGAGGAATATAAACCTTATTCCCAATATTGTTTCCAATGATAATAATAATAATTCCAATTATGTTTCTGCCTAATTCTTCTACAACCAATCATGTTCCATTACACAATCCAATAGATATATCCAAGTTCCGCATTAACATGATAGGAACCTTTTTTTCAATATTAATTGATGAACAGGTGGACCAGAACATTTTTTATCATTTAAAAATTTAGTTGTAAGCCAGTCAACATAAATTCCTAGGTCTTCATCTTCCTGAGTCAAAACTTAGGTATACTTTTTCACCTCCAGGCAACAAAGACATAACATATTCATTGATGGATGTGACCAATTCGAGTGTAGGTGCTAATATTGCCTTATCTTTAAAGTAATCAACATTCCCCAACTGACTTAACAATGTAGCATGTGTTGAAGAAACTATGTCATGAATAGGATGTCTAATCTCGTTAACCAACAAACAATTAGGCATCTCAATGTCACTCTCGCCATCGTAAAGCTACCTAACTAACCATCACCGAGATCCATAATCCAATTTGCAAATTGAATGGTGTCAATATTAAGAATTGAGCTACTTCCTACCTGCAATTGCATATTCTTTGTCAACTTCAAAACCTTACAATATTGCCATAATGTAGAAGAATTGATTCTAGCCCTTATAACTTCAGCTCTACTAGCATTTGGAACAACCGGCAAAATTAGTCTAAAATCACCACCAAACGGTTTTCATTGTTGTTTTTTTTATAGTAAAACTCATCAAATCTTTCAATGTTTTATCAAGAGCTTCAAAAGCCCATTTATTTTCCATAGGAGTTTCATCCCATATAATCAATGATGTATGTTGCAATAGTTCTAACTTTAAACTTTCCTGTTTAATATCACAACATGAATCCTCATTCAAGTTCAATGGAATTGGAATTTGAAAATGACTTGTTTACCACCACGAAGCAACAACGAAGCGATATCACTTGAAGCAACATTTAAAACAACCTTCATTTTTTAACGAAACTTATACGATAAAGTTTTCCATAGAAACATCTTACCACTCTCAACCATAAACAAAGAAAAATCCACCAAAGCCACCCAAACATGCTTCAATAATCTGATCATACACATTTTTTTTTTATCTTCTTTAAGCATTACTACATGTTGGTTAAATAACTCTTCTATCTCACCAACATCATAAATTCATAATTGAGTTCATTGAAAAGAAAAAATATTACCAAATTCATTAAACTCACAATCTTGAGGAATTGGCATGGTTTCAAATTCCATTAACGACTTACCATTTGATACCAATAACTTATGAATCTCCAACAAACAACTTCACTTCGGATCAACATCTTGAATAACCAAATCTACAAAAATTACACAACAAAAGAACTTAATATAAAAACTCAAAATTTTAGGATTTTAAAAATTGTTAGATACCAATCAAAAAAGGAAATATTTCAAACTAGGCTGACCTAGTGAATTTAAGAATTCTTCCAATAGACTGACCACTTTTTCTAGTCTCCATTCATTTGAATCACTGTCCAACGCAAAAAATTTCGAGAAATGACCAAATGTTAGTTCCCGAGCTTCACGATATTTAACATTAGCATCCATCTATGCCAAAAACAAAGTTTTCTTGTCAATATTATGATAATACATATTATCAATTTTTTATGCATCTCTGAACATAAAAACTTGTTGTCTAGGTAAATGGACACTCAAGCGCTGCACTGCTGGCCATCTTATATGAATGTCAAATGCAAATATATGCTAAGTACATCCATCTAGTGCATCATTACGATGAGGTTGACATTGACAATTATATGTTGCGGTATCAAGAGTCAAAAATATGATTGGCTTGAAAATATTAATATGTGATGAAGACAAAAAAGATTCTCTATTACCAAAAATATTGTGTACAATAAAGTATTTAATAAAATATAATTGTAATATATTTTTAGCATGTTGAAGTTGTTTGATGTGTTTATATAAAAAGAATTGTCATGTGATAAATAATGTAATGTGTTTTTTTGTTCATAAATGTTTACATACTCGCACTAATATGTAGGGATGGCAAAACGGGTCTGGTCCGGCGGGTTGGTTCCTTTAACCCACTAAAAAATGTGGGCTGGGTCGACTTTGAGCCCACATTCATTAAACGGGGTGGGCCAACCCGGCCCACAAAAATGTGGGCCAATGGTGGGCCAGCCCACTGGGTCAGTAGCCCACCAATAAAAAATAATAAAATATTTAATAGGTAATTAAATGAGTGACTTAGAGGGAGAGTGACTAAAAAGAAGTGAATGATTTTGAATCCTTAACCCTAATACATTTTTATTTGGAACCTAATAATGAGCTATACTACATGTACAATTATGTTTTGATTGTTTGCATCATTGTGAAATAAATTTCTAAGAATTTGTTAAGACTTAGGAGCTAATCGAAAACCATTATTAAACATGTATTTCGTGCTTGCTTTTACTTCTATTAGGCATGTATTATATATTAAAAATCATTGTTATAAGATTAAGTTAGTACATTATTAATTTTTAATATAAATAATTATATTTGAATGTTTTTAATAATTATTTTACCTTTTTAAATTTTTTTTTTTAAGTGGGCTGGCCCGCTGGCTCACTAACCCACTTTAAAGTAGGGCGGGCTAGTATTTTCAGTCCACTTTACAAAAGTGGGCCAGCCCGGCTCGACCCACTTTTTTAGTGGATTGGGCCAGTCTGACCCATTTTTGAGTGGACTGGCCCACTTTGCCATCCCTATTAATATGCATATACATATATATACGACTAAAATATGAATAAACATTTAAATATAAAAATTATCTAGGCAACGCCGGGTATGGACATTAGTAGAGAAGTTATAATGGATGATAATATAAAAAAAAATGTACACTATAAGTATATTTAAACCAAATTTAATGTAGCAAAATTTGTATGTTAATCATGTCTTATTTGTTGAATTTTTTGAGCTAGCAATATAAATACGTTAAGATAAATATTTTAATTAAATAATTCATATTCAATATAAAAAATATGAAAATTTGTTTATAAACTTAATTAAAAAAAACTTATTAAATAATTCAATTTTAAAAAAATTTACTTGAAATTTTATTTAAATAAATTATAAATAATTTATAGTTATAAATGTACTTGAAATTTGTATAAGTACTTTCAAAAGCGTGGATGTGTGCATACGTGCGGGGGTTAGGGGGTAGGTGGGTGTGCAAACTTACCATCTAGAAGACTAGAAGCATAATATCCACTTGATTAATCTTACGAGTTTCTTTCTATTTTTTCTCAATTCGATTGGATAGACTCTATTTTTCTCTCTTTCTAGCTAATCGCTAAATGAGTAAATGTAGGATACATAAAGTCTTAAAAGCACTCTCTAAGATTATTACAAATGACGAACACGAGAACAGACTACAGAGTGTTTGGCAAATGAATATATTTCTTCTCGTAAGCATTTTTCTCTCTTTAGAGGCACAAATTCTATTGTAACAATAACTATTTGTGTTAATATTTTTATCCTTGCAATGAGATAATTGAATTGAGAGTTTATTCGAACTTTAAATTAATCGTTTATAATAATTAGGGACTGGATTGATTTTGAAGAGAAAAATCATCTAATTCAATCATTCTGATTTTATTAATTTATAATTTAATTAATTTAGTTCAAATTTTTAATCGAATCCAATTTAAAATGATTTGAATTGAATCAATTTTTTTTATTTTAATTCTACTTTTAACTTTTTAAAAAAGTGCTAAATAAAAGGTAATATATATATATATATATAATAATTTAAAATATTAAATATTTTTTATATATCATTATATAACTAATAACAAAATATTTATCTATCTTAACTCAAATAATTAGTAAGAATATATTTAATTATATGATAATTTTATAAATCTATAAAAAATGAGTAGTATTATGAATTAATGAATAAAAATATATAAATATGTATAAATTTGATTTATATTAATTTTTAAAATAAAATATAAAATTTGATGTCATATAGAAAAAATTCAGTTTTTTAATTTTTTATCATTCAATTTTTTATTTTTCTAATCGATTTTTCAATACACATTAAATTGAATCAACCCTGACTTATCAATGACTTGACTATCTCTAATGGAAAACATCCTTTCCGCCCGTCATAATGTCAACTAAGCAGTCAATAAATTCACATGTAAGTTTTTGTTTGAATACGCGTTAAAATTATCGATATTTTGCGACTAATTTTTGTGCAAAAAAGCACAAAATTTATTGGCAATTCTACTGAATGGAGAAAAAAAACCCTACTTGATCAATATAAAAATTATATTTAGAATAATTTTTTATTAGTTTGACAATATAAAAATATTTATATTTGTAGCACATGCAAATTAAATTTCTTTGTTCTATAATTTGAAATTATAAGCTATAGATTAAAAAATGATAATATTCTTTATTTGTATTAAAATATTTATATTTTTTAATATGTTAATTATTTCCCTCGTTCATTATTTAACATTTTATAATTTATTTTTTCCTTTTCATAGATGTATAATAAAAAAAAACATTTGTTCTATGTTAACATCTTAAAAAAAGTACTCCTAAAAAGAAAAAAGTTATTTAAAAATGACCAATGAAAACAAACACGTTATTATTTTAATTATATGTTGATAAAATGTTTAGAATATTGATAATTAAATTCTTTTAGGAATTTTAAGAATCAACGGAATTAGAAATGCTTGATGCTTGAAATTTGAATTGCTTTGTTTAAATTTCTTTCATTTTTTAAAAATTTTAGCTTGAAAAATCAATTTAGATTTCTTCAATTTCAAATTCTTAGTCTAAATAGGACAAGTCAATTTCCATCATATGAAAAAAAAATATTTTTAAATATATTTTAAAAACTAAAATATTAATAACAAATTTTTATTAAAAAACTATTAATTAGTCAAAATTTAAATATTTAATAATTCAAAATTTTAATATAAGACAATATTTCATAATTTTATAATATTTAATTATTTAAAGACTTAAATATATTTTTAATTCTTATAAAAATATTGACTTTTGATTTTAGTTCTGTAAAAAAAATTATTTATATTATATCCTTTAAAAAAATTAAATCATTATCTTTATCCTTGCAAAAATAAGTAAATTTCAGTTTTAGTCTCTGTGAAATCCAATGTTAGTAGAGAGAGAAAAGAGGAAAGAGGTAAGAGAGAGAAGAGAAATGGGGAGAGAGAAGAGAAAAATAAAATAGATGAATTCATAAATTAATCTAATATAATAAAAATAGAAAAAGGTCAATTCAAAAAACAAACAAAAACTTAAAATAAGAAAAAATCCAAAAATTTTATTGGATTAGATTGAATTTTTAATTTAATTTTGAAAACCAATTTAGTTCAATATATAACAAACTTATATATACATATATGTTTTTATTTATAAATTTGAGATTAAATCAGGATGAATTAAAAAAAAAAAACTAATGTGATTGAATTTGATGAATTTTTTCATCAAAACTGATTGAATCCAATATCCGGAAATCTCTTAAAGAAAGTAAAGATTAAAATTTTCAAATTTTTACTTTGCTGTGAAATTTGAAATTTTATAATTTTAGTTAATCAAAATATCTCTACAAATTATTAGAACTTCAAATAATTTGTTAATACATTATTTGTTTTTACAGTTAATACATTATTTGAACAACATATTTTAATAAAAAAAATTCTCATATAAAATTGAATTAGTTAAATTTCTATATCCAATTTAATAATTATTCTTCACTATTAGTAAGATTTTCTATATTGCTTGACTAGTGATATGAACTTATATAACAATAATTAGTGAAACTTTAATATTATTTATATCAGTGTACTCAAATAGCATAGAAGAATGGTGGTTACGTATGTTGCAAGGGAAAGAATTGAGTATTGGCGTTGTAACCCCAAGTAAGGAAAAGAAATGAAAAAATTGATACAAATATGTGTGGACATGTGGACTTCCCTAGCTTTCGGCTTGTTTGTAACTAACAATCTTTTTCATTAATTTGGGATGAAGAAGGACAAGTGTGTTAATTACAGTTACATCAATTTTGCATTTACATCATTTAAATTTGAGGGGTGTTTCTGTTTGTTGATTTCGTGTCTCCATACTTAGCTAGGTCCAAGGAAGAGAGAGAAAAATAAATAAGAAAAGAACAGAACTGAATCATATTCGTATTCACGTGCTGTAGTTGAAGGCATAACATACACCACTGACCCATAACATAATAAGCCTCTTTTTTTTCTCTCTCTCTCAAGCCAAAGACGGTGCAAGACCAAGATCTTCTTCAGCTCCTTCATAGGTGCATGAGTTAAAGTCATTGATTTGAAAGTTTCATCTTTTTTATTTTTGAATTGTGTTTGTAATTCTGGGTTGTCTTAAATTGTGGAATGTTTTTATTCAATCAAGGAGTCTAATTTTTTATGTTTGGGAACAGTTTCAGATTGAATTGGTTTTTGGGCACCAAATAGCAATGGCCACGGTGGAGAGGATCCTGTTGGCCCTGCAAAATGAGGGTGCAGGAGGAGAATCCTTGTTGGGTTCAATCAAAATTGCTGTGATGCCCATTGTTAAAGTGTTCACCATGTGTTCCTTGGGACTCCTTATGGCTTCCAAGTATGTTAACATCTTGCCTGCTTCTGGAAGAAAGCTTTTGAATGGGGTATGTATGTATGCATGCATGTGTTTGTGTGTGTGCTGGGTGTATGATGATGCATGTAGCATGTGCCATCAAATTCTCACTCGCCCTTTTGTTGGTTCTTGCAGCTGGTGTTTACACTATTGCTACCTTGCTTGATTTTCTCCCAATTGGGACAAGCTGTTACCATGGAGAAGATGCTTGCTTGGTAAGTTGTGGTAACTAGTATCCAATTCCCACCACTTTTACTTTCCCTTTATATTATTTTGCATTCAGATTCCACACACACACACACACACCAAATTATTGATCTTTAATTTTTATGCAGGTGGTTTATTCCTATGAATGTTGTTCTGAGTTCCATAGCAGGCTCACTCATTGGTTTTGTTGTTGCCACGATTGTCCGTCCTCCATACCCTTTCTTTAAGTTTACAATTGTACAGATTGGAATCGGTAAGCCAGTCGTGAGTAAACTCTGTTTTTCTTTCTTTACATTTGGAATCTTGCTTGAGTCCTGGACTTGGACATGGACACCTTCATCTTGAGTGAAGGAGTTTTTGAATCCATGTGTTGGTTTTGCTTTGTCTTGAGTCTTATGATTGCAAATTATTTTGCAGGGAATATTGGGAATGTTCCACTTGTCCTGATTTCTGCTTTGTGTCGAGACCAATCCAATCCCTTTGGAGACATGGAAAAATGCAGCACAGATGGAACTGCCTATATATCATTTGGCCAGTGGGTAGGTTCTTGATATCTTGCTGACTACTGCATCTTGTTCCAGTTGTGTTGATATCTTGCTCATTATATTTCATTCACTTCTTAAGGAATTTTCAATATATAGGGTCTTTATTATAATTTAGACTAGTTCATATGTCTAATATTGTTCTACATATTCTACTCTCATTAAAACAAAAACCTAGTACTAATTGGGAGTTATTAATTCTCATTTGTCTTAGGTTGGTGCTATCATCCTATATACATACGTATTTCAAATGTTGGCACCTCCTCCAGAAGGCTCATTTGAGATTGATAATGAAAGTGTTCCCTTAAAGAGCACTCCGATGAGTGATGCTACACCTGAACAAGCTCCATTGCTCGCTATGGAGGAGGGGGTCACTTCAATTGCTCAAAATAGGAAGTGGGAGGTGAGATTGACTTATTTTTGTCCCCCTGGCAAGGTGTGACAACCATGTACATAGTGATGCTATGATTTTCTCAAGTATATTTACCTATAATCTAAATCAGAATTTCCCCCTTCTTTTTGCACTTTTGTTGATTAGATGACACTTGACTACTGTGCCATGTGATCATTGAAATTTGTACCAATCTGTACTGCAGTGTGACTGTCTTCATGACTGTTTTGTGTAAAAATAAGAGTTTATAAGGCTTCATGTTATTTTCTTAACTATGTTCTCTGATTAGTCTTGACATGCATTTTTGTTTGAATTTTTTTTCCGTGTATTATATCCTTCAGGTTCAACTTCTAAAATTTCTCTATTTGGCCTCTGAATGAATTATTGTGATGGTTTATTTTATATTTATGCACTCAAATTTGTAGTGAGTGCCTGTTTTACTCCTTTATATATCTTTCTTCCCCGGATATGAGGTGAACACATGTTTGTTGGTGCAGATTAAAGACATCTTGGCATTCCTGTATGAGAAATTGAAGCTTAAGCAAATTATTCAACCCCCTATCATTGCATCAGTAAGATTTTCTTTATTGAACTTATAATTATCTAGTTTTTCTTTTTTCATTTTATATACTGGATTCTCCTCACCCCTCTCCATTTTGAGTCAACATGTGTGTGGAGGTTATATCCTACTTGTCCTGATAGGATTATATAATTTATGTATGATGTGTTTTCTGCAAAATCTGATAGATCAATTAGAGAAACACATTTGTAAACTAAAAATCTGGATCTCTGGTGGACGATTCCGTTAGCATCCAATTTAGAACCAGGGCAACATGGTCAAGAATAGTTCTAGTCAAAGCATTGAGGATAGTGGTCTTGAACTTTCTTTTTCCTTTTATGCTTTAAAACCAGTAGGAAACAGATGTGTAGGATTACCTACTTTCATAATAATCGAATACCCTGAGCAAATACTTTACATGTAAACTTGTTAAAGTAGAAGTAATTTTTGTGAACTAGTTTACTACTGGTATTGTGGTAAATAGACCAGTGTCATGTTGCTATATTAATGGAGTTGATTTTTAGTTGAAGTATTGTATGTTTTTTGCAGATCCTTGCCATGACACTAGGGGCAATCCCATTTCTCAAGAAACTGATCTTTACACCTGATGGTCCACTGTTCTTCTTCACAGACAGCTGCATGATTCTTGGGTATGCCCATTTAATTAATGAAATGGATGTCTTTATGTCTGAAATTTAGTTTATTTTCTTTTATAAGTATTCACTAGTCTCTTATTGAACAACATACCAACTTTTACATATAACAATTTTGTTTTCTTTTTGGCTGTGGATAATATTTTTTAAAGCATAATCAATCACTTATTGGCATTTTTGGTGATGGTTTAAGTCCTTGGCTAAAAGTTTAGATGGTATTTGGCAATTGAACCATTTTTTTGAGAAAAAGAAGCAACAACATAGTAAAACATTTACTATCAGAAATAGCAAAGAGTAGGCCTGTAGTAACTCATAGTTCCAACTAATTATTCTTCTTTTAACTAGGTTTACAACTATATAAACTTTAAACTATTTCGGGGTCAATATCTTATCCTCGTCCCTCTTTCTCTTATTTTCTCTCAAAACAAAATATTTTCAGGAAAACATTTCAATCTTGTCTATTAGTCAACCCAATAAACTTCAAAAATGTGTTTTGGATCTAAGTTACAGTATCTTAGTTTTATAAAACTGATAACAAATTATTTTTTCTCAGCCAGAAGTCCTTTAGGGTTCGTTATGATGCTATTATAGTTTATACAGTCTAATAGTTCCTTTGGTGTGATCAGGGAGGCCATGATTCCTTGCATTCTGTTGGCACTAGGAGGCAACCTTATTGATGGTAAGTTTGTCATAGTTTTCTCATTATATTTAACCAATGTCACTTGTCAAGTTTGTATGAATTAAATGATCTTTTGACTGAAGCATTTGAATTAATCATGGCTTGCATTTTGTCTTGGTTGCAGGACCTGGAAGTTCAAAACTTGGTTTTCGGACAACTGCTGCTATTATTTTTGCACGGTTACTTTTAGTGCCTCCTGTTGGACTTGGGATTGTCACATTGGCTGACAAGCTTGGTTTTCTTCCCCCTGATGATAAGATGTTTCGATTTGTCCTCCTCCTTCAGCATTCAATGCCAACATCCGTCCTTTCAGGTATAGCACACACATTTATCCTACTCCTTACTGGTAGAGACATTTAACAAAGTACAAACTCTGTTACACCACACACATAACTAGCACAAAGGTTCTTGAGTTGGCAAAGTGGGTGGAAAGGTGGGAAATAGTTGCTGTTTTGGCTTTTTAGTAGTCTCAAGTTTCTCTAAGATTTTTCTCACTTGTAAACAAGATTGATGTTATATAGTAGTTAACAAATAACAAAAAAATGTTGGACTTTGGAAGGACGAGTATTTTTGTGTTGAATCTTAAAACAATTTTTTTTACTTGCTAACAGGTGCTGTTGCTAATTTAAGAGGTTGTGGAAGGGATGCAGCTGCTGTACTGTTTTGGGTTCATATTTTTGCTATATTCTCAATGGCAGGATGGATTATTCTATATCTAAACATACTCTTCTGAGACTGTATAGAGCAATTTGATCCAATTCATTTTGATGCTAGATTAGTGGAGAAACACCGATATTTATACGAAGTGCCTTTATATGATGATCATGATCAAAGTGTCTGCTTTCTACTGATTTATGTTTGTTAAAAGCTGGAAAACACCCTTTTCAAAGTTTAATTGTTTATATTTAAACCATTAGTCTATTAACAATTCCAAATTGGTTTGGAGAACCCATTCACCAGCAATATACTGGAATATTTTTCCAATGCATTATTAGGATGTACGAGAGGAATCATCAATCATTATATTCACATGCCACGCTTGAATAGGTTACACATCATTCATTGTCACTCAATTTGATTCCCATTAGTTTATAAAACAAAAAGACAACCTTCCATGTTGCATCAAAAGAGATTTGTTTTGTTGGATAATTTCCGCTTTAATGCTTGGCCCAAATCCCTATGCACTGAAAAGGGAGAATCTTTGGCTTGAGTCCAATTTCCAAGGTGCTAACCTCGGCCCATTCCAATTTAGGGTGCTGAAATTCCTAAACCTAATTCCTCTCTATAAATATGACATTTATAGATGGAGGCAGACTGAGCATCATAGAAATTGTGAGATTGAGCGTGAGAGTGTCTCTGCATTTGAGAGCCTCAAGTGACATTCTTGAGTGCCTATTTGAACAAGCCTGCTTGCTTTGCATTTGAGAGATTCCTAGAGAGAGTTTGAGTGAAACACTCTAGGTTCGTTTGATTATCACCATTGTTGGAAAGGTTGAGTGAGCCATCAACGTGATGTAGTTTGATCCTCTGTAATCTGTTACTGTTATAATGGATATTTGATTCTTGACTTGGTCCCGTGGGTTTTTCCTCTTCACGTTGAAGAAGGTTTTCTCTCACGTAAAGCTATTTTGATTGTGTGTTCTTTCTCCATCTTTGTTCTCACGTTTTTTGATCTGGTTACGTTTCCGCATTTTGGTTTAATTGTGTTTGAGGGTATTGTGAGCGCACCCCGGTTTTTACCCAACATGTTTTTTGTCATAACTTAGCCTAAGGAAAGCGTAATTTTTCCCTTGCTTATTTTTGTCGCAGGTGGTGTAAATTAAAATTTTACATCGATTACTTTTACACACAAATACATAAACATGATATTCACATATATTAATATAAACCAGTAACTAGACCAGAAAAATGTCTAGAAGATATTTTTCACTATTTTACATGTATGACTTCTAAGGTGCACCACTAATGCTAGCTATTTGATTGAAGACCGAATACTCAGAAGTGATTTTTATGAAGTTCTAGAACTTAGTTCTTATGTAAGATTTTTATTAAGTTTTGTAGCTTAGTCCTAGGATTGATACCTAGTAGGACTGATAATCCATCAAGGCTTATATAAAAGGACGAACTCCCAAGGTCCAGGGTATCAATCCTGAGGAGCATCACCTCGGAGAGATATCAGTCCTGTTTGGTGGGGGTGGAGGGAACAATTTAGGTGAGAAAGAAAAGAGAAATAGAGTAAAAATAAAGGTTGTTTGTGAAAGAGAAATTAAGAAGAAATATTTAATTAGTTATTTTAAAAAATTGATATTGAATAAAAAAATTAATATTATTATAAGAACCAAAGAGGAGGAGGGCATAAACTGTGTGTTGCTGTGAAAAGTGTTTGGCAAAGAAATTTTGCCTATTGGGCTTCTTTTTTTAAAAAAATTCCTTGGTATTTCTATTTCTAGCGTGCCAAACTGCAGAAGTGTGAAGATTTCGGTACAGTTTCATGCTCCTCTATCCCTTTCTCGCTATTTCAAGGGCATTAAACACACTCTAAGAGGAAGTGCAATAGGGAGTTCTTGCACAATATTTAAGAATTGAGAATAGTGCTTTTTGGTGGTATAGTATTGGATAACTGTCGTATCCAATTGAAACAAACATCTGGTTCTGAACTAATGTTGTGTTTGGTTGAAGATAAAAACAAAAGAAAAATATATTTAAATTAAATTATTTTTCATTTTTTAAAAATTTATTTTATACCATAACAAATTAACAATGCCGTATTTATCTCTTAGAGTCAATAACTGGTTCACGAGTGGACCATATGTAATGACGATCCTCCATAGAAGAAACAATACACATAATATTGTTCCTGACCTTGTTAGCATTAATCAACCAATGAACCATTTAGGTAAACCTATTAAGAATCTCTTTCTATCAATCTTTGGGAACATAAATTCTTAACCATGTTGCTACATCCCAAAATTTGATGGAGTTTGAAACGTTTTCCAAAAGAAAGTTGAATTAGTAATTTTCCTGTTAGAGCAAAATAAAATTTTGGTTCCTATTTATATTTTAGGCTTCAATTTAGTCTCTTAAATTTAAAAGGTTTCACATTAGTCCTATGCTTCTCCTATTAGACCAAATTTATCAAATTTTTGCATTAACGATGTCAATTTTAACTAACATGACACCTCTCATAGTTTATCATGTGTTTTCAAATTGATCAAATTAGCACAATAAGCTATCAGAGGGATCAATTTAATCTAACAAAGAAACTTTAATAGATGAAAGTAAAACTTTTTAAACTTAAAAAATCAAACTAAAATAAAAAATGTAAATAAAGGACCAAAATTCCATTTTGGCTTTTTCCAAGAGAAAGTTAATTCTGTTCAGGTGCATATGCAACGAAAGAAAGCCTTAATAAAAAGGTTGCAAGTCTAAGCCCGTACTTGGTTTCTCGTACGACGGGCAAAAATGTACGTTACAAATGTGTATATCAGAGACAACCAATATAAGCTTCTGCAATGACGCAATTTTGAAACCAAGCTAATGTAATCTAAACACGCCATAAAAAAAATCAATTCACAGGGAATTGTAGTGTATGTATTAATTAAGGATCAGAAAACCTGCCAAATAGAAAAAATGGATTCTATGGTTTGAAAAATTTGCAACAAAATAAGCTTATAATACTACTAGTGATAATGGTGCTTTCCAAAATTGAATGACTGATTTTAGTCTAACACATTAAAACATCAATAGATGATCAAATATTTAGACATCAATAGATAATCAAATATTTAGACATTTGGTCCTTGAAGCACAAACTAGGAAAGAAAGGAAACAAGAAACAAAAGCAGATACGATATTACAAACTAAAATCTGTACATGTCTTCTTGAATTAGTGAGGACAAAAGGCACGCCATGAGTCAGTTAAAAATTTCATCCCAAGTGGCCATCATGAGGCATATTGATAAACAATTCAAGAAGAACTTAAAATGGGCACCACCACCTTCTGCTTCTACTCTCCCTCTGGTTTGGAGAGGCATAAGCATGAACGGTGTGTTGATTTTGCCCGGATAAGTAGTGACCGCCCAGATGTCTACTTCCTTCAATCTGAGAGTTGTTGTTACCTAACCACAAGACAAGAACAATGCCCACTAGACTAACAATTGGAGCTGCAGCAAGAAAAAACCATCTTCCTCTACCACTTCTTGTTGCAGAAGAATTCACGGTAGAACCTGACCTCAGAAGTCTCTGCTGTATTCGACCTTGACTATTACCATTTTCTTCATTCACCTCATCTCCATCAGAAACATCAGAAGAACTATCATCTGTTACATCTATTCTCTGCCTCTCATGGATCACATTTCTACTATCAATGTTCTGCTTTCCCTCTTCATAATCCTTATCATCAGTTGGAAGTTCATACCGACAAAGAGGGCACGAATTTCGTGCACTCAACCACGGCAAAATACAATTTTTGTGATAAAGGTGAGAGCATGGAAGTTGATTTACTTCAGTGCCGGGTGCCAAGACATCCTTGCAAATGGCACAAACTAGTTCACCGTGCTTCTCATGTTCCTTGCCAATGACTACACGTGGCAGATTATTCACGAAAGACACAGCAGCAGGAGGTGCTCCTCGTCTTGAGCTGTCATTCTCAGCAAGATGCTCAAGCAGATCTTCAAAACGTCTAGCATCAAGATAATCCCCAAAGTTTGCTCCATGAGGTAAATCAACATCCTCAAAAGCATGCCAGGTCTCCCGAATTATCTGGCTAAACATTCCCCCAGATTCAGTAGAATTAATGTGATCCCTGCTCTCACGTGGACTAGAGGTGAAAAAAATTTGAAGGTGGGATGTCGCTTCAGCTTCCTCAGCCTCAGCTAATTCCCATTCCCTATCCTCCTCTTCCTCCTCCTCCTCCTCTTCTTCTTCTTCCTCTTCATCGTCTTCATCAGTAGAAATCCAGTGGCTGAGAGCAGCATGCATTGGATCTATGTCAGTGTCACTGCCAAACTCATCTCCCTCATCTGGTAAATTAAAGACTCCAGTGCCTACAAAACTATGAGTATCCATAGAGATATCTGAGTCACCTCCATAAGCACTATGAGAGAAAGAATCAGTCTCACCATGGGGAAGCCTGTACTGTCTAAAACTTGCACTTGATTCATTTTCGCCATAGAGAGAATTCCAATTATCAAAGCCATCACTGTCAGTGTCAGAGAGAACCTGCCTCCACCTTCTAGACCCACTAGGGGTAGTATGTGTACTAGCATATTGCAATGACCAAGAAGGGGTATCACCATCTACAAGTTGATCATCCTCCCCAGATGCAGCTGACTGATGTTGCCTCACAGTATTAACTACATGGGGGATCTGCTGTGAGAAATTATTCTCAACGGATTCAGAACTGTTGTGCCTGAATCTTCCTCTAAGCCTCCTTCGTGAGCTTTGGGTGACTGTATGATTCCCAAAGTCTTCAAGTAACAAAAATTTACAATCACCACACACACCACTGCTAGCAAGATCGCTTGCCATCTCATTATCAGGTGATAGGGCCTTTTGACAAAGAGAACACACTGCAACCTGGACAGAATCAGTGCCCCCATGAACCTGTGAGCTAGACTGAGACGACGTAAACAAGATATTCCAAGAATTCGTAGCCATCTGAAACCCCAGACAAAATCCAAATTACCAAAGACAATAATATATAATCAAAACAGGCAATCAAACAAGCCAGAAAATGCTGATAACAAGGAATCAAAATTAAGCATTAACAAGACTATAATAACTAGTAATACTTAGCACTAGGACCATTCTACCCTAAGAACAACACAACCCAACAGACCAGTAAGACCACCAAGTTCATCAAATCATGTAAGTTAAGCTCATGAATATACTCATAGGCAGAGCATCAATCAAGTATCAAATCCGATTGCAAGCACATGCAATTGCTTAAAGTATGGGGGAGCATTCAGCTCACGAAACACAGGCTCGCATGGAACAAAACATAATTTTTGCATATGTAGTTACAATGATTAAAAATCAACTTCGCTCCTAAAAAATATATATACAACTTCCGTGCTAAGTTGAAATGTTGATACTAACTTCACTACAAAATGACTTCCAAAATAAAAACTACCAATCATAAATCACTTCACTTCAAATTCACCTTCACCTAAAATCAAGATCACTCAAAATCAAGTTTATGACCGCTCACACAATTAGTGGCAGAAAGATGCTAACCAGTTCAATCATTCAATTTTAGGTCCATTTCATGACATGCCTAACTCTAAATGCATATAATTGGTGGAAAGTGGAAAGCGTGAGAACTCAGGAATAATGTAAAGTGCATTACCAAACATTCCAAGGAAGCAATTAAAAAATATATATATGTATAATTATAAAATACTATTATCATGTATTCGAATCATCGCAACTAAACCGCTACAATTACGAAATACCCAGAAGACGGAAATCGTCGAGAAGAATGGGAACAATGTGGGGGAAGTGAAAAGGAAGAATTTTTTACGGTGTGAGATGGCATAAAAATTGTGGGTTGAAGTGAGGAGAGTAAAAAAAAAAATCACCTGAGAGTGAGGTAAAGCGAAGAAGCAGAGAGAGTGGGATCTACGAAGGAAGCACCAAAGGAATGTGAAATTTGAAGTGGTGAATTTCGATTTCGATTTGGGAAGAAGAAGAAGGATGAGTCGTAGAATATGAAGAAGTAGAAGAAGAAACCTCTTTCTGTCTTTCTTTCTATCAAATCCTCAGCCGGCGACTCCGCCAGCCTCGTCAACACGCGCCCCAAACAACACGACGACGTTTTCTCTCTTGTTGTTTCTCGGTAAATCACCTTTTTAGTCGTGTTAAACCATTGCATCTTTATTTGTCTAACATGAGTAGTAATGTTATAACTTAATCAACTGTTAGATTAACATCTTAGTAAAAAAAAAAAACTGTTAGATTAACATAATTGAAGAATTGTAATTCTAATTCTTTTATTTCTTTAATTTTAAGAATGAGGTTAATGGAGACCAAAAGAAAAAGTGTAATGATCACACATTCTCGGTAGAATTTTTTATACTATTAACCAATAATAATTTTTCATTAGTGTGACTTATGAGGGAGATTTGGTATAAAAGAAATTTTTAGTTTTCTAAGAATCAAAGATTGCGAGTGTTTGTTTTCTATATTTGGTTTATTTAAAAAAAAAATTGCTTTCGTATTAAACAATGTTTCTTAGTAATGATTTGTTTTAAGTTATATTTCTCACACAATTATTCTCATGTGAGAAGTGAAATATAACTTTTTGAGTTAATAGAGTTTTCTTGAGATAAAAATATGATACTACTCTTATAATATCATTTGATATGATAAATAATTAAAAAAATTAGTAAAAATATCATCTTACTTGATTTTCAAGTAACTTAGGTAAAATATTTCTAAGAATATTTAGGATCAACTAAACAAAATTTAGTCATTGCTAGGAATTCATAATTTTAAAAAAATTATTCTTATTCTTATGTATGAAAAAGTAAATTCTCCTTACATAAAATGGACTTGAAATAATAATTTTAAAAGTTAAAAAATTTATCATAATGGTTAGAATTTAGATGGCATAACAAATTATTTACTCTTTTTTCTTCAATATTCTATTAAATGATTTAGTAAAATATGACATCAAGACTTCAACTGAAAAAAAAAATTGTCAGATATGATGTTTTAGTTAGTGACTTCATCAATTTAATTAAGTAGAAAATAAGAATTCAAAAATTTTAAATAAAAAAGATACGATAAAAGTCTTTATAAATAGTCCTTATAATAAGGATAAATATTTTATTTCAAAATTATGCTTCGAATTTAATTAGAATACATTAATAATATAAACAATATTTTATGCTATACTAGTATCATCTAGTTATAAATTGTTATTTATAGTATAAAAATTATTTTAAAAATATAATAAGTAATTTCTAATTTTGATGGTATAAAAATATTTATATAGAAAATGTACCGATTATAATTAAACTTTTATGTTAATCTACAATTTTATATTGATTTGGGGTTTGCATCTATGTGTGAGTGAGTGAGAGTACGTATGATGAAATATTACATTAAATCTAACATATTTCTGATGACAAATTAATATAGGGACTTGATTACAAATTTAAAATTAATATAGGGATTCAATTAAAAAAATAAAGTATAAGGACCTAAATAAAAATTTTGTAATAATATGGGGACCTACAAATTAATTTAACCTTTTGGAAACATACTTGATGATAGCCAAAATGTTTTTACCATCCCAATCAATCAGAAGAAATGCATGCAGATCATAAGGGTTTGGGAAATCAACATGATGATCTTAACAATGAGTTGGACATTGAACCCTCAACTTGATTACCCTGACTTTTTCAATCATTTCACGATTAATCTGATCAGGTATGTTGATTAGTTGACAATTGATTTTATATTTATGTATATTGTGTAAGTGAAGAAAAATATTTTGTTTTTTAGGTTTTGCAAATCGAGATGATTTGTTGCACTAGGTTAGAGATTTGGGAAAGTCTTGGATTTATTCTTATCATTCATATGTCAGACAATCGGAGAAAAATTTGTGTTGTGCTGTGTATTGAAAATGGAGGATAGTACAAGCAATACAAAGATAACTTAGTTCGCAAAAGAATTGGAGCTAGAAAATGTGGGTGTTCGTTTAAATTAAGGAGGAAGTTTGTCAAAGAGGTAGATTGGAAACTTTTTATTATTTGTGGTGTTCATAACCACAAAATCAGTGAAACATTGTTGAGACATGTGTATGCTGGTCATTTAAGCAGTGAAGAAAAAACTATGCTTAGTCAAATGACCAAAAACATGGTGAAGTATGGTCAAATTTTGTTTCACATTTTTGTAATTACTTACTTTGTTTCACATTTTTTTTTTATGTATCTTATGTTGACATTACACTAAACTACTTTACAAGGTTAAAGGTGCATATGCAAGACTGAAGAGGTTGTTTCGTGATAGTGTAGGAGATTTCTGTACTTGTTAAGATGCAATGAATAACATGCTTATACTGACATACTGAACTGAAGGTGTCGTTTTAGAAAAGTATCCACGTGGTTGACCATAGGTTCAATACAATATTTTACAAGAGACTACAGGGTTTTGTTTTCACATAAGCACACAATTTAATCTTTGATGAGTTGAAGTGCTCTACAATCATTGATGTTGATAGTTCTGCTTGTGGCTGCACACTTAGAACTACTCATAGTTTACCGTGTGAATGTAAAATTTCTAGGTATAGCCATATCAATGGCTCCATACCCTTGTCGTGCATTCATATGCATTGGAAGATGTTGTCCATTAGTGATACACATGATGTAGGTGATTTTTGGGGGGACTTAACCCTCAAAAATGAGGTTGATGCATTGTTAAAGAGACTTTTAGAACTTGATGTGGGCAGGAAATAACATTGAAGAATAAGGTCCATCAACTTGCATTTCTGGATATCACTTCAATGTGTTCCCCTCTACAAAAAATAATAAACAAATGGTGCACTGAAGTTTATGAAATCTACCTGTAACGCCCCCTCATTCATCAGGGTCATTACCAAGCATAAACATCAACACAAATACAATAATCAGAGTTTAAGCAGTTTGGAAGCATAACTAAAAAGTGACATCATCAGGGGTTACTATCATAACACAGTACATGTAACATGGTGAATATACAAATAATCTGTATTTAAGTACAAAATTGTACAAATACATCTCCTCAGGGTACAACAAGACTAAACCAAAGGCAGAATACAAAAGTATCAGAGCTACAGGCTCAAATCATCTATGCCTAAGGTTCTCAAAACATAGCTATCCCTGCACAGGCTTCTTGCCTTGGGATCTATCAGCTCCTCCTGAGGATTCACCTGCAAAACAATAGCCCCACACACGGGGTGAGAT
>PYAF01006217.1:432996-449738 GCA_007407185.1 Glycine tomentella | reverse complement strand
GTTGATGAATAAGCTAATAAATAGTTCTTCTTATACTATAAATTAGAATTTACAAACAAATACTATTTTAATTAGATACTCACAATAATTTATGTCTTCTTTTATTAAGAGGTGCATTTTATACACTATTTTTTCAACAATCATAAATTATTTTTTAATATTCATTTGTACATTTGATATTTTTTAGTAATTATTTGTATATTTGATATGTTTATTATTTATTTTTATATTTGATATTCTTAATAGTTATTTATTCCATTTTAAAAATAATTTTATATCACAGTGTGGTTTGGTGGATGAATTTTATTTTATATTAATTCATGAATTAATGGTTTGTAATTAATTTAGTTTAAATAGTAGTTTTAAATTTAACTTATATTAAGGAATTTGGCAAAAAAAAAATATTGTTTTTAAAAAAAAAAATACAAATTTATCGTAGTTTTGAAAGTATTTACGCATCTATAGCAACGAGTCATGTCTCCTCTGGGCGTGACTGATTCCGTCGCTATCACTGTTTGTGACCATAATTTCTGTCGCAAATAGTGTTAACAACTGAAATAAATACCGAAATTAGCGAATAAATTTTAGCGACCAATATTTTATCAAAAAAAAAAAAAAGAATCCGTGTCACGTGATAATTTTTTTATTGACTACCTGCATCCATTTGGTAAATAAAGAAAAAGATGTCCCCATTGGAGACATTGTAAAACTTTAGAGTGAAAAATGAAATTAAACCAAAATATAAAACAAATCAAAAGATATATTTATATATTTATTTATTTTGTAGACATAAATATATTTTTGGTTTTCAGTTAATAAGAATTTATGTCTACAAAAGAAATAAATATATAAATATATCTTTTGATTTATTTTATATTTAGGTTTAATTTTATTTTTCGCTCTAAAGTTTTACAATGACTCCAGTTGAGACATTTTTTTTCTTTATTTACCAAATGGGAACATTTTTTTTCTTTATTTACCAAATGAGGGCAGGGTTGTCAACAAAAAAATTATCACCTGACGTGAATCCTTTTTTTAAAAAAAAAAAAACATTAGTCATTAAAATTTAATCTCTACTTTCAATTTTTATTTCAGTCGCTAACACTGTTTGCGACAGAAATTGTGATCGTAAAAGGTGGTAACGATAGAATTAGCAACGGAAATAGTCACGCTCAGGAGAGACACGACTTGTTATATATGCGTAAATACTTTTAAAACTACAATGAATTCATAATTTAAAAAAACAATATTTTAATTTTTTTTTCCTGAGGAATTTATCTCATAAATTGAGTAAGGTGTATTATAAATGTCGAATACAATATATTTAATTCTAACCTATAAAAAAAACTCAAATTTAAGATATAATTGCATTAAACACTTCAATAAAAAAAATTACTATTTATAATAATATTACCTAACCTAAATGAGATTACCTCTGAAAATAAATATACCTGGATCCTAAAAAAATAAATGTTATTAACAGCTGATTAATGATTTCAGAAAAGGATAGTCGGATACAGCTCAAGCACCATTAGATGATTGGAACTTCGTACAAACAATGCTGCTATTGCATTGTCATCTTTTATTGGGGATTTGATAGAGCTGGCTAGTTCGGTTTGGCTTACTACTTACTAATGATCTATGATGAGTACAATGCAATTGAACACAATTTATTAACTAAACTCGACGTAATAGGATGAAGTAAAATAAAATTATCATATTATTATATAAATATTACTCCTTTAGAAAGATAGTCAGGTTTTCATTTTATTATTTTTAAAACTAAATGATAAAAAATATCTTTTTATCAGTTCTTAATTTTTTATATAAAAAATACAATGGTAAGTTTAAGTGTCTACTTGAGCATCCAAGAATGGCATGGGATAGAATTGTGCCCAGGAAAGTCGAAATAGGTGACTTTTCTAATTTAGATATTATTCTTATGATATTATTTAATTTTATTTTAATTTCTTAAAATAATAGATCATGACAAGTGTATGGTTGTTATTCATTATGGTTATTATATATATATATATATATATATATATATATATATATAATTTACACCTTATTGTAGTATCAATGAAGAATATCAATTTTATTGTTTATCTCTTTTAGTTGTAGATTTTAGTAGTAACGACTGTTCTTGCCATTTCAAATTTATAGACACTATATTAAAAAAAAATAGATATTGATCACTTTTCATTTTTCATAAGCTCTTTTTTTTTTCTCTAACAAAATAGAGATGAAATTAACAACTAATCATTGTTGTTTGCAAAAGTAGTATTTCTAAATATTTAGAAATGAAAATTTTGTGTCACTTCTCTAATATAGGTGGGAAAGTGATTTCAACAAAGAATAATAAATGAAGTTTCGACGAAGACAACCATTTCAGGTTAATAAAAAAGGACAAGAGATCAAGTTCCAAATAACTTACTTTTGAAAACCAATAATCTATTATATTACAAAATAATCGATTATCAAGCAAAAATTTAGATTAGATCTATGGTAAATGTTTTTTATAACACATGTTTTCTATTAATGTTTGATTAATTTATAAGTGAAAACATAATTTAAAGTATATAAATTAATTAAATTGATTTCTTGTTAATTCCTATATAAGTTTTAGCGGTTAATTCAACTTAAACTTGGACTGTATGTGAACTAAATTGTAAAAGCTCTTTGTTGATTAAGCAGGTTGACAAATATTAATATTTTATGGAAATTAATATTATTAGTCATTCATAATCATAATTAATCATTTGTGATGGAGACTCTTTTAGCAATAAGTTGGTTATCAAGATTTATCTTAAGATGTTGTGGATTCTCCTATAACACTACAGTGTGCTCAACCTTAGATGCTGAAATAGTAAGTTATAAAACATGAAGAAATACAATCTTGGGGCAGTTGAATTGTACTTCTAGAGCATCTCTAATAGGAATGCTTGATAGGTTTCTTAGTTTAAGGAATAATTTTTTTTCTAACAAACTCTTAATTAGAGAGGATTTACTTGACAAGCAAGTCATTCTCCATAAATTTAGATATTTAATATAAGAAACTGTTTCTGATCATATTTGAGAACGTTTCAAAAATGAAAATAATAATAATTAATTGTATGTAATATTTTTTATTTTCTATTGTTATATTTTTTTATTTCAATGACATTGTATTTAATTATTTATTATTATGTAAAACATTTATTGTTATGCATTTCGTTTCAATATTATGTAAGTTTATTATTTTTAATTGATATTTAATATTTTTTTCAATTATTCATATTTATTACTTGTATTGATAAAATTTAAAAAATAAATTGATTATTTTATTGGAATAATAATTAAGTTTTAATAAAAAAATAGAAATGTGTAGATTTTTTTGAATTTCTTGTTATTTTTTTAAGTTGGAATAATATTTTATAAAAATTTCTTATAAATAACATGACATTGTGGGAATTACAAACAAAAATAACACAGGACGAAAAAAATAAATATAAAGTTCTAAAAAGCTCGTATAAACAATCCCCAATAAATATGCTCTTATTTAAAAGCTTTTGAAAATCTTTTTTAAAACACACTTGAAAGATAGACAAATGCTTTGTTTTTTTTAGATGGCATTTATGGTGGATCGATCAGTATTTCAAATGGTTTTTATGGTGTACCATTCTAAATACCCTTTAGATTAATCAATGGCGAAGTGGAAAAAATGGGTCCCTATTACACATTTTTTTGAAATACAAATAATATTAAAACTAAGGGATGGAAAAAAGGGCCCTTAACACACAAATTTTTTGAAATACAGATAATATTAAAATTAAGAGATGAAAAAAATGGGTCCTTAAACATAAATTTTTTGAAATACAAATAATATTAAAACTAGAGATGAAAAAAATGAGCCTCTAACACAAAAAAAATGGATCCCTAACATACAAATTTTTTGAAATACAAATAATATTAAAATTAACGGATGAAAAAATGGGCCCCTGACACATAATTTTTTTGAAATACAAATAATATTAAAATTAAGGAATGAAAAAAATGGGTCTCTAATACACAGATTTTTTGAAATACAAATAATATTAAAATTAAGAGATGGAAAAAATGGATCCCTAATGTAACATACTAAATAATTTTACTTACTTATTTAATTAATTACTTAATTTATTTAATTATTTATTTTATTTTATTTAATCTTTGGTATTAAAAATGAAGTTAGAAACAAAAGAAATTAATACATCAGGAACTAGATACATACATCGTTTTCATTACAAAATACTTCTCATATTTTTCATACTAGCTCCCGTTTACATTCCTATCCTCATAGTACTGCAACATTCTTATTTATTTACAAAGTTCTCATCCCTTCATTTAAACATTGTCTCCATTGCTATCCTCTTCACTGAGCACGACGATGGGATCCGTGGCAGGATTTGGATATACAAGAGCCATCTGAAGAAAGGGATCGTAGGGATTAAATGCTTCATTAAAGACTGAGATAGAAAAATGGGCACCAAAATAGATATGAGCATGTAGAACGGGTTGCATGGTTACTACATAACAACGCATGGCTTCATCAAAATACCAGGCTATGTCCAATGCATCAAGGAACAGTATGATTGACGCCATCTAAGATAAAACATTAAATAAATCTAATGAGAAATAAATTTCTCAGTAGGCAAATCTAAACCACCAAACATGTTAGCAGGTTAGTAAAATAAAGCAAGACTAATCAACAATTTAACAGATTAATAAATAAATCAATATATCTGCATAGAATGAATGTATGAATGCATGGAATGAAATGCAATGGTCACAGGTGCACATGGCCTCTACATGTGTACATCATGTAGAAATGCTGCGGCCGTCTTACGCTAATCATACATGAATTTCCATGTATTAGCACCTGATCTCTCATCATAGGCCCGGTTTCCAACTTTTGAAACTCAGATCATTCTTATAGAAATCATAGATCCAGTCTTGAAACCTGGATCATTCTCATTCAGATCATAATAATTTATAATATAAGAAAGTTATTATTCTTCTTCCATACAGCAAGGTAGTCACTTTTCGTAAAAATTATACCAATTAGGATAAATCTATTTAATAAACTGTTGATAACATAATTTTAATTTCTATCCAAGACCGGTTTGGTAATATTAAAATAGTAAAATTTACCAAGGGTTGAAAAAAAAACATATATTACTACGTTGAATTGCACTTGGATAGTTTTAATTAGTTTAGTTAATATATATGTGTATGCCGAATTGCTAGCCTAAATATTTATATTTATTAATCTACTGGATCCTGCATGCCTATGTAATAACTAAAAGTTTACGTTTAAACCTACATAACCAAAATAATGTTATACCTAATATATATATATATATATATATATATAAACCGAGAATAGAGCCGCATGAATATATTCACTTGCCGATATGCTGGGTAATGATAATGATAGAGAGGAGATTATGAGCCAGCGGTGATGAGTCTGGTCTATATGTGCTTGGTTTGAGTCTCGCTAGCTTGGCTGAAGTAGCAAGGTTTTTTTTTTCCCACTATAATTGAGTAACAAATGAGTGACCGGGTAGATGAGGAGGAGCTTGGGGTTATGGCCGGGTATGCACGAATGGTGCCGAGTTATTTGGTTGCGGAGTTAACCGGGTACCATGAATCATTAGTTTCCGGGTTCAGTTTTGCATAGATGGCTGAGTCGAGTTGGTTTGCATGGTTTGGTTAAATTTACTTAGCATGTTTATGCGCGGCTAGTGATGGTTACGTACCGAGGTGCATGGATGGGGTCCGAGGTACATGTATGGTGAGTGGCCGAGGTTCGAGGTACATGTATGATGAGTGGCCGAGGTCCAAAGTTCATGTGTGATGAGTGGTCGAGGTCCATAGTTACCGGGATGTGCATGTCGGGCTCAAGGTCGCCGGGTTGGTGCATGCTGGGCTCAAAGTTGCCGGCTTGGTGCATGCCGGGCTCAAGGTTGCCGGGGTGGTGCATGCCGGTCTCAAGGTTGCCGGGTTGGTGCATGCCGGGCTCAAGGTTGCCGGCTTGGTGCATGCCGGGTTCAAGGTCGCCGGGTGGTGCATGTCGGGCTCAAGGTTGCCGGCTTGGTGCATGCCGGATTCAAGGTCGTCGGGGTGGTGCATGCCGGGCTCAAGGTTTCATGGCCGGGTTTCTTTATGACGGGGTGTCCGAGCTGAATGCATGATGGCCGAGTTGGCGTATGGTGGCCGAGTATGATTTTGGTGCTGGGTTGCATGGAGGCCGGGTATATCTGTGAGTGGCCGGGTACACATGGGTGTGTTGCCGAGTATATAAGTGCATGTCGGGTTCATGGTACATAGGTGGCCGAGTTTGTTGAGTCATGATGGGCATGCAAGTGGGTGGCCGGATTGAATGAGTGTGGCCGGTCTTCATGGAACATGAGTGGCCGGATTCTTTGGGTATGGTGGCCGAGTTGGGTAAACTAAGTATATCCGGTGGTGCAGCACTGCCGGGGTATCTATAAGGGATCATAATTCCGTCAGTGCACCGAATGCCGAGGTAAGGTTTGTGGTACGTGAACTATTTGCAGGATAAGTCTATGAAGCTGGTCGGACCATGTTTATGTGGGAGAAGGTAGAAATATGTTGTCGGGAATAGTTATGCATGGTCGCTTGCCGAGGTCTCGTACCCACTACCATCCTATTATTCTACGGATCAGTTATTATTTTAAAAGAGATAGCTTGCAGAGGCCGATTCTAATATCCTACTTAATGATTTATTTATACTATTCCTCACTTAATTCCAAAGATAATATTAACAAGATATATAACTATTAATATTAAAATCTTTCACCTATACTAAAACTTCTTGCTAACTTATGTACTATAAATTTTTGCATATTCATTACTAAAAAAAAATTCACCGGATCCTTAATAACTTGGTAAAACTTAAATTTTTAAATAGAAACTAAGTGTAACCTATTCAACACTTAAACTGAATTAATTCTTAAATTAGAGATTGAAGCCTAGCCTATCTTGAAGAGTTTTGGGTGAATTGAGTAGGGACTATCTGAATCAGTATCAGGATAAAAAAATTTTACGTGAGAAGAAGTGGTAGTGATAGAGAAAATTTATGAAGAGAGGAAGCTGAAAATGTTCTGCGTACAATTTGCTGGATGAAGGGGTATTTATACTAATTTATTTGGTTGAATTACAACCGATAAAATTTAGTTTAGTTACTATCTAACTAATTTTTGAAAGATTTTTATCAAAATTAATCATTACATTATCCCTTCATTAATGTATACCAATACGTGGAAAGCTGCTGAAAGCTAGATGTTCTTTTCCTTTTTCCACCTGGACCTTCAGAAGATTTTTCTAAGGATTTGAATTCGTCAAAATTTTTCACTGAAGTTAGAAGCTAAAGTTTATCCTAAAAAATTATTTTTGATAATATTACATATTATATAATTATATATATTTGAGGATATTACACCTAACACACAAAATGAGTCCCTAACGACACAAAATAGACCCTTAAAATTTTATTTTTATTTTATCTTTTAATAAAAAAATTTACTTAAACTACCAGTCTAAAAAATTTTGGACCTAAACGGAGGCCTTGCTAGCCCTGTCCCAGAACCGGGCCTGCTTTCTTATCATGGACTCTCAACACTAGAGATCATAGATCCTGCTCCTTCTTCGTCGACGTTTTTTATCCGTTGTGCACCATCGTCGAAGGCGATTTCCTTTGACGGTGCCACCATTTTTTCCCTTTCTCTTTTTCCCCCATCTTCTCTTCTTCCTCCACAATTGTTTTTTTACGATCCCCTATTTCTCCTCATTTGTTGACTCGATTTTTCAATTCCAATCAAACAAACACAATCTTCATTGTTCCTAATCATCTATTAGACAATGGTGTCTTTGGCCTGGCAAGTTCTACAGCACCGTGTTGACCCAGTACCTGCTCCTCTGTCAACCCTTTCGCACATTGTCAACAAAGACGCCGTGGATCTGGACGTAATCGAGGTTCCTCGACCCCAAAAAGCCACCATGTAACAGCGATGATGTTTGTAGTTTTTGATTTTCCGTTTCACTATTTTTAGTCTTTTTCGTTTATTAGTTGGTTTTTGGTGCAACAGGTCCACTATATATAAGTGGGTACGTGAGATGTATCTAACAGTGAAAAAAATGGTCCACGCTAAACCATGTGTTACCCTTGTCCACAGTAGATGCCATCTGCTTTTTTAATTTGTTAGAAACAACTTTCTTATAAAAACTTTTAAAACAAAATGCTTCTATCTACACCATCAATTCCTTTGATTGTAAAATAATAAAAGATGGCTGATAGAGGGGAAAAAAGAAAAACACAACAAATTTATATTAGTGCGGTTCATTTGGAAACAACATTCAATCATGGGGCACCATTAATTCTTTTTTAACCCGAAATGGCAAAAGAACTTGGTTAAGAAATAATAGTTGGTGTAAATTTTCATACTACTACAAGATTTTTTCATCAATCCTCTTTGGACTCAAACAAGTATTATTTCATCCTTGTGTCTTCAAGTAGTTTACACCAAGTCTTCTTTTTTAACCAAGCTTGTTCAAACTTAGTGCAAATCACAAAGGAATAGAATATAACCTTGAGCTATCATCCTATGAGAAAGATAATAAAATAAATAACTTATGAATGCTTAGAGAATAATTTAACTTATAGATAATTATTTACAAAAGGTATTTAAATAGTCCCAAATCCAACTAAAGTGGATAAACAACTCAAGTCCAAATTAATGTCAAGAAATTTGAAAATACATAAAAAAAAATAATCCACAAAACACAAATTAGCACACAATCCATCACATTCGTGACAGAGGCCACGACTTGATCATGGTGGCCTTTGTCAAGAGTGACCACAACCGTGATGATGAAGACGTCGACTTGAATACACTGTTTTTTATTAAAGAGTCAAAATGTGTTTTCTTTTTCAATTTAACTCAAATTGGTGAGTCTTAGTTGGCCCCCTTCTTAAGAACTCCAAATATTCTTCTATACTCATGTTATTAACTCTTGTCAAGGTCTCTTCTTCCAATGTATTAAAGAACTCCAAGCTTTCTCTTGGTACTCCTACTAGATCTCAACCAGAGATGGTTAATCCGGAGGTTTACCATCCCTTTCTATCAAACGAAATAAGGCGACAAGAACTTAGTGATCTCCTAGCAATTAATTCTTTAAGAAAAGGTTGATAAATAATGAAATGGTAGGAGAGAAAAAAGTGAAACCAAATAAAATACACAAAAAATTTAGGATAAGAAGTTTATAATATATAGATTGTGAAAAAAAAAAGAAACTTTCAAAAAATTTTATATTGAATTTCTTTCATTTTGTTTAAAAACTTTATCTCTAAAATTTCTATCATTTTAGAAATTCTTTAAATTTGGTATTAAAACAAGTTACTTTGATATAAAAATATTTTAAATTCACATAAAAATTAATTTCTTCTCTTAAAACTCTAAGACTAAATAGAATATAATTCACAATTTTTTTCGTCATTAAGCTTGGCAAAATAAATAATAATAATAATATTAAAACAAGGCTTTCAATTGTGTAGCTAGACCATACAAAAAAGAAATAGTGTTGCTAGGGTTACATCCTAGATTGGAATAGAATAAGAAATGTGGGGTACCGCAAAATGACACCCCATAATGCCACTCGTCTCTTTAGCATCTGTGGGCTTCAAAAATGAAACTCTATTAATACTATTTCTTCTCATTCTTAATAGTAAATGTCCCACAACTCCTCCTCCTCCTCAAAAGCCGATACATTGTTGCTTATTTTATTCAAGTTCAACAACTAATTAAGATCTCATTTATTATTATTGCATAAAACAGATAATCCTCATCACCAGAGAAAAAATAAATTAAAGATGATTCGTGCAGCCCATTTATTGCAGGACTTGCTACTTTTGGTGGGCATCACAAGATTAGCCATGAGTTTCACCAATTATGAAAAGAAACTTCTAATTGATTCATTTTACACTAATACAACTGTACATTCAATAGACTCAATTTTAAACCCCTTTCTACTTTTTTAGGCAATGATTTAATTAAAAGCATTACATATGGCTTCGACTATAAACTTATTTAATTAACTTTGGGCTGTAAAAAAAAATTGGGCCAGCTCGTCAGGTTATAATATTTTTTTATAACATAATCAAGAGTACAATTATTAATAAGCCAAATTAACATAAGGTGACATGCAATAAAGCAGTTCAAATATAAATTATTGAATTAACCTTACAAAAAAAACTAAATTGTTGGGTGCAGAACATTCAAAATTATATTAAAAAACTGTTTCTCGTGCTTTGGATTCTTTCCATTTCACCAAACATGATGAGGGAAATAAGAAAAAAGAAAGGAAATTAAATTTTAGGTTATTGCTTAGAAAGCATAGGACTACAAATGATGTAGGAAAATCTGAAATTTTCATACCGCGTTGACTAATTATTACACTTGTTGCTGGTTTTTTCAAGCCGAAACCTCCATTCATAAATCATATATCTCCTTTGCTAAATGCTGAGGACGAAACAGAAAATGGGAAAAGTCAATAGTATCCCTTCCTGCCTTAACGTCGATAGTATTATAGTAAGTGTAACATAAATTTCACATAGCCCTACATATTTTCATTTCTTTTCTTAACTAATTAGATTAGCAAATTTTCATTAATATTAGTATATGGGTCTGCATAATATAATTAAAATGCAATGTAACAATAAATTCAAATTTTCTTATATTTTTTACATGTTTATAAAAATATTCGAAAAAAGAAGATAAGGTTCAAGTTTTAGAATTTAAAAAAGTTAAATGAAAGATGTGCACAAAATACTTATTAGAATCAAATACAATTTACAGAAAAGAAGAGAGAATCAAATACCATTTTAGTAGCATATATGTAATCCATTTAGAAGTATTATACGCATACACGTATATATACTCGTTAATTTTTTTTTTCCTTTATTTTCACCGAAACAATCATAGAACAAGAAAGTAAACGTATTTCTCCTAGCTAATATACGTGCAAGTTTGTGTCGTTTGCTAGGAGAAAAAGAAAAAGTTGAGAACGGCCTCAAAAAGGAATCTGCGTCCACGTGTTTTGATGTAAGCAGCAACAATATAAAAAATAATATTATACCTATTTTATGAATCATTATCTTTATAGTATAATCAAGAATTAAAAAATAAAAATAAAAATAAAGAATATAATGTTTAATATTATAAACATATAGTTATAAATAATATTATAAACATATTAAATGTTATAATATGTTATATACACGTGAAATTAGACGGTGCTAGAATTTGGCTTCTTCACGTTGGACAAATTACAAATACTATGGCTCCGCTAAACTTTAACCCCACTGGCTCTGCTAAACTCTATTGGCATCATTATAACTTTCTAGTTTCTGGATTATTGGATGACGTAATCTTGTTTTAGCGAACAAACCTCACCAACCTGTTTCAGACATGGAATCCAAGTGCAGGTTAAGAAACAATAATTAATATTCGGTACCTAATCCAAGTATATATACTTTAATTTCTGAATATTTAAGTCATTTGTCTTTATGATATAACCCTGACCACATGCTTAACGAGTTCCAGTTTAGTCACTTGAACTAATCATTGTTAGTTACGAAAATGTTATTTGCAAACCATTTGTTGTTTCCTACATGTAAATTTGTTAATAGATTAATAATATATATATATATATATATATATATATATATAAAGCAGAAAACAAGCTATCAATTACTTATTAATCAATGTATATTTTGTTAACTACTAATGATTTAATTATCATTAACTGATGTGAGAACATTATTACACTTTATGGCATTTGATGATGCACAAATAGAAATAACGGAAGTTATATGGTTGGTGTCAAACTTGGATGTTCAGAAGTCAGTTCAAATCGATTTTGTTTAAATTTAGGATCCAATTCAATTAAATTTGATCGATTTGATTTGGTTTGATTTTTAGAATTTTTTTAAAACCCAACCCAACTCATTTATGAACGGTTTAGTTCGGTTCGAACCAATGAATTACCCATTTAAATTTGATCTTTTTTTTCTTCTTATAATTACTATTTTATATCATGATTCATGCAAATATCCAATACAATTAATACAATATGATAAATAGTCATTTTTGTCTCTAAATATGTAAAGACCTGACGAATTTGTCTCTAAAAAATAAAAATTCAATATTAATTTTCCTTATGTTTAGTAGGTTTTGAAAATCTGTGTGTTAGAGTCTGTCATGTTTGAGAGAGAAGTTGACACTTAACGTCAGATATGCATTTAATTGGTTGGTGTCCTTTAAACTGGTAAGACCATTTTTCAAAAGAAACTTTCTTAATTACATATTATAACAAAATCAAGCATGTTTGTGTTAAATAACATGTTAGAACAAAATCAAGTGTATTGGTTCAATGAAAGAATTAAATTATATTTTACATGTTAGAACAAAAAAAAAGGAAGATGAAGATTAAATTGTATTTTATCCTTAAATGAAACGAAATTTGAGATTTGACAAATTAATTTAATGAAAACTTACTGACATTTTAGTTCAATAGAGACTTACTAACATTATAGTCCAATCTATCCAACAACCATGTTGACAATCATTTTTGTGACATTTTCTTTCCTTTATGCCACTAAGCTATTTCATTAACGGTAATGAATGAATGAATTTGTCTCACTTTTTCACTTTCTGGACTAAAATTTGAATTTTCATATTTCCTAGAATGAATTATTTTGTCATTGTTTTACACATTCAGGGATGAAAATGACTATTTATCGTAACACAATATTATCAAATGTTTGAAAGTAGTAAAATTGATTCATTTAATACCATTAAAACAATATTTTAAAATAGACTAATACAAATTAAAATAAAATATTCTTCAATGAGATTTACTATAATAGTCTAAATCACAACTATTTTTTACCAACTAATTTCCTGCAATAAGTTCAGGTGCAACCAGATTTATTGAAACAAATGAACAAAATATAATTTATTAATATTATAAATATTTAAAGTTCCAACACTTTGAGTCTTAATATTATAAGTATTTAAAGTCAAATCAAACAATTCTAAAATTTTTTATCGATTTTGATCGGATCTATAGTTTTAAACCTGTGACCCAACTCATATATGAACAATTTTGAACGGTTAGATTCGATTTTGATCCAAATATATAAATGACTCAATCTAAACTGATTGGATCAATTTGTGTCAATTCAGATTCATGACCTGTATCGATCAACACCCATATTCAAACTTTAATTTGTTTATAACAACCAAATTTAGAATACTTTATGGTTACATTTGCATGGATTTAGAAACAAACACCGAACAATATTACTATTAGTACTTCGGACATTGAACTGAACATAATACTAGTAATAGCCAACCAAGTGATGGTTGGGGTCAAACTCTCTCAACTCTAGTCTCTGGGCCCTGATATTTGCATATATATCTGTTCTGTTGTGTGATAACAGAGATATCCGGTGGTATCACCGGTGGTGTTTGTATGTAGGACCTGACTCTTCCCTGTCGGTCTATGGTGATCGGACCGACGACAGAAGACAAGATCACGGACACGGGAGCAATGGGGGTGCTGTGTGTGCCGTGTGAAGGGAAAGAAAGATGGGCCAGGATCAATAGTGCGTACCTTTCACCGGTGAATCTCTTTGCCTTATAACCTTTCGTCTGGACCGGAGATGAGGCGTTCTGTCTCCGTGATGGCAGCCGACGGGTTCTCTCCCCTTATGCCTGTAGCGAGGATCAAGGATTATCGGCCGGTAACTGCTCCTGCGTCATAAAGGGGAATCCCTGATTGCTCGGGTTCATTAATGGGGAGGATAAGGGATCGCATCCGTAACAATATCCTTGTTTTGTTGGTGTCTCCTTCTTGTCAGAACTGTGCCCTGGAACCGCAGCTGCATCATTAATGTGCCAGAAGCAACTCTGTCTGTGATTAACACATATGTTGAATATATAATCACTTAAGTATGCAAAGAAAAGTTTACGGGAAGCTTTGCATGTTAGAAAATGTTATACGTTTCATATGTTATAATAGGATGCGATTCATTTATCTTTTATGCCTAAAAGTCATGTTAGATCTAGATTAATTCTAATTAACTTGAGTGAACTTATTTAAGAAGATGGAATTCTCTCAACACACATCTTTTTAATTTTATTTATAAAATTTAAGTTCAAGACCTTACTGTTTGAGGAAAATAGAATCTGAACCTATAATATTTTACCAGTACAAAAGTACAGTGTGAAAATACACACATATACATCATTATGTAACAAACTAAAATTTGAGACAATATTTTGCATAAGATTGTTTTTAAATGAGGATATGCTTATGAAGAAAAAAAAGAAGAAGAGAGGATGTGTGTAAGAAAAAATAAAAGCTTCATAGATATCCATTGGTTTATTAGATAAAAAAAAAAGATATGTAAAATTTACGAGCTAAGAGGGTAGATCAAATAATTTAATTGGTACTTTTACTTAATTTAAATACATAAGTAATGGGAAAAGGTAAAGTACACTATCTTTTACTTGATTTAAAATACATTATAACAATTTATATTTAACTAACCGATCATATTTAAAAATTGGTAAGCATTAAGATATTTATAAACTTAAAAAAAATACTAACCGGTATTTTAAGAATATTATTTAATGAATTTTAAATTTTTTATTGAAAAATAAAAAAATTATATTATTTATAATTTTTTAATTTCTTAATCAATATCTTTAAAACATTCATTATCCCACGAAACTATTGAACTTATAATCCAAGTCTCTCATATGGCATGCCAAATGCATGTGCACTTTGGCGCATCATGGCATCTGCTATGCATGTGTGTGTGGACCTCGTTTCCTTAATTTAACAAATAATAATAATATAATAGTGCCGGCCAGGGAGTGGTCAACTTCCATGAGCTGGCTTATTAATTTATTTCGATTAATTTTTTGTTTTGTTTGTTAGTAGTATTTTACAAAACCCACCATATAATAGTCAATTTGTCATAATGGACCATTTTACATTCGATTTTCGAATACATAAAAATCCCGTGAATCACTTTGGAATGTCTTGCTAGGTGGAGCCTCTCCTCCTTCTTCATCCTCTTTTTTTCTTTCTATTTAGTAAATTCCATATAACATTAACACCTCACCAAACCCTCAACTTTCCATGCTTCAAGAGTTCAATTGAATTGGGAAACAAGACTTGCACTGCATTTACCCCTCATTACTTATTCATTTTCACCCACTTTTCATTGGTAGTACAAAATTAGCTTTTGTGGTCCATACCCAGTTCTCATAATTAAGATGCATAAAACACCAAAGCATGCATCTTGTCAATTCTACTTCATAAGACACTTTTTTCACATCTGATCACAATGCTCTTTTTTGAATTTTAGGGGAATGATCTTGTGCTTATATTGATTATTTTCGAAATGTTCAAAGGGTTATCTAGTCAATCCTTATAGGATTTTAATAGCTGATTATTATTCACCATATGCTGAATTGTCCAAGAAGCATTTTCTGCACGTTTTGGATGTTAGCCCGACCTGCATTTCAGCGACACAATTTGTGGTTGGGCCAAGTTTAATCCATAACAAATACTACATTTTGTAAGTAAAAATAAATAAATGTAATTTTAGATTTTGTGATGTCGGTCATCCGCTATTAAGGTGTTTCTATTTTCATATCGACAAATTCTTAGACATGAGAAATTAAATTTACATATTTTTTTAAAAATTAAAACTAAATTCATTGAAATAAAAGTATAAAAATCTTGACCATATCATCTGCTATGAATAACGCTAATTAAATTTACTATGCATCCTATGTGATTCATAATTACAATTATATTACTTTAATCTCTATTTTCGACTCCTTATAGTTCTCTAAGAAACATCCTTAGCTGGAAAACTATCTCAAAATAAAAAATTATGCCTTAATTACCATTTTTGTTCTCTTATTATCACCATTTCTTGAATTATGGTATAATTCTACAATTTTGATTCATTTATTAACTAGACATCTAATATATTTGACATAAATTATTATAAAATTTGGTCTTATTGTTATTTTATTTATATAATTTTGGCACATTTTGATTGTACAATTTTGATTCATTTATTAACTAGACATCTAATATATTTGACATAAATGTTCATGTAGTACTCTACTACACTTCCACATCTACACACATGTAAGCACTACTATCATGTCAACATTTGTTAAATATTCGATGTCAAATAAAAAAATGTGCCAAAATTATATATAATTAAAATTACAATAAGATCAAATTTTATAATAAAATGGAGGGATCAAATTTAACATACGAAAATAGTAAAAAACAAAGAAATACAATTAAGCTAAAGAAATTAACTAATTTCTTTAAACTTTATTTTCTCTCTCTAGCTGGGTTGCATATGTTATATCCTATCCACTTTCTAAAATTGAGTAAAATACCAATAAAACTTAAAGTTTTGTAGTAGTGTAAGTAGATGATATTAAGAAAAAATAAATAATAAATCATAATTCATTCGACAAGCATCACTTAGTAGTTATAAGCTTTTAGAAAAATGGAAATAATGTTTATGCTTCCAAATAGAACTTAATCACTAAATTTTGTGAATTTAATTATATATAATTTTGGCACATTTTTTT
>PYAF01006217.1:374567-432896 GCA_007407185.1 Glycine tomentella | reverse complement strand
AAATTTTATCCCATAATTATATTCGTAAATTAGTATTTTTCTTAATATTTTATTTCTCTAACTAACTTCCTCTATCATGTTTATTTTTTATTTAAAAAGATGGAGAAGCAATAAGACACGAAGTACTCTTCCCCCTAGTTAGTATAAAGATTTTATACTGTCAATAAATTAAAAATAAATTTTAATATATTTTTTAAGATAATTATTTTAAAATTAATAAATTTTTTATACATAATAATTTATAATTAAATGAAAATATTTATTTTAGTAATGATGATGTATGATGTATGTATCTTCATTTCATTTTATTAATTTGTAAATGTTCAAATTTTTCTTCTTACATCATATTTCATATATAACCTCTCCCTAAAAATAAGACTTAACAACCTTTGCAAACTCCAATTTAGGGGTATTCATGGTCCAACTTGATCAAGTCGACTCAATTTTATTAAGTTTAGTTTCTAAAGTATTTTGGATTGAATATGATCTAATATAATTAAGATTCGATCAATAATAAATTGATTAATGAGTTCTATTTTTTTAATCCAACCCAATCCGACTCATCCCATATCATATAATTTAATTTATTATATAAAAATTAATTATAAAATATAAAATACATTAGGAATTTTTAGCTCACATAATTTATTAAATTATAAAACTAAATCACCTATGATTTTTTCATTTTTTAAGTTGTTGTTTTATCTCTATCTTGATATTGTTTATGTTTTTGCATGTCAATATCATACTTTATTTTTATCTAAAATAAAATATCATATTAGTATGAAAATCATTAATTCTATTAATGAAATATTTTTATAATTTGATATTTTTCTAGTGCATTTAGTCATTACATACCTACAAAGATTTAAACAAAAATCAATTGTTGTTCAAAAAAAGTTATTTTAAATATTAAGACACATTTAATCCAATATTAAGTATGCAAAAAATGTACAAATCCAACCGATCCAATCCATAAAATTTTGATCAAAGTTGGATAATAAGTTTAATCAAACCCAACTTATAAACATTCCTACATTTTGTAGTCGTTAAGCTCTGAAGACCCATTACCTATGCCCCACGAATCCGCTTGTTCAAGGTCCTAAAGTCTATGTAATTAACTAAGTGAACATTATTAATTAAGGACAAATGCTAATTAGTATTCTAATGATATAGCTAAAGAACTTAAAGTAGAAATGTTTTTATTGAGAAGTAAAAATTTGTATTGTCCATGATTTTTTTATATTCTCCTATAATTTATATAATAAATATTTTCTATTTTATTCATTATTAACCAATATCTTAAAGATGCTTATTATCAAAACTGCTAATTAGATATATCTAATTGACTTTATTTTTCTCACATAACCTACCCTAAATAGTAAAGATCCTTCCACATGGTTGAACATTCTTTCATTATCGCTGGACACGAAGGGGGAAAAAAGTTGTCAAAAATACAAAATTGCTTTTTATTTCTAGTTGGTTGAGGTTGATTTTGACATTGATATCTCTTTATTGTTTCAGAAGTGGTCATACACTGTTTTCTTTATTATGTTGCAATATTTCTAAATAAATAAAAAAGCATTTCACTGCATTAAAAATTCAACGATTATTTTACAAAATATCAGAAAAATCCAGACAGCAACCATCAACACATGATATTTGGAGCCACCTTGAGGTCTGGTTAGGAGAAATTATCATATCTGCAAAATGAAGTGGGGTCATTGTCGTCAAAGGACATAAGTAATCATGTTTAGCCATTTGAGCCTGTGTGTATTATTACATTTTTATTGTAGGTTTTCAGTTTTTGCTTCACTTATTAAGAGGTTATTTTTATTAGGTTCTACTTTGAGCAGACAATTTTTTTTTACAATAAATATTTATAAACTCAACATTTATTTTACATTTCTTATACTTTTGTTGGTACAGTGAGAAGGGATATTACTGAACTGGAAGATGACTTATTATCAGGTGTAAAAAGTGTTACACAGTTGATTAATAAAAAATCATAATATAATTTTTAAACTAGTTATAATAAAAGTAAAAAAAAAATTAGTGAATATTTGATTTTTTTTTATTAAAAGACCTCCAAACGGTTGTTGGTAAAGAAGTTCTGAATTTTTTTTTCATAAAATATGTATGATAATGTGCATTTATTCAACTTAACAGTAAATGAGATATAACTCAGTTAATTAAATAACATGTCTGTTTTTTATTCTTACATAGTCATATAAAATTATAACTATCTAAGAATAGAAAACAGATATTATAACTATTTTTTTAATTTTAATAATATGAAACTTTACACAAAATCATTTTATATATGAATGAATAGGAAGTACTTTTATTCTGTTTCCCATTTCACTTTCTTGCTCTTTTTTATCACTCTCACAGCACATTGCCTTTCTGTCTTTTATTATCATTATCATTATTATTATTATTATTTTTTTATTTCTCTAGTTGCTTTGGTGGTGACTCCCAAGTGTGCATCTACAACTCCTAAAATAGAACTAGAAACTCATCTCCACACACACCACTCTCTCTCTCTCAACTCAAAAAGTCACAAACAACAGTTGGCATTTCACAACACCAACAACATACACAGTACACATCCTATATTCTTCTTTTCCCACTATAACTCAACTATCATTTTTGCTACAGAAGCAGAAGGAGGAGGCATTCACTCACATAACACGTTCACTGTAGAAATCATAAAGAAAAGAAAAGAAAAGAAAAGAAATGAAGTGTGTTCAGCATCATAGGCATCCACCACCACTATCGATCATTAACTAGCACTTGACTACTACTACTCTCCATGTCTCTCTCAGTCACTGTCCTCTAGATTGACCCAATGGGGGTAGGCACTTTCATCACCAAGCCTCAACCAAGGATAATTTTCTTGAAGATTATTGTTGTTGCTGGCATGTTCTACAATCCTTCTTCCTTTGTTGCCTCAAGTTCGGAGCTTCTTTGAAGTGCATGGTGTTTGTGTTTTCAGTTCCAAGTCCAACAACACATAGCTAAAAAGAAGGCACTTTTTTTTTTGTTCAGGTAATACTTACTCTTTGTTTGCCTTGCCTTTTTGCTGAGTAAACCTCTGCCAAAATCCAAAAGGGGCCCTGGATCTTGTTTCTTGTTTCTTGGAATCACAGTTTGATGAAACAGCATTGACTTCAGATTCAGGTTTTGTTGTTCTCCTAATAATTCTCCTTAAAGTTTACCCAATTATTGCCTCAACTGCTACTGCTCATGTAAGATTTGGTTGAGTTGAGAGAGTGAGAGAGGAATGAAATGCTCAGAATCAGAAGAAGATTGCCAAGTATTGAGTGAATCTTTGTCTCTTTGGCTTTGCCTTTTGCAAGGATTCTTGAGAGAAAAGTGTTTCATTGCAACGGTTGTTGAAACGTTCAAAGCTGCTTTTATACTACTGCCCCAGGAGAATTTTTTTCTTTTTTTCTTACAGCAAAACGGGCCTACAAGTTTCCATTTTTAAGAACCCTTTGATGAGATTTGTTGCTTATTGCTCAGTATCAACTATTCATTAGTGATATATTGCATTGGGATTGTATCTGTGAGTCCAAGGTGAATACCAGATACAAAGAGAGAACCACATTGAGCTGAATTTCAAGAATTCCCTAAAGCATCCATGGAGCTTCTTCTTCCATGTCTAGCAATGGTGTTTGTTCTTGTTCTGTGCTTTGAATCACTTCCTAGTGTTAGGGCTCAGTCTACTACTACTTCTCCTGGGTCATCTTCAATAAGGGAAGAAGCAAAGGCTCTTGATGCACTTCTCCAACAATATGCTTACAGGGCTTTGGTGAATCCAAAAACAGGTATCATCTACAATGCAACTCACCTTCCTTCCAATTTGACTGGGATTGAGGTTGAGGCTTTGAGATTAAGGAGTGGAAGTTTAAGGAGAAAAGGGTTCCAGGCATACAATGAATTTGAAATTCCCAAGGGACTCATTGGGAGTCCTTATGTGGAAAGGCTTGTTTTGGTGTACCAAAATCTGGGTAATTGGTCCAGCAGGTACTACTACCCTTTGCCTAATTATACTTATTTGGCTCCAGTGTTGGGACTACTGGCTTATGATGGCTCAAATTTGTCAGCAACAAATTTATCAGAACTAGACATAGATGCATCTGAGGGCCCTATATTGGTCAAGTTCAGGGATATGAAACAAGCCCCTCATGGTGCTGTTGCAAAATGTGTTTGGTTTGATTTGCAAGGTTCTTCCAGTTTCAGCAATGTAACTGGAGGCAACACATGTTCTACTACTCAACAGGGTCATTTCTCTATAGTGGTTAAATCCACTGCTCCTCTAGTACCTTCTCCAGCTCCTGCAGGTGCTGCTCCTAAAGGGGAAGGTGAGAAGGGGAATAATAAGAAAGTGTGGATCATTGTAGGGTCTGTTGTGGGGGGACTAGCATTGCTTGTGTTGTTGTCACTTCTAGTTTTGTGGATGAGCAAGTACAAACAGAAGAAGAAAATGCAACATATGGAAAGGGCTGCAGAGGTGGGAGAACCTCTTCAAATGGCTTCAATTGGGGATACAAAAGCACCTGCTGCAACAGTAACAAGAACACAACCAACCCTTGAACATGAATATGCACCCTGACACAATATTTTTGCACAATCTTTCAGTTTGCTCTTCCACTCATATTCAAGTTAATTTACTGTCTTCAGGATTCTTCTAATCACACTTCTTTTTTCTTTTCCTGCCCCCCCGTTTGTTTGCTTTAACATAGGATTTTTGTGTACATCTGTTATCTCTATTTTTGTGATTCATTGTGGTGTGAATTAGTAGTAGCCAAAAGTGATGATTATGTGATGAATTCAGTTGTTCCATTGACAAAGAATAAAACACTAGAACCTACTTGTTGGGTTATTTATCATGATTTTACTATCCCTTTCACGTGGTTGAAAGATGATAGCTTGATATAAATGTTGTGGGCACACTATGCTTATTGGCTCAGCCACCAGTGCCCATCATTGCTGTTCATTCATTTAAGGGAGGGAGAGACCTCAAGGCCTCGATGCCCTCGCCTTGCTTCTGGGAAGCACATTTGGAAATTCAATGTGTACCCTTTTGCTTGGCTTCTCTTGTCACTGCTTTTGTTAATAATGGTCTTGCTAACAAATGGATTTAGGTAGGATGCAGTTTTTAATGTTAATGATTGTCATGTTTGGAAAAACTTTTCAATAAGTAATTATAGAAGAAAATAAGATGAAATAATTAAATTTTTCTCATAAATTAAAATCTACATTTGGAGAAGTTACAGGAGATTATTTTTTATAAAATTTGAAATGCATAAGTTGATTTTAATTCATAGGAATGTTGGTTCAGAATTTTGGTTCAAATGACCCCAACAATGAGAAACTTTTTTTTCTTTCTTCTCATATAAGTGTTTATTGCAAAGTTTATTCAGAGGGCCTATATAATACATATCAAGCAAAAAAATGGAATGGAAAAGCTTAGAAATTGACCATGAAGAAGCTAATGGCTTAGAATAAGTAGAGAAGAAAAGATAGTATTTAAGTTGTAGCATGTTTCCAAACAGACAAGTGGTTGAAGGAAAGTTACTAAAGAGATGAAATAAATAAATACCAAGACCTGCTGCTCAGTGCTGGCATTTCAGTGGTCATCTACACTCGAAAAGGACAAGGTAATGCAAGCAACCAAGTCAGGAAAAAGAAGTAAATCTGTAAGGTTTTGACAGCAATAACTTCTTTCCTCTTCCACTATTAAAAGTTATTTCTGAAAACATAAAACTTTTCAGCTTAACATTTTTATTGATCAGACTCCAAAGACTGAAGACAGCACATGGCAAGTAAAAAAACACTTCTTGTGCCATGACTTGCCGCTTAGCATGCTTGAATTTCTGCTGTGAAAGTCCTAAGCCATTGTTTGAACAAAAAGACTTGTATTTTATAGTTTTTACTCAAACCATGGTTTTTGATGTTCTTAATAATGGGAATCTAAACACAATAGAAGCGACAGAAACACCAAAAAAGGTGAATCACATTAAAATAGTAGTGTCCTTTTTCTCTTAATGAGTTGAAGTGCCACAATCTATATCTCTTCCTTGCCACTTGAATAACACTTGAAATATATTAATAACTTGATTTTTTTTTCTACACATAGCCTGAAGGGACTATAGTCGCCAAAAAGCACTTAAAATTTGGAGTTTACATTTTAAAAGATATAACTTGGTCACTCTTTTATTATAAGTCAACTACTCAATCTGTATATAATAAACAACCAAACCAAAAAAATAAGAGAAATGCTTCTAGCTGCACGGGTGAGATAAGATGACTTATGAAGGAAGGTATTACATTCACAGCTCAGCACCACCAGCACCTAACTCAGTTTCAGTCATTGAAAAATCAGAAAGTTCTGTCTGCTAGTAGGAACATGTATAATTTTTTATTCTGAAATTCTTGTTTCACTCCATTCTTTGATGCTTGAATTTCGAGCCCCAACTCCACAAGGAGGGCACATAATGGAACAGCACATGAGAGCAATATGAATCAAACACTTGAACAATATTAATTTTTTTTATAAAGTCCTAAATAATTTTTTAAGCTTTCATAATAATTTATGCCCTTTTATTTTTCGGATTTAGTTCTTACAATTTTTGTATTAGTTTCAATTCTTATAAAATAAGGTATTTTGTTTGTGGTTCTTGTTATATGACTTTAGTCATGTAATATTTGATCCACATTGAATTAGTCTCATTTTTTTTAGGAACTAAACTCAATATAGTCAACATTTTACAAGGATTAATAGTGTGTTTGGATATCAGTTGTCACAATGAATCCATATCAAAACATTTGTCTCTCGATCGATTGAGATGAATGGAAGTTTAGTGTGTATAAATATAAATCCAAAACACACTATAATTTAATATTTTTCCAAATATTATAGAGGCTAAAGACAAACAACAAAGATAAAAACAAAAAAGTTTCATTTTTCAAGGATTAAAAATTTAAAATTGATAATTTATTTTGTAAGGACTAAATAAAAAAAAAAAAACACTTTATATTACACTGTTACAAAGACTAAAATGTTATCTAAACCTAAAAAATAAACCATTTTGAAACTCATGTTATACATGTATTTTTTTTTTTTTTTGTGTGTGTGTGTTCTCCTCATTAAAGAAATTGTTCCAGATGCACCAAAGTCATTTCTCTTTCAATTATTCGTTTTCAAGTTCTTTTCCACAGTATAACGTTCACCCTAACATACGAACAGAAGAGTATAAACTGGTTGATGTACCCCTTGTTTTACAAACCAGTAAGTACTAAGAGCCACTCACAAGGAAACAGAGAAAAGGCAGAAAGAAAAATGATTATAGTACGAATGTTCCTAAATTTCCCAAGAAAAATGTGGCTTGAAATGATACGAGATCTCCTCACTTTTTTTACATACCCCAACATGTGTCACATTCAGGAGATTTCTATGTTATTTACACGGCAATTTTTTGGTCCTGTTACTATAACTTGTTATAATGAAGGAACTTTGAACAGGTAAAATGTCGCTAGCAACATTAGATACCAAACACGCATTTATTTATTTTCAGTTGATCAAGATAGCTGCTTTTATTTCCTAGCTCAATCTGTTAAGATTTGCAGTTGCAGAAATAGTAGCCCAATTCTTTCAAAACTTATACGGGTTATTAAACAACTATGCTGTAAACTCAGAGAATTCAGGCATCACTTCAGTTTTCAGTACTCTGGTTAAAAAACAATTAGACCCATCGTGCTAATAAGGGTTAAGAAACACGTTTTAATAAATTTGTTAGATGGCAGCACTAACTATTTTTTTTTTTCTTTTGAATTAATTTCACTTTTCAAACGAGACATGTTTGTTGGATTGGATCCGCGTGGAATAAAAAAATTATCTCTATCCATACGGGTGCACTGAGGTTAATCCACCGAAGAAAAACAAAAGTAACTTCAGGAAGAGGTTACTACATAAGTATTTTTTGCGTGAGTATATAACTCGGACATAACTGATCAAAAGTTTAAAATGTATTTAAATCATAATAAAATTATTTTAAGAGTATTTTAAACTTTTAAATGATAATGTTTATCTGTACTTTGTTTATATACAATCACTAAACACAGATCAATGGTAAAGAATCACTAACAGTTTCAATGACCAGTAACTAATTGACACTTCAATAATTATATAAGCCAATTATACTCACCTATTTCTTTTTTTTAATTACACAAAACACCATTCTTTTTTCAATTCTTACATTAACCTTCTTAATATTTGAACTCATTATATATTAAACTAATCCCCAATAATTATTTGAAAAACATGGCATCGTGTACCTCAATAAAGGAGGAGGTTGTAAGCAAACAGATATTGTTGTAACTAAAAAAACTCAAAAGGTATAATATAATTCACTCTAATTATATATAAGAACTTCCCAATAGCTGTTGAAAGACATAAAAACATCTGATATTTCTTCAAAATAGTTAGAGAGAAAGAAAGCCAACTGGATGTTTGATCCTTTGAGGAAAAGAGAATGAGTAGTGGTAAGAGCATCCACAATGACAAACTCTAACATTGGTTCAGCGTTGTGTATGCATAACAACTTGGCATTCATTTTATACGAAATATCAAATACTAGTTGCCATGATAGCCTTTATTTGTTTTCAGCTTTCTCTTCAGATGTTGTGGCGGCTTATGCTACTTTACATAATTTTTCACCAAACATTGACGTCAACTAGCAAGATTTGTTATCACTAGTCAAGCACAAAATGGTCAAATTATATAAGGCCACAAATATCTCAGAACAGCTTAGTTTTCAACAAGCCAAGCTTAGCAAAAGTAATTGTGATTGGAGCATAGGTATATTCATAAATCTTATGTTGAATTGCATACAAGAAAACAGACGGAATTTGATTCTTGTGATTAACCCTGCTTCCCAAGAACACAGCCGTAAATCCAGGTGAGCAGTTTATTTTCTTCACAATGACATCAGCAAAACAACCTGCATGTTCCAGAACAAATATTATGGTTTCTACTCTATATAACAAACATTAAGTGCAAAGCAAATTAAATCTAAACAATAATAAAGGATATTCTTGATGGTAACGACATGAGAGGATACAAAAACTCATAATGTGTTTTCCTATTGAGGGTGGAAGACAAATCCATGCAAATTTGATGTTCATCCACACAGATGCAAGTTTCCTAGAGCAAGAAAAATATGCCAAAACCGTCCTTTTAGTTATCAAAATGGTCATTCTTTCCTTTTTCTTTCCAGCCAGATAAGATATTTCACTATGTATGTTTGGATGAGGGAATTAAAATGGGGAAAGTAATTATTTAGAGGATTTAAAATTCTTCCCCCCTAAATAATTTTTTTGGATATTCATTTAAAAGAGATTTCAAATTTTAGCATTTTAAAATGAAAGTTGTTTTAGTACAGACTTGGAATTTCAAAATCTTCAAAAAAATGCAGGATTTCTCCTCTCACTGAAACAATACCAACCTCTCTCCAACACGCTCTGGCTGACTCTCTCAACCCACATGCTCTCTCTACTCTCACAATATGCTTCATAACCCTCCAACCTCTCTACTCTCACAAGTTCCATTTCCTCAACCCTCACACCTCAAGCCTCTCACTGCAACACTTCCTCCACCACCACCACCACCCTTCCTCCATCTCCGCCGTTCTCTGCGGTCCAACCTACTCTGTCACCGCCAACGTCCTCCGCCTCCTGCCCGTGCTCTGCCTCGTCGTCACCAGCAGCGCCAGAACTGACCACATCAACCTCGCGAGCGTCGCCGCGGAATCCAGGTCACCGGTGCCGGAGGGCTATTCTCCAAGGATGTTGCCAACATGGCCATCACCCTGCTCACTGACGTCATGAGGAAAATTTCAACGACGGATCGGTATTTGAGGACTCCGCAGAATCACAATCACGACACTATGCCTTGGGATTTTTTCACATTCGGCTCCAAGGTTTGTGTTTTTAATTTTTAATTTTAAAGTGGTTTATCCAAACAAGGAATTTTAAAAATCCAAGAATTTTAATTGATGCATTTCAATTTCCTTGAATTTCAAATTTCTTGAAATTTTAAAATGTCCCATCCAAACACACTCTAAAGAAAAAAGAATACAAGAGCATAGGACAGGATGTTGGACAAAAAACTATACAAGACAAAGAAACACATGAATGACACAAATCTCTCAAAAAATAATTTGGACAAATGAAACATAGCAACAAACTAGCGCTATAAAAGAACTAAAAACACCAAGGAAACACAGACATCTGAATAGCCATAACCATCATGAATACTTCTCATATACAATTATGCTATTACTTTTTGAACTTTTACACAAATTGGAATATCACAATAACAAGATAAATGATAGCATTTTACTATATTTACAATCACTGGTACAAACTTCTAAAACACCAATTTTCTCTTTTGATTTAGGAATTAGGATTTACATCTTTATGTTAATTTCATGTTTTACTATGGCCCGTGTTGCATCCTATAGTTTAAAAAAGAAATTGCCTTCTCTTTAAGCTACATTTGGATTGATGGGAAGAATTACAATGAAATAAAATGGAATGGAACACAATGGAATAAAATCTTCATTCCATTATTAGGATATGTTATGATGAAATGAAATAAAATTTTCATTCCTCCCAGATTGAGAAGAGAGAAAAATGGAGGTATATAATAGAATAGGATCCTATTTGGATAAACTTTCCACAAACAGGGGAAGAAAATAAGAAATAAACTTTTCCATAAGCTAATTTAAACTTAAGCATAAACTAATTTCATCTTATGAGAGAAGCTGATTTCATTTTGCCTATTCAAAAGGTTATTTTAACTTATGCATAAGTTAATTTTAGCTTTAGCATATGGGAGAAACTTATTTTGTTTTACCTTCTTATTTTCTTCTTTCATAGGTGCTTTTGGAGAAGTTTATCTAAAATGGAATAATAGGTTCCTCCACTAATTCCCATTACATTCCATACGCATTTTACTAATCCAAACAATGAAACATAATACCATTCCATTGCATCATCTACCACCAATCCAAATATAACCAAAAGTATCAAATCCACTTAAAGAGCAAAGTTATAACCACATTAAAAATCGTAATAGAATAATATGCACACACACATAACAAATCATGGAACTATTAAAATCTCAACCATGAACTTTAAAACTAACAACCATAATTCCATATTTTATCCTCTAAAAGTCTAAAGCCCACTCTTCAAATCAGATGAACCAAACAATGCAAGCAATGTCGCAAAAACCTCTAAAATTGAACAAGTCTTCCCCCGATCTAAAATTCAGAATCACGAGTTAGTATTCGTAGAAACCCTAAGGAGAGGCTTACGATGTTAATTGGAGGGAGAGGCTTGTTCGATAAGCTTCTTGTCCCTTCGTTCCATCGCCACGTCCCACATATCGTTCCCGACGTGCTTAGGCTGAAACAATTCTCGCATCACTCACACAAAGATCCAATAAAAAAAATCGATAATAACAAAAAAAAGAACAGTGAGATTACTCTGCCATGTGCAGCTTTGTGAATGTAATACTGAGCGTTTCCCATGACGCAGAGCATTCCAGCTATGATTCCCAGCGGCAACATCGCTTCCATCCATCTCAAGTTCATCTTCTTCTTCTTTCTTCTCTTCTTCCAACTCCTCCCTCTGTCTTCGATCTTTGCCTTTTTCTTATTTTTTTGCTTATTGGGCCTCGTCCTTCACAAAAGCCCAGTGTTTCTTCTCTTGCTCCTTATTTGGGCCTGTATGTCCCATTCCCATTCGTTCCTTCTTTGACCAATTAATTATGTCAATCGGCACATGCTCTTTTTTCTTTCCATGTGATTGAAAAGTAAGGTTCTTTGTTTGTGGTGTGGCTTTTGTTTCTTTTGATTTTTAATTAAAATGTTTTTATTGCCTTGTTTTTACAATTTATGGAACTTACGGTAAGATGAAGACTATGGCACACATACGTAAATTATGATAATATATGCTTCTTTACACAATTGAAGAATAAATACACAATAGCTAAAAATGAAAATTATGAGCAAACCAAACACCATCTAACATGGCAGTGTCAAATTTTCCCTCTCAAGTCTTCATGACATTTACTATTTAATATTTTAGGTTTTACTGACCAGTTAATTTCTTCCAGTACTGATGGTACTGCTGACCACAGCCACTTTCAATTTGGAAGACATGACATGTCCCAATCTTGTCAGACTCGAGTGAAGGCAAACTTTGTTTAGACACTTTTTCTTGAGTCATCCTATTATTTTGGAAACAAAGTCTATTGTTAGTTGGAATGATTGTTTTCTTACTCTGACTCTCTCTTCTATCTTTTTAATCTAACCCAATCCATCTTTTTCGTTTACTTGGATAACATATAAATTTATATTACTTTCACTTGACCAAGTTTATGCTTAATTTGTCAAACAAATAAGTTAACAAAAAACATGAAAGAACAACAAGAAAAATTAGTATAAAAAGTCATAGAAAAAACATTTATCTCTCTAATATGTATGTAACAATTTGTCTAGTAAGATTGGGACCAGTGGATCATCCTCTCCCTACTATTATTTATTACCGAAAATGAAAAAGGAAAATATTCATTTCTATTTAATTAAAATTCAAAAAAAAGAAAATAATAATTTATTTTCCTCCATTCTGCTAGCCTTCTTAAGAAAATACAATTCTGATTTATTTTTTTTCTTTATTTTGGTTTCTTCCTTATGGAGAAAGACTGAAAATACACTCATGACCTGTAGGAGGAAGGAATCAAAGTCAATGACAAAGAGCAAAAGAAAACGCTGTATTTTTCTATTTTATTGCATAAAACATCTTAGGATTCTTCTCCTACGGCCAACTGAGTCAGAAGCAGTGAAGCATTCAGTTAAAATAATGGCCCACCTTGCATTGTCTTGTTGTGGTTGTGGACACTTCTATCGTTTACAAGAAACACCCCTTTTTTCCCCTACTCTGCCCCTACCATCTTTTGTTTTTATCTTTAATATTAAAAAAACTTATTAGACTTGCCCCCCATTTATCTTAATTAGGTAATTAGTAACTGTATTAATTTATGAGAGAGAAAAAAGAAAACATTTATTAGTGGCCTTGGTGGGAAAGAAATAAGAATTGGATTTGGAAAAGGTTTTAAAGTCCTTGAATTAGTTATGCGTCAAATTTATAGGTCCATAGGTAACTTTATGCGTTTTATTTTATTTTATTAATGTTGGGTGTGTAGATAGGTTTATACATCCTTATCACAAACGAGATCTCGAGCAATATAAATGCAAAATTATCAAAAGAATGAAAAAAGGTAGGTAAATAGGATCGGAATTGGTATCGATTTAGGAGGGATATACTCAAACAAAAGTAACAGGGGAGCATTCATACTGCCTAATAATTTATTGTGAATTATGACATGAAGCTCATCGTAGAAGGGAGTCAAAAGGTTGTTGACAACCTTTCCTAGACCTAAAAATATTAAGGAAAAAAAAAGGTTAAAAGAGAAATTTAGACTGTTCTCGAAAACCTATATATATATATATATATATATATTTACAGGCTTGCCAAACAAAAATAAAAATAACCAATATATTAAAGAGAAGAAGAAAAAGACAGAATGCAAAGATTGGCAATTGATACTATAAAATAAAAAATTAATAAAATGGAATGGTTTAGACTTCAGAGTGAATAGAGACAATGTATTTCACACCATCCTCGTTCCACATAGGGTCAAGTAATAGTATGGAGCAAAACAAGATTAGTTCTAAGTTCTAACAATACCATATAGGGTTATAGGTAGGTGCAAATGCATTATACAGTGCAAAGTCAAAATTAATGAAACGGTTGCTGTCTTGTGAGAAATTATTAGCAACCTTGTTTTATATATATATATATATATATATATATGGATGACATTAAATCATTAATCACATTTTCGACCAAAACCCGATATTTGGAAAATAAAAATTTAAAATAATTCAGCTGACAAAATAAGAAGGGTGTTCAATCAAAATGAGAGGGAACAGAATCCGACCACATTTCAATGATAGCATTATTCAACTCAAGAACAAGAATTTTGTAACATTATTCAAATGTGACTATTATAATGCTAATACAATAATAATGTGGAACAATAAAGATTGACGTTGGACCTTCAAAACGACGTAGTTGTAGGTATGTATGTGTATGGTGTGGTAGATTTTTGCAAGAGAGTGTACAGTGTTACGGTCCAGCTAAGACCGCGTTGGCAAACATCATTATCGTTGGCCATTGATTTATTCACATTTTTTCTGATTTTCCATTCTCTCTTCTCCCAAACCCTATTATGCCTTTAGAAAATATTAATATACATACAATTAGTAGTTAGTAGTATTTGCATACACACACATCAGATTGATTAGATTACAACCTATGATTCTCTGCATGCCTAACACGCGTCTCCACATGTTGTTTCTGTTGTTGTTGTTTTGCTGTACTCTATATACCCTTTACATTGCAGCACTCAAACCAAACCTACGTTACCTTAGCCATTTCACTTCACTGTTACTATTACTTTTTTAGAAAATAGGTTATATACACTTTAATGTTCTCATTTAATTATAATTTATTATATAAAATATATTTGTTAATTTTATGATTGTTAATTTAAAACTTATATTAATAATGAATTATGATTAAATAACATTAAAATTTTACTTTTTAATTACAATTATTACTAAAAACAAAAAATTAAATGATACGATATTATTATAATTTATCTGATAATATCATATTTAATTTAAATAAATATTTAGTTTAAATAAGATTGTTTTTTTTTATAAAAAAATGTTATAAAAATTTAAACTAATCGTTGATATTATAAAATATACTGCTACTTTGTTATGTTTATAAGATATAATAAATAAAATTTTCATCTTTTATTATAAAATTTCATTTTTTATTAATTAATTTTTGACTAAAATATTTTAAATTATTTTTTCTATCCTATAAAGATTAAAAAAATAAATAAATTTTCAATAAAATTAATAATAAATTTAAAAATATATTATAATTATAAACAAATTTAATGTTAATAATACTTTTTTTAGGAACAAATACAGTATTATTCAATTATAATTATATATAATAAATTTATTAATTTTTATAATAATACTTTTACTGTATAACTGCATGACGGTTATACTCTCTGAAAAATACTCCATTTCAGTTCCTCGGCCACTGAAATTTTTTTTACTGCCACAAACGAAATCTAGTAACCTTTTTACTGCGTAAACAGTTGATATTGTTGTTTCCTTATAAAGATCCCCATCCATTTCAGTACACTGTCTTCCACTTTATATATATGTGTGTGTGTGTGTGCGCGCGCTGTTTTACAAGGCAGCCTGTGGACAAGGAAAATATATTATTATAGAAAAAAAGGCAAAAAAGTAGAAATATTTAAGACTAAATATATATAGAGAGAGAGAAAAAAAAGGAAAAAGTAAAAAAATAAATAATTATTTGTTGCTTCCTTTTGGTAAAAATTCAGAGAGAATTGTCCACCCTTTTTCGTTTTTCTCCTTATTACATACCCCCCTTAATTGATGGTGCTCTGTATCCCCTTTTTCTTCTGCAAAAACTACACCAACTAAAACCTTCTTCTTTATTTTTTTTTTGGAGGCCGGTGTGTTTTTCTTCTTCTTCCAATCCTCAAGGAAAAAAACTAAGAAAAAAAAGTGAGCCATGTCAGGCTTGTATAATCCCAACTTCTCTCCTGCTAGAGCAGCTTCTCCTCAGATTAGGAGCAATCCAGAAGTGGACAGGTGAGTTGGTTTCTCTTTCTTGTGATGTTTTTTTTTAAGATCAAAACTAAACAACAAAAGCAAAGACACAATCTTGGACTCTTGGTGAAACACCCTTTGGATTTGGCCTTGTCTGTGTGATTTGTTTTAGATGAATTTGTGTGCTTTTGATTCATATAAGAAAAGGTTGTTTCTTTTCTTTTTTTGCAGTCAGTACCTATCAGAGTTGCTGGCAGAACATCAGAAGCTTGGACCCTTCATGCAAGTGCTTCCCATATGCAGCCGCCTCCTAAATCAAGGTCTAGCTCTTCCTGTTTGTGGATCTATCACTTCTTGTTTTTGCACTCTTGTTGTTTATGGAGGCCTGCTTGGGGGGTGTGTGTGTCAGATCGTGTCACAAAGCTGTTTTTTATCTGTGTCAAAAGTCTTGGAGAATGACACCAAATATAGTGTTGATCGTACATTGATTCCTCTTCTTGCCATCTATCATCATTGTGGTGGCACCATTCCCTTCTAACTTCACTTGATGCTGACGTTTTTTTTCATAAGGGGAAATGCAAATTGAACTAATTTTTTTTTTTGTATGTATTACGTATTGGGTGTCTGAATGTTGGATGAAATGTAGTGTTAACCTTTCACAACCGGCGATGAATTTGATGGTAAGATATGATGTTTCTGCGATTTTCATAATCCTGAATGGTATCTACTCGTGGGATTAGTTTGAATTTGAATAGATTGCGATTTTGAGGACTTGAGGAACATCACATGCTTGCAAAGCATGTACTCTTGAAGGTGTTCTCAAAGAAAGGAATTGAATGGGCCTGATTTGAAGTGTTTGGCATGGCTTTTCGTGTTTGGAGAAGAGCTTGGTTTGTAATTAACATTTAGAATGCTGGTGCCATTAACATTGGGACTGTTGACTTCAGTAGACCTTCTTCCACACAGAAATTTAGGGCTTGTCTATTTGCTCCCTTTTATCAATGATCAAGTAGACAGCCTCCTGTAATATTGCAAAAAAGCCAGGCCTTTTAACTGCTGTCTGATAATATAGGACTTTGGTCTTATTTGGATAAATTTCTCCATAAGTACTTATAGGAGAAGAAATAAAAAATGAATTGAGTTTCTTCCATAAACTAAATTCAACTTATGCTCTTATGCTTTCGGAGAAGTTAGATGAGAGAACTTCTATAAAAGTTAAGTGCATAGGTTGATTTTAGCTTGTGACTTGTGGGAGAAGCTCAATTCATTTTACCTTCTTATTTTTTTTTCTCCTTTAAGTGTTATGGAGAAGTTTATGCAAACAAGACATTTGTTTGATATAGTTTATTTTCTGAGATAAAATTATCACTCTTGATTACTCTTTAAAAGTATCCTTCTCCATTCATTTCTTATGACAGTATGTATTGATTCTCATTTCAATGTTTCTTTGTGTGCAGAAATATTGAGAGTTTCTGGAATGTTGTCCAATCAAGGTTTTGGTGACTTCGATAGACTGCGACATAGAAGCCCTAGTCCTATGGCTTCTTCAAACCTTATGTCCAATGTCAGTGGGACTGGGTTGGGTGGATGGAATAGTCTCCAGCAAGAGGTGACTGCTTTTAGATTATTAATTATTGCATCTGAACTTTATATCCTTAATTTTTCATTATATTTTTTGAGTATATCATTTGTATGTGTAGATGCACATTCAACTATGTTGTAGTAGTTGTTATAAATGCCTACAATGCTTGTCTGGTCTAATTCCTAACATTAATGGTTCATCTCATAAATATAGCTGAACCATTAATTTTAGGAATTAGACTAGACAAGCGTTATAGGCATTTATAACAACTACTACAACATAGTAGTTTAATTCCTAACATTGGATTTTAAAAAAATTCATTATCTATTCCTTGTATTCAGCATCAATAACAACCAAGCCTTATTCTGGCTAAGTGGCCTTGACTACATGGATTATATATTGCTGTAATTCTCACTCTTGAATAATCTATTTATGAAGCCTCATGTACCCTAAATCGTTGTATTCACTCTTTAATGATAAAAATAGTATTAAACTAATAATACAGTACCATAAGATGAGGTTTACGGCCACAGCACTTGCAAGATCTTCTCTTTTGTTCTTCAAAGCAGTTTCTTGAAAAACAGGTCTGACATAAGATGGGTTGCTTGAACGCTTAGTCTGAAATAGTGAAAATTAATGAAAGTCAAGGAATGCTAAATGACAGGGAAGTTGGCACTACTGAAGTTTAAACCTGTACATTTGTTAGAAATTTCAAACATAAGAATAAAACCAAACGTTTGCACGATGAAAGTGTGTGTACATTTGTGAGTCTTATTTTGATCAAAGATAGATTTTGTTAGAGAAGAGTACAAGACTAGAGGATAAAATATCCTCCTAAAAGAGACCCAAAAAGGCCAATGAAATAATTTCATTTAAGCTTGGTCTTGGCATATCCACCAAAGGTGCATTCCTTTAAAATATCCGTTAGCTGAGCACTATAAAAATTTAAGAAAATCTCTTTATCCAATAAAATATGCCAATGCAAGTAACTGGCCGCAAAAAGTTTTAGCATTCCTCTCCCTCCATAGCCACAAAATAGCAGCAAATGTTGCATGTTGCCTAAGACCCTTGCCCTACTTATATTCCCAAGGTTCTAAAACGAGAAAAAAGCAAATGCTTCAAACCCGTGTACAGTCCCAACATTCACCAAAAATACCGAAAAGACCAAAAGCCTTACACCATAAATAATCCCGCAGAAATAAAAATCTGATTTTCACATAGTGAGAGAAATGTATAACGTGGACTTATCCAAATAAAGGATTTAGGCTTCAAAAGGGACATAAAGGTGATAACAAGAAAAAGCTATCTGTGTTTAGAGATTGGTTGAGGAATTGAGTGTAAGATTTACAGGTAAAGGCTCCAAAGGGTTCTAAAGAAGAAATTGTCCTATCTCTAGACTCTAGCAAAGAAGTTTAACAAATAGGCCAAACAAACCAATAGGTGCTTTATACTCCACATTAGGCTTGTGTTTGGGTAAACAAGTTAATTAAGTGCTTATCATGTAAGCGCTTATGTATAGGTGGTTTTTGTAATAGAAAAGGATGCCTGATACAAAAGCTTAGACTCTGTTTGAATAAGATTCAAGCAAACTAAGGGATTGAGTCTTCTCTTCAACCAATAATTTTGTACTGCTAGTGCTAACAATTTAATGAAGTCAATGAATGCCTTCCCTGTGTAAATAAAATAATATAAGCCATGATACAACAAAAAAAGCCTTGTTCCCACTAGGTGAGGTCACCTACATGAATCACACAATACCATTGGGTTCAGTTAATGAATAAATTCTCAACGATATTAAATTTACCATGAGATCCCTCTTCACAATTTATTTTTGGTCTCTTCCCTTTTCACTGTGCTAAAATCCATTCAATTTACTCTCCTCACTTGTACTTCCACTGACCTTCTTTACCTGTGTCCAAATTACCTTAACTAATTTTCTGTCATCTTTTCCTCATTTAGTGTCACACCAATATCTCATTGTATACAATAATTTCATATGTTGTCGTTTCTTGTGTGGTCACACATCTATCTTAACATTCTTGTTTCTGCTACTCCCATCTTAACATAAGCCATGATTGGCAACATAAAATCTGATTGGTGGTATACTAATGTTATTTTCCTTGAAAAGTAAAGTTGTAGACTGTCTGACTTGCAGAAAAGTTTGGCAGTTGCCTCTTCCAGTGCCTTTCCGCATAGAATTTCCTGATATGCTAATTCTTGGGATTGAAAATGCTAGTTGCTCACTGGTTTATGCTTTTATAACAAAAGATGTTATCATTTATTCTTGTCATTTACCACTGTTATTTCTACCTTAAAAAAAACCATTATCTTTTCTAACTTTCATATATTAACATTACTTTCTCTGTGAAAAGCAGAGATTATGTGGACCCCCTGGAATGACGATGGACTGGCAAAGCGCTCCTGCAAGTCCTAGTTCGTTCACTGTTAAGAGAATCTTGCGCTTGGAAATTCCAGTAGATACATATCCCAATGTAAGTTTTTATAACTGATATAAAGTCATATTTGATAACTTAATCAGACAGCTATTTTTGATCTTTTCTGGAACCGAAAGCTCTATCAACTGTAAGTAATAAAACTATGTTTCTTCGTTTGCATCAGTTCAATTTTGTTGGAAGACTTCTGGGCCCCAGAGGCAATTCTTTAAAACGGGTAGAAGCTACAACAGGTTGTCGTGTGTATATTAGAGGAAAAGGATCGATAAAGGATCCAGACAAGGTAATGAAGACAAACATAATTTTCCAGGTCTTATTTGCAAATTGCCTAAAAATTTATGGTGCATCCATGAATGATCTGTACACTCATTCATACTTGTGTCAACTGCGATTATATTGATTTTTCTATTTTAAGGAAGAGAAATTACGAGGAAGACCAGGTTATGAGCATCTCAATGAACCACTGCACATTTTAATTGAGGCTGATTTACCTGCTAATGTTGTTGACATAAGGCTCAGGCAGGCTCAGGAAATTATTGAAGAACTGCTCAAGCCCGTGGTATGCTTATCACCCTATATCTTTTTTTGTTATGCAGGGTGTATTAGCTGCTGTTCAATTTCACTTTTCTGAACAGAGAACATAAAGAGGCAATTGAATATAAAAATGCATCTTAACTTTACTGTTCTTAACTTGTAATTTGGATGGTTATTATCTTTGCATATGGCGCCATTTACTTGTTTGAAGTGATGAAGACTGAAGAGCAGTATACATGCCTGATTTTAGTAAATTAGATGAGTAGGTAACATTACATATATGAAGCCCACATACTTCAATACAACACAGGTACAGTACAAGGATATGGGAAATTCATAAGAATTCAAGAAATGTTATGGCCAAGATAACAAATTTATTTTAAAAACATTTTACATAGACATGTTGTAAAGAGACTTAATCATTTCTCTTTCATGCAAGACCATATTTGTAGATGATCACAATTGGCAAAAAAGATGCTTCCTGATCTCAACAAAAAAGTGTAGTTACATATCTTTTTCCATTGTCTATGTCAAATATATATTTTTCCTTATAAATTTGTCCCACAAAAATTTACTTGTGCAAAGTTTGTTTTGTATGAGAGGAGAAAAGAAGCATTGGGGGATGTTGAAACATAGTCGTTTTAAGTAAAAAAAATCTAAGCATTGTAATGGTGTTGGATATGCAAATTACATTTTCCACCTGCATTTTATTTTCAGAAGTGTGTCTTGCACTTTGCATGTTGGTTGATTTATTAGGATCGTTGAAATTTGATTATTTACTTTTTGCCTTTCATTGTTTCCTAAAGTATTCTGTCAAAACTACTCTAAAGGGTTTCTCACTCTCCACATGTGGAGAACATCTTGAAATGCTGTAAAAATTAATCATTTCACTAGTTGGTTTGTAGATCAATGTTTTTTGCTGCACACCCATTTTCTTCATGCAAGTCGGGAGCAGTGACATTTTCCATAGGCTAGACAATTTGCTGATTCATCTCGGGGGTTAATTTTTCATTTTGTGTTGGATGTCAACGTTTGATATGCAGGATGAATCACAGGACTATATCAAGAGGCAGCAGTTGCGTGAACTCGCCATGCTGAATTCAAATTTCAGAGAAGAGAGTCCGGGGCCCAGTAGTAGTGTGTCCCCATTCAACTCTAGTGGAATGAAACGTGCAAAGACGGGCCGCTGAAAGTTGTCCTTGATTGATGGTGTAGATGATGAGTATCGTGGTCCTCCAGCTATTGATTGCTGGGAATATCTTCCAGTGCATGTCTCATTCAATGCAAGCTATAAAAGAATAGGCTAACAATTCTTGCTGGTTAGCACTCTGGTGGTTTTTCCTTCCCCTTTGTCCCTACCTTTTTCTTCTTGAACAGACAGGAGACAAAGCTGGAATGAAGAATTTTTAAAAGAGAAAAAAATTATATAGTTGGGGTATTGAGAATAGGTTTGTTCAAACCAACCCTTTTTTTCTCCCTTGAAAACTTAATACATTCATTGAATTTATTCATGCGTCAGTTACTTTTTGAGAAGTGTGGAATATATACATGTGATGGTTGGTGGTGATGAAGTTTTAGGTCCTAAGACAATGCAGTGTTTATTGGCATGTAACATTGTCAAAGTCTCATGGTATTTTAATATTTATTATAAGTTAGCATAGGCTGGATTCTTTTTGATTGTTTGTCACAGGCATTTGTATTCTCTTCGGAGGACTATGCACTGTAGTTGGAATGATGGACGTCAGATAAACTTCTTACCATGTACCATTAAAGAACAAATGTGGTATTTGTTTATATAGAATGGTACATATAAATCTTATGCAAATTGTTTGATTTTTGCCATCCTGTTGAATGGAGATGGATAGGGATATTTTTTTGTTCCTTTTTCATTGTTTTGTTAAAACTTCAGTAACATTAAAAGTCACAATGGTCACTGAATTGGCCTACTAAGAAATGTGGCTTTTGCACATCCTTTGAAGCTCAAATGAGGGATGAAGGGACTGAAACTTCACTTGGAGCATATCTGCCAAGTTGAGATGTTTGACATAACTTCTGGTGCTATCATATGGTCAATGGAACATATTTGAAGTTGGCCCCAGAGATAATGGGAGGTAGGTAATGCTTAATGCTTACATGCATGCAACCTTTTTCTTGTCTTCATCTTCTTGGGCTCTTGCATTGTTTTCATCAAATGATAAGCAACACAAATTTATCTCTAAAAATATATATTAATAAATATAAGTTTAACGTTACATTAACTACTTAAATATCTCTATGCAAGTTTCATTAATAATAACACCAAAGCTTGAATTGAGATGATATCAATTATATAGACTCTAATCTTTGTACTTTTCAAGTCACTTGATGAATGATGAATGAATGCCTTTGATGACTTGATGATTGGCAAGTCAAAGAGTGATATGGTGACAAAAGCATGAGGGAATACTTGTAATTTTTATTACCACATTTGTATAACATTTATTATTTGATAAAATTTTCGTATTTCATTAGATAATACATAGAATTTATTGAATAAAGGGTGAGACTAACATTATTTAATGGATTTTAAATGAAGTTTAGCTTAATAATAAAAATTATGTTAAATAGCGATTTATATTAACAGAATCTGTGGGTAGAGGAATTGTCTTTTAATTTGTTCTTTACTTCTTACTGTATGGATATTTGTGGATCTAATTCCAAATCTAAAATAAAGTTAATTTGTGTTTGGTTATAATTATAAAAATATTTTTAAAATAAAATTGAGTTTTTAAAACTTATTTAGGATGTGTTTTGTTTAATTTAACAAATTGATTTGGGGTTTAGAATTGATTTTAAATTTATTTTTATATGTTTTAAGTAGTAAAAATTGTTGTTGGTGAGAATTAAACCTTCGATCCTTTGGTTATTAAAAATAGGTATTACTATCTCCTCTAGTTTTCAGTATTGAAAATATGCTGCAGTAATTAATATTTGAGGCCCCTTATTTTTTGGGACCATATGCGGTTAGGCACCTTAAATGAGTCTAGAACCATCCCTGGTTTTAAGTAAAAAAAAAAATCTAGCCATTGTAACTGTGTTGAATATGCAAATGACATTTTTCACCTGCATTTTATTTTCAGAAGTGTGTCTTGCACTTTGCATATTGGTTGATTTTAAGTAATTTTTGTGTTGAATTATAAAATTTATATTAGTTTTACTCTTAATTTAATTTTATAATAAAAATATTTAAATTTAAATCACATCATTTCCAATTCAATTTAATTAAATCAATTTAATTTAAAATTAAATTTGTCAACACTTATTCAGAATACACTTAGATATGGCAATGTTTTTATAATTTAATTTTTTTATTTACAAAATCACTCCCTCGTCTCAAGAGGTGAACATGATAAAAAAATGTAATAGTAATGTTCGTCATTTCAAATTATTTTAAAAGGATAACTGGTCTTGTACAAAGGCTCTGTTTTTTCCTTTCTAATTTCTCTCTCTTTTACCTCATGGTTATTTAAAGTAGGTAAAAATCATTCATTTATATAAAAAAAAAAAAACCCAGAAAATTGCTTCTTTTCCGATTCTAATTCTAAAAAAAAGTTTATCCAAACACCTTATATTTTTTTTTATAAGTGTAACTATTTTAAGAAATAAGGCTTACATATGGTTCCTCAGATATGAATCACTTTATTTTTGGTCCCTTAAATTTAAATTTTTCTTCTTTACCCTATGTTTGGTTAGGAAGGAAAAAAATGGAAGGAAGGAAAATGGAAGGAAAATTTTAAAATTTGAATCGGAAGGAAAATGGAAGGAAGGAAAAATTTAAATTTTTGTAACTAAAAAATAATTTTTCTTTCCATTTTCTCTCCAAACAAACAGAAGAAAATGTTTCGTTAATCGTGTTTTCTTTCCTTCCGATTTCTTTCCTTCTATTTTCTCTCCGACCAAAATATTCTTTTTAGTCATTTTTTTCATAAATAAAAAATTAATATCCCAGTCACACCAAAATCAATTTGAAATTTTGTTAGGGAGAGCGACTAAAAGGAATATTTACTAAAATTAAGGGACTAAAAAAATTTAAATATTTGAAACCAAAAACAAAAGTGAATCAAATTTAAGAAACTAAATACATATTTAAATCAAATTTAAACAAGTGCACTCGTAGTCATTCAAAATGTTCATAAACTAGAGGAACATAGACACTCTATTCCTCTATATATTGAAAAAAAAAAGTGAGATGATGGAGGTTAAAAAGGAAATGAAAGTGTGATAATTTTGAAATTGGACTTTATATGCTGTTAGTGGGGGTGATTTTTTATATGATATTAAAACATAATAATGGTTTAGTTTATAATGTTTGTTGAGGGGTAAAATAGTCAAAAAAATGTGGATATCACAATTATAATCGTTATAATTTCATTTTGATTTTTTTTCAATTCAAAATAATTCTTATCCTATATGTATGGGTTGATCAAGCAAACTTGAGGTTTGTTTGAAAAACTATAGTCGGAAAGATAGCTTTTAGCATTTTTTGGTATGAGACAACAAATATCTTTCAAGGGAAACAACACATGCGTAGGTAAGAAGAAATAATTCAATTCTTATAAAATTTTAAGATATTTTAATTAGTTTCTTGAATCCAAAGTAAGAAAAAATCAAATCAAATTCTCCCCCTAAATCAAGAAATTAGATGGACTCTGAGTTTGCTTTAGGAGGATAAGTGACGAGAATAAAAATAAAAGACTAATTCAATTATATATTGGTTATTCACATATTAATGAGTTAATGACTCACTAATACTAATTTGGAACATCTAGAAATATTCTAGAAAGACTCAGTATTTCTGAAATCGAATTAAAATATATCATATTAAATCAACAACGTTTGAATTAAAGTAGAATTACACATATGTTTAATTATAACTAGATATGCCTTAATTATAATTATTTCTACTAGATTGTTTGTTCATTTTCACAAACTTTCTTGATAGTATAATATTGAAATTGAATTCAAACAAAGATAATTTTATAGAGGTCTAATTATAATTAGATATGACTAATTACAATAATTCCTCCGAATAGTATTATAAAATCCGGTCCGGTTATTGATCTGATCGAGGTAGTGGATCAGTGATTCAATTGATGGGTTAGTAATTGGTCTGATTTGGCCCGATCTATATTAAAAAATTATATTATATACGTATATAACTAATATTATTTGATTAAAAAAAATTTATCCATAATTTCATACTCAAAAATCCAAAATAAAAATTGAAGTATTAAAATTGATAACACAAATAAAGTGTATTAATAATAAAAGAGAGTGTAACTAACAATTACCTAAATTAAAATAAATTATAGTTTTTAATAAATAAAATGAGTGAGAAGCCAATTTCGAAATGAAAAATAGAAACTGCAAAACGAAATAAAAGGAGTATAGGAAGCAATATCTGGCTTGGCCCAACTAAAAAATACCATAATCCCCATTATATATTTTCTTCTCTTCTTGATGTGCCTCTTCCTGTTGTGCTGCGCCTCTTCCTCTTCCTGCTCTCTTCCTCTTCCTTATGCCTTTCTGGTTTCTGTTTCAGCGATGACTGTGGCAGTGACGACCAAAGCGTGAAGCGACGACGAGGTGGGCTAATGCTTGGTAGCGCGGTAGTGGTGGCTGTGACGGCCGAAGCGTGAGAGCATAAAGCACTGAAGCGTGAGATCGAGTTTCAGATCGACCAGATTATCGGGTCATTGCAAAATTGGCTAGGTATGATCGGATCATCCCGGACTAGATGCACGAGCAATCCAATTACCAAACTAACCTGATTATGTCACCAGATACCGATTGGACCGGCTAATTCAGACTGATTTTCATAACACTACCTACAAGACTTGTGATTTCTTAATCAAACACTTCAAAATAGGTCCATTTGGATCAATCTCACACAAACTTAGCAAACTTGCCTCTTTAGGCATCAACTTTAAGCACCCTACTGAGTATTGTCACAAACATTAAAAGAACACTTTCATCTTAATACTCGATACTTAAACTTAGAAATTTGTATTCACACCCATGTGTTATCAATTTATACCTCGGAAGAAACAAAATCTGGAACTTACAGATTAACCACAAGATAAATGATCAAAGATAATCCACAAACCCTCACCAAGTAACTTTTTCCATGTCCTCCACAAGATCGAATTTTACCATATATTATCCATGTCCAAACATCTACTGCAACAATATCCCTTGATGACTTTCAAACAGTCATGAATCGAACTCTCAAAGTATAAAAACTAAGAGTTTTCCCCTAATTACGTCATAATAATTGTATTCTTCCAAAGTAATCACAACTTCTTTAGGCTTCAAATGATCACCATCCTCAAGCTCAATCTTAAACATACATTCACTATTAAATACACCAATCATTTTACGAAATGATGCCTGTTGACCAAGTACCTTGTCACAAAAGGAGACCTCATGTTGAGCACCACCTCCCCCATCAGGAAGTTCAAGAGAAAGAAAAGACCTTTGCTGCATCATCTTTCTCAATGTATCTCCCATCTCTTAGGTAGTTTTAAAATATTTTAATTATTAATAAAGTAAATAATAAATAGTTATCTATTTCAATATAGTAATTTTTTAATGAATGGTTTTCATTGTATCCTTTAAGTCATGCCTGTGACATTTTCCTTTTTTTTGTGCTGAATGGGCTGGGACAACGTCCCTAAGACCTGAGATCAATTCCTCCCATTAATAGGCAAAATACAAACTTGGTCCCTCCTAAAATGCACCATAGCCACTAATTTTGACATTTTCCTTTAATACAGGAAAAAAAATTCCTTTAATATTTAACAGTTAACAAAATAATTACTTTATTATGTAAACATTTTTATAACAGAAATAAAATAAAATTTATGAATTTAATATAAGTACACTGATAATTTTAAATTATTTTATACTATTATTTATAATTTATGATAAAATTATTATTTTTATAATAATCAATTAAAAATTACTTTTAAGACCATTTATAATAATTAGTTGAATAAATATTTTCCATGTTGAGAGTAAATGCAAATTAAATTCTAATTTGATTTTATTAGTTTAATTTTGATCCACTATGTAAAAAAAAACTATAAAAATAGTTATTATAAAAAGTCATCAAGCTTAATATACATTAGACTTTGAAGTTTTTTTTTTTGGCAAATAGACTTTGAAGTTAAATCACACTCATTAATATATTCCATTCCTTCAATTTTTTTTTTAAACTACATTATACATTCTATTACTATTTTATTTTTATTTTTATTTTATTTTATTACAATTATATTACCATTTTCTCCTTATGACATTTTTACTTCACTTGATTGTCATATTTGTCCACTAATAAAAACACAAGTCCACATACAATAATATTAATGATTTCCCGAACCACACTATAAAACTAAATTCCCTAGTAGATCATAAACCCTGGTTCACTCCACTCAACAACAATAAATTACCCTAGTCCCTAGTGTCTGTCTCTCCCTTCTAATTTCTTAAACTCCACTTCATATAAATATAAATAAAAAAGGTTTTTTTTTTTTTTTTTTTTCCGCTGAAGGTTTATTTAAGCTTCGTTTTCAGTTGTTCTTCTTCTCAGTCTCTCAAGCAGCCAGCATTTATTCTCTCACCACCGCACCATCCAGATCCAGGTAAGCGCTCGTTCCGTGATCCCCCACCCTCTTTGAAAAATCTGATCTTTGTTATAAAAATCATTTTTTTTTCTTTATATATATGTGTGTGTGTGTTGTCATGTTTATGAACAATGATCTGTTGCTGTGATCATGAGCGAATTAATGATGTGAGTTTCATTCATTTGTTGATATCAAAGTTTCTCTCTTTGATTTTTCTTCTTTTGCAGATCAAATTTTAGCCATGGCTATGTTGCGTTTATCACCACTCTCTGGTCCAAACCATACACTTTCTTTCCCATCATCACCATCATCACCACCTAAGCCTCAGAACCGTTCTCTGTACCTCACCAATTTGCCTCATTTGCCCCAAAGGTTGAAACTTTCCTTCGCCGGCGGCGACGGCGGAGATGGGGTGGGACGTGGTGGCGGTGGCGGTGGAGGAGGTGAAAGCTGGGGTGATGAAGGAAAATCCAAAGATGCATCTTTTGGAATTCTGGGTCTTTTTCTGAACGGTTGGAGATCAAGGGTTGCCGCTGATCCACAGTTCCCTTTCAAGGTTTTGATGGAGGAGTTGGTGGGTGTGAGTGCTTGTGTATTAGGTGACATGGCTTCAAGGCCTAATTTTGGGTTGAATGAACTTGATTTTGTCTTTTCAACTTTGGTGGTTGGGGCAATCCTCAATTTTACTCTCATGTATCTATTGGCACCTACCATGACATCATCAGCAGCATCAAATTTACCCGCACTATTTGCCTCATGCCCCAAGAGTCATATGTTTGAGCCTGGTGCCTTTTCTCTTTTGGATAGGTTAGGAACCTTGGTGTACAAAGGGACCATTTTTTCTGTTGTTGGCTTCGGTGCTGGACTAGTTGGAACCACACTTTCAAATGGGCTGATCAAGATGAGGAAGAAGATGGATCCAACCTTTGAGACGCCAAACAAGCCTCCACCCACATTTTTGAATGCTCTAACTTGGGCTGGTCACATGGGGGTTAGCAGCAATTTGAGATACCAGACTCTGAATGGAGTTGAGTTCATGTTGGAGAGGGTGCTTAACCCATTGGCTTTCAAGTCCTCAGTGTTGGTGCTGAGGTGTGTGAACAATGTTCTTGGGGGCATGTCTTTTGTGGTGCTGGCAAGGTTGACTGGGGCACAGAGTGTTGGAGGGGAGCAGAAGGAGAATGAGGTTGCTTTGATTGCTGAGAAGGAGAAGGTGGAATCAGAGAGGGAAGAAGGGTTGCAGAATAATCAGTCGGCAGCACCATCAAAGTGATGGCATCACTCACTTTGGCTTGTTTCAGAGAGGTTTGTCTTTTACTTTGACCAGGGTGGTTGATTTGGAGAAAGTAAGGTTTTTTTTTGTTTTATGAAAATATGTGTCCTAAGGGCATATGATATGAGTCTCTGGCAGCACCAAATAAGTGAAAAGGGTAGATTGAGATTTGAGACCTAGTTTGTGACATTTGCTGCCTGTATGTATGTTGCTGAAACCTGTTACCTGAAACAACAATAACATGCCAAATTAGTCCGGCCATGTATTGGACCCCCTCCCCGACCTTCCCCCTTTTATAAAAAAAAAATATTTAGGCCATGTGGATTTTTCTAAAAAATTTCTGATCAATAAGTGGGCTTTTGTTGTCGTTTTCTCGAGCATCCATCCTTGTAAAAGTATCATATAATCTAGTTTGGGGCATTGGCTAATTAAAACCGGGAATATAATGATAATGATATTGAATCTTGTAGCATCGATTATTTGGGTGATATTTTTTTAGAGTATTAGTTTAAAGAATATCGGGTTGACACAAATAGTTAAATAACTCTCATTTTTTATGGGTGTGGATTCAAATCCTCCTGATTTCACTTTATCCGCTTGGTGGGTAAGAACTGTTTTAAATTTTCTTTTCGTGATTGGTGGGAAACAACTATTTGTTTTGAATTCTCTAGGTGGGTCTTTGCTCGCAGCCATATTTATACCAAGCTTAGTAGTAGCATGCTAGATGTAAGCTTATTTTTAAAGGTTTTTAAAAGACGATGATCCGTAATCACTTTTAGATTCATAATGTAGAGGTGTTTGGAGTTCTTGTAATTGCATGGAGATTATTTTAAAGGTATTTAAAAAATGACAGTTTGTAATCGTAATTGAGGTCGCAACTTCAAAGTTAACTTTATAAAATAATGGTCCGTAATCATAAATGAGGCCATAACATCAAAATGTTTGTAGTTCGTATAATTACGTGTTCGAATCCTTTTTTTTTTGGTCACTTTGTCTGTTTACCGGGCAACTCTTTCTAGAAAGATTTTTGGAGAGGGATTTTCAGATAAAGAATATCGGGTTGGGGAATGCGGAACATACCTGGGGAATGCGGAGGGGGAGTGCGGAAGGGAGGCAGGGGGAAGAGGAGAGAGGAAAATAATGTTGAAGGGGAGCGCGGCAGAAAGGAAGGAGGGGGACGATAAGAGAAAAAAAAAATGTTGAAGGGAGAGGTGGAGCGCATGGAATGAAGGAAAAGAAAGAAATAAAATAAAAAGAGGAGGAGAAGGGTATGCAAGGAAGGAAGGAAAAAAAAAGAAAGTTTAAAATTAAAATTAATTACTTAATTAATTAAATTCAATTTAATCATAATTAATATTTAAAAGTGAAGTCCATATGAAATCTATTAAAAGTTATTTAAGATTTTAATTTGAGATTTACCACTGAAAAAAAAAATGTCACGGATCTTAATAGATCTTCAATCCTACATGATACCCAGTAACATGTCAAAAATAACAATATTAGTTACAACAACCTTTTATGAGGTTTTTTCTAATTACACATGCACTTCCATTAGAAATCATTTCTTTGACACTCCTTCGGTTTACAGTGTTAAGTTACGTTTCAATTTAATGTTGAATGACCAAATTGTCCTTTAACCGAACCTCATTACCTCACCCTTTTCTTTTGTTTCATCTGTAACCTTCCTGCTTCCTCCCTTCCACTGGTTTCTTCCTTGCTTCACTCCTTAATTGTGCAGGCCCTTTTTTCCTCCATGGCGAGCTTGACGTGGCCGCTTGTGTCATTGTGAGGTATGACTATCTCAACTTCTCCAAGGAGCTTGAGTCCATGGAGTATGTCGAGACCATGTGGCAAGAGAGGATTGTGGAGACCAACGTGGTTGTCATCTTTGCTTGCGACTTCGACTCTAGATTGGCAACACGCCATAACCCCAACTCGATTTTTAGATATGTGTTTCTTCTTCAAATTTGGGTTATTTTCCATCTTAAGTTTGGGTTTGCAAATAACTTCGATGCGAGTTCAATTTAGTGATGGTGGTTCATATGACAGTTAAAGGTGATGTGTAGTGGTAATGTTGCCTTGGGGGGAGGGGTCACTTGTTCTTAAGTCATGTTCAAAAGATGTGATATTAGAACATGAAAATTAAATTCTATGAGTGGACATTCAAACCTTTGCTCCGTATTTAGACTCAAAAGCTTTTTCTGGCAAATTATTCTTCAACGAGCTTGGAGTTCATTTAATTATGTTTTTTAATCCTCTAGAGATCACTTTCTATTTGGTGGGTAACTTTCTTTAGGAAAATCCGTCAACTCTTTGGTATTAGTTGAGTAATTGCAACTGTTGGTTTAAATTCTTTGGTGGTTTCTGTTGGTAGTGTTAACATGTCATTGATACCCTGTCTAGTAGTAACATGTCAGAAGTAGGGAGAATATTTTTAAAGGTTTTTTTAAAAATAAAGATTTGTAATTGTATTTGAAGTTGTAGAGTAGGTGTTTGGAGTTCTTGTAATGGATAAAGCTTATTTTTAAAGGTTTTTTTTAAACATCAGTTTGTAACTGCAATTGAGGCCATAATGTGGAAGTTACCTTTCAAAAATAACGGTTATGTAATTCTAAGTGATGTCATAACGTCAAAATGTTATGTTTGGAGTTTATGTAATTATGTGTTCAAATTACAGTTGATGTCGTAACTAAAAGTGTTTTGGATTCTTGTAATTGTAGTCACATTTATTTTTGATATACAATGACAACAATGAAGATTGAACAAAGTCCTCGTGCTTTTACGCTAATCTTTACTACTAGGTTAAGTCTAATGATTTCGTTATTATAGTTACATTTGGATGCAATTTCTTTTTGTAATATTAAAGTCTTACAGAAATAATCTCTTTGCATATGTAAGGGTAAGACTGCGTATAATATTTTTCCCCCTTAACTGTGTATATCATGGAGCCTATGAGCAATGAGGTACATAGAGAAGAATATTAGAGTCTCAAGAAATTTGTAATTGTGATTACAATTTAAAATTTTGTTCTAAAAATAGGTAAGGAATTATATTATTAATAATTAAAATATGCAATGCTATCAAACACCTTAAGTCAAGTAAGGAGATTGTTTTATTTTTTAAATTTTTGTGAAATATAGTGATTTGTAGCCACAATTGAGGTTGTAAATGTCAGCGTGTTTGGAGTTTATTGCATGATTTTGTAATGTAAGAAAGAAGAAATTCAATTATAATTTGAGTCCGTTTAGTGTGTGGGCTAACCAATTTTGAAAAAAATAATGTTTGAAAATATATGTATACACTACATATCATGCATATTAAATTATGATACTTCTCTAATTCAATAAATGTGTGATTGATTTTTCATCACATGTTTAATTGTACATCGTAAACATAATATCAAATAGACACAAACTAAATATTCACGTGGGATGGTTCGTTTCATTATAGGTTAATGTTATAGTCAAAGCGAAGTTGTTGAACTTAAATTCTTGTCACCCATTTAATGTACTTCCTTTACCCCATTATAATTCTCATCCCAAGTTATTTTATAAATATCAAGAAAAATTAATAAATGAATGCAAGAAAATAACAATTTACAAATTTAATCTTATCATCATTAATTCATTTTTAGTTTTTGTTGTCTATATCATTATATTATAAGGGATATAGAAAAACTAAAATGACAATTGTTTTGGAACACACTTTTTCTTCTTACTCGACGATTATTATTGGACAGAAGGAGTATTTTATTAGGTCATTTGAGTCAATTTCCATGAATCCGTTTTAGACAACTATAAATTTAGTTAAATATATATGTAAGTCTTCATTATTATATTTTTATTTAGATCTTTATAGTTTAGAAACTTGTGATGAAGTCTTTATAGTTTTAAAACATTATAACTAAGGGTCATGGGATGGTTGCGAGTTTTTGATTTTTAGTTTTTAAATGTAATTTTCGAAACAAAACAACATATTTGGAAAAATCAAGAAAAAAGATTTGTAATTTTGGTTTTTAGTTTTAAATAAATACATTCTCCCAACTTTTGACAATGATTCTTCTTATTGTCCCCATTAACACCACCACCACCATCACTGACATTGCACTTTCGCCACCATCACCACCACCACCACCACTAACATTGCATCGTTGCTGCCACCACCAACGTCGCTATTATTATTATTATTATCACTATTGTCACCACCAATAACACTGTCACCGCTAGTACTAACATCACCACAATCACTATCATCGACATCATCATCACCACCATCATTGTTATTGACACAACCACCATTGATATTATCATCATTGTCACCATTACTGACACTAGCACCACCAGCCGGCACTACTAGTACTACCACCATCATCAACACTCTTATTGCCACCACTTACACCATTATCTCCACCATTGACACAAGCACTATTGTTGATGTGATCATTGCAATAAAAGCACATGATCATTGCAATAAAAGCACAGTCTTAAACTAATTTTAATAGGATTGAAAACTTTTTAATTGAGTTTATCTTTAAACTAAAAAATTGGAGAAAAAAACTAAAAGTAACCAAACTTAAAAAACTGGTTTTATTCTTTTTTTCAAACAAACTAAAAGTTAGTTGTTTATTTTTTAAAAAACTTATAACTAAAGACTACCCTTAACCGATCCTAATTTTTTAAAAGTTAACCACAAAAGCAAAGTTAACACCATTGTTCTTCCATTAAATATTGTCAACACGAGTAGTATTCTATATATACTTTTTTATATGATTCTCGTTCTTATCATCTGCATATTTGGTTTGAAGTTATATTACGATATCATCATTTTGATGTAACTTTCAATTCTTTTTGCTGGAATTATTTCAGAAATCACTACAGAAAGGAATACTACTTTGTCCCAAGTTTGGAAGGTGGTGGTTTTGGACTCTCTTAGTAATGGGACAAACTGGATTGACAAGTAATTTGTCTTGAGATGTGATAGATTAGTACAAATTCCTAGAATGCAGTTTACATGAGCAATGGAGGATATCCACAAACTCAAGTTAGCAAAGAAACCCACGTAAAAGTTAATAGTATTTATAGGTGTGAAGATGGTTTAGATTTCTATGCTTAGATCAAGGGAGAGATGTACTTACAAGCTTCTATCTTTTGTATTCATTAGGAAACTAATCTTTAACTTGAGACTTAAGTTACAATTAAAATTTCTTACCATTTCTTTAAAATGTATTATACCAGAATGGAACACAAATCTTCTCTTCAACTACAATTGTTATTTACTATGATCGGCATTGTAAAAGACTAACCTTGGATTCAACTGAGCCCTAGTCCGGATCTGTGACAACTACCATTCTACTCTTTACATAATTACAGAGTCTAAATCGAGCCCTAGTCCGTATAAATTATACACTTTTGGTTTGCCCATAAAAGAGAAACTCTTTAAAAAACAACAGAGTCTAAATTCTAAACCCAATGAACAAAAATTACACATTGATTAATAACTTTTGTTATCCGCATGTATATCATATTTTTCAGTCTGCCAAATTTAACTATAATTTATAATTTTTAAAAAATAAAAAATAAAAATACAACATTTCATTTTTTAAAAGGATCACCGAAATGAGCACGACTTTATCTTGTTCGAGTCTACTTCTCATTCCTTCCATACTTTTCTATACCCATTCAACAGCGATGCCGTGAAATAAGCAATTCAACAGCGATGCCGTGACATTAAACTATTTCTTGTCAAACTAGCTTCAAGACACCAATTTTGTATCTTTTCATCGAAATGATAAAATCACACAAAAAAATCTGTCATTACTTGGCTATTATTAATTTCCAAACAAATTGAACAAATAATTTTCTGCTTTACTGCAAATTCTCACATAAATGAGTGAAAAACAATTATACATCCATAATTCTGTAGCAAACAATTTTTCTCATGTGTTATTACTTATCAATACAATTATGCAAGATTTAAAATTACAGTTATGATTGCAGTTGCGATTTGGCTTTAATGTTTGATATTGTAAGAAATTTAAGAATAAATGCGAATGATGTGACCTCAATTTGCTGAGTGCAAAAATCTACAAAATCTTACCGTTCTCAAAAAACATTACAACTAAGTCGTAAATCATCATAAACAACAAAGAAGAAAAGAACATGTAGGAAGTAACATTGCAAAATATTGATTCTATTCATACATAACATGCAAAAATAAAAAAAAAATATAAAAATCATCTGTTTCACTTCTCAATAGTTTTACATTGTTCGGCAAATTTAGATCATGTGTAAAATTGTATATACAAGTAAGCACTAAAATATGACATGACACCCACATGAAAACTTTGGTCACTTGTAAATCTGCCTTCCTCTTAGGGAACTTCCATTTGAAATTGCTCTTTCTAGTTTCTTTACCAAGGATCTCTTCAAATTAGGCCAACCATGTTTCGGGAAATCGAATTACAGAAATGTATACAACTGTTACAAGAAGAGTAACAATAGCACATGCGGCAGAGGCAGCACAAGACTCTTATCTGACAGCTTCTGGTGCAGAATTGCAGTAAGGTGTATGTATGCAAACCAACCTAGTGAATGTTAGACATAAAGTAGCAAACCCAATACCCATGGTGAGGCCACACGAGCTTTTCCTCTTGTCCAAACTTAGAGCTCTCTTTACTACATTTCCAAAGCTAGGTATCAATCCACCACAGGCAAGAACCATTATGTGATCAAGACCACTATAGTCAATACCAGTAAGAATAGCTCCTATTGCTGATATTGGTCCCATGAATCCAATTATGGCAGCTGTTGCTAGAGAACCGTGCCAGCTATCAGTGGCTCCAAATATACAGCTAGCCACAGCTGCACCTCGAGGAAGTCCATGTAGAGAGACTGGAAGGACCATGTGACGACCCAGCCCATATGCTTTTGGTGCAGCCACTCCCAATGCAAGTCCTTCAGCCAATGCATGAAACGCAACTGCACCACATGATATGAATGATTGAAGGGTGTGAACACTGAGTGGGAAACCGGTGAGTGTAGGTAAGTCATTGACTGAGGCTTTCTTGGATGCTGCCACCTTCAATACACCAGATGATGAAACATGGATGAAAGCAGCCCCCATTGCAAGGAGTAACAAAACGGGGAAAAGTCCCAATTTTGAAGACAAAATAAGCTGCACCGGTCGCCAGGCACCGAGAACAAAGGCAATACCGCATGCAGTGCCCATGAGGAGAGCATGCTGAAGACGCAAAGCAAGAGCAAATACAACCAAAATAATTCCTCCAAGTAAAGGGCCAAGACCAAAAAGTAATGAAACAAAAAAGCCAGAAGCATCCTCAGAGCTGTAACAAAGAAATCAAAATTTAGGGAAAAGAAAACTGTAACAGAAGAAAGAAAAGAGGGTAGCATTCTGCATATCTCTACATTAAGCAAATTTAGAAACAGAGCATGGAGGATTAATACTATTTCATCCGAGCAACAAAACCCAGACAATGTAATATAACTGATAACAAAAAGGAAATCCAATATAAACTCACTTGTAGTCATGACTGAAATTCTGGAAGAAGGTGCTGAGAGCTTCCATAAATGCTACAGAAAGGGTTGCAGCGGATGCAACCTGTGAAGCTGAGGCTTCCTATAATTCACATGTAAGAGAAACTACGGTTATATATATATTTGAAAAGTGAAAACACTATTCAACAAAAGTAAACGAAAAGATAACAGCATAAAAATGTATGACTCAAAGATCAGAAGTCCTGCCCCATGAAGAGAATGGATGATATGAAGGAAAAAAGTAAGGCATCACCAACCAACTTTTTCATGTTTACCGAAGACCAAATTATCACTCTGTTCCCCCCCACCCCACCACCTTTTGAAGGGTTTATTTGTAACAAGCTTATAGCTTAAGACTTAATAAACTTTATCTTGAATGGTATCACAATGGTCAATGGTTTAATACTAGTCACCCCTGTTGTTAATAATAAAATTAAATTAAACTACAGCACAAGGTAAGGAGGCTTGGACATTGCTTTAGAGGGATTGCTAGAGATATAAAACCATTTATGAGCCTTTGTCTAATAGCTTAAGCTTTGAGAGTTGATCCATGCTGAAAAGCCAAAAAAATTAAAATAAAAAAGTAATGAAAAGCCAAATTTTAAGTCTTTAGAATGCTGCAGGAGAAGAAAACATCAAATATCTTTGGTGTATAATAATAATGGGAAATAACCTTGAAAGCATCAGGAAGCACTTCCGCAATGACCATCCAAATCATGCATCCAGCAGCAAATCCCGTACAAAAAGGAAGAAACTTGCTGAATGCATCAGCACAAATAAATGAAGGAACAGCTACAATTGGCTGCATTAACATACAGAATAAGATGTTAAGAGAATGAGGTGAAAGACAGCAATGAAAAACTTAAAGGACCCTATCAAATCACCGATGGTCTATGTAATAGTACAAATCAGTGAAAAGCACTAAAAAAAATGGTTCTGGCCTAATCATGCAACATATTACACCTCACTTGAATCAGACTAAAAGCGCCTCAAAACAGAGTGGAGTGACTGAGAGTCTGAGACCCATCCAATCCTAATTTTATTCCTAAGGATAATGGGAGCATGGGGTTCATGACGGGTAGAAGGGATTGCACAATTATAGTATATATAACTCATAAAGGCAACTCTCGAAAATGATATGCTGACTAAAGTCAAATAATTTTCTCCTTGACAATTTAAGATAATTAAATTCTTGAATTAAGAATTACCTGGGGTAAAGATGTAATTATGCTCCATAACATAGCATTCTGTGGAGAGACGCCCCTTGATGCAAGCACCATGCTCACAGCTAAGCCCTCAGGAATGTTGTGTACCGCAATAGCCAAAGTTACCAACAGGCCTTGAGTGAAACCCTTTGACCCAGCAAATGAGACCCCAACACCAGATCCCTCCCCAAAAGAATGGAGAGTCATTATTCCAATAACAAGAACAACTTTGGTAGCATCAGCACCTTTTAAATCCAACATGCTTACTTCCCCATACTGCTCAAGAAACTGAAACCGAAACCCAAGAGATTAAGTAAGACACAAGTGAGGAAGTTAAAAAACTAAGATTCATAGAGTAAAATTTGAGAATTATACAACAAAAATGCATCCCAGGCAAACAGAAAAAAGAAGAGAAACACTAAACATAGTTCTACTATTAAATGATCAATTCATCAATTTTGTTAACATTTAAGCAGAAGATCAGTGCGAAAGTTCACTTAAAAATTAATACAGCTGACTTGTATAAGTGATGTGAACAAGAAAACCCTTTTTTAATTTTTATTTCATCTTAAATTGTTGTGGACGTGAAGCTTATCCATATCAACAATGTGTGACTCGAGCATAGCAACAATGAAGAATAAGACATGTATAGCGCATAAAGCAGTGCTGGAGAAAAACTGCAACACCAAGTAACTTCTTTCAAGCAATATATAGAAAAGTAGTGACACAGATATAGGAAGAATCATCATCACCTTCTTACATAGCCAAATAAAGATTCCACCAGCAAGAATCCCAGTGACAACCCAATTTCCAGCACCAAACTCCTGCCCTTCTTGGATCAAATCAAAGCTCGCAGCCAACATGACACCTGCAGCCATTCCATTGCATAATCCAGCCCACTGCGGATCAAGCTCCACAAAGAAGAATGGCACGGCACCTAAACCAGTGGCAGCCGCCATCGCCAGAGTAAACAACGCAACCGTTGAAACAGAAACCTTACTGCTTCCACCCTTCCGACTACCCACCACACTGTTGGCATTCTCAAAATTAAAAGCATTCTCTACACCGGTGCCATCAATTACATTTGTCCCTACATCTTTATGAGGAGCAGCTATGACCTTATGTGAAACTTGATGATCTAATTCCGCATTAGAATTCAAGAGAAAACTCAACAACAGAAACAACAAGGGAACACATAATCTTAGCCTCAGATTTGGAGCCATGTGCAAAATACCCCACTTTCTGAAGGAGCACCTTCTTTTAGCCACCAGCCCCAAATCAAAATCTTCCAGAAGCTACAACTACAACTCCATAAGCTTTTTCTATTATATCATCACCTCAATTCAGGAAAAACCTGTTGATATCAAATTCCAGAAAGAATGTAATTTGAAAAGACACCCCAAATGCAAGAAGTTAGCATTTGGAATAGGGTTTACCCCTCATCACCAACCTACCTGTAGATACCAATAAAACGCAACCCAAAATTCAAATGACATAAAAACATCATCTTTGAAGAAAAAAAATGAAATTGGAATTGAATAGTTAAAGGGGAAGGTAGCATACATGCTAGGGCGATTGTTCCGGGAGTGAATCACGGAGGCAAAGAACAAAGGGAAAAGGGGAAGACTTTTTGAAAACCCTAATTCGATTATTGATTAGAAATTGAGAGAGGATTACGTTAATAGCAAATGGGAATTTGGGGGCACCAAAAACCAGCGACTTTGCGCACGCAGAAACCGATGCTGACGTCACCGGGATGTGAAGTGAAAACCGATTAGGCATCCACAGCCCCACCAAAACCCAAAGAAATCACAATTTGGGGGGAATGAAAAGGTTAATTTGGTTGATGATTAATGTGACGGTGATATTTTGGGTAATTTAGCGAATTGTGGATGTAGTCTTTTAATTAATAGTTTAATCCTTTTTGGAAAATTTTGTGCACAATAACGAGGAAAAATAAATAATAAAGTCTTCTCTTGTCTTGATTAAAAGGGAATATACGAATCCTTATGTGTTTTGTCAATTTCTTGTTTTCAATCTCTTCTTTTTCTTACTTTAAGGTTTATTATGGATTTTATCTTGCAAAAGTAAACAAAATAAATAAAAATAATTGAAAAGAAAAATCACCTGCATCTCATTTGTCATTATTGAAAACATGATCCGTGGTGTGATTATTCCTCTTATCCTTATTATAAAATCTAAATTAAAAATATAATTTAATCTTTTTTACAAGATTCAATCTATAATTTCTCAAACATTTATTTTTTTACACAAAAACACCTTTCATTAAAATCATCCATTAACGTTTGTTAGTTTTATTTACAATAGTATTTTTGTAAAAAAAATATTAATTTTAGATAAATTTAATGCTCTCAATTAATTTAATCAAATTTTTTAATCTGAATTTATTAATTAAACTTTATAATATTTTTTTAAAGAAAATTGAACTTTATAAAAAGAACTAGAGAGAGTACATTTGGAACATAAATCTCTTAAAAAATACATAATTTAACATAAAAAGTTAATAAAAACCTATAAATTAAGAATTCTAATTAAATTATATTTGTTATAGTTATAAAATTTTAAAAATAAAATAAATGATAAATAATAAATCATTTGGTTCAATGTAATTAATTTGAGTTTGTTTTAAAATATACTTACTCTGAATCTAGATATAAACAAAAGTTCGTATAAAAATCTGAAAATGTCATGCACCGATATAGATATGATCCAGGACTTTGCGAGTTAACCTTTAAGGAGGGAAACATGCAAAACAAAGGAAAAGTCTTAGAGTATGTTCACCATGGGTGAATTTGCACTATGGATGAGATGATTAAAGGTTTAGAGAGAACATGCAGTTATAACGTTGAGTATGAGTTTTACCGTCTTAGACCTTTGTTTGATAATTAATCTGTTGATGATATAACTGATAAATAATATACTGCTATATAATTTAAATAGATTATAGATAGATGATTACTTATAGATAATCCCTTGATGATAATTCGAAATCTGTTTTATCTATAATTATAATACTTTTTTAATTTCTCTTTAATTTTATTGAGAATCTATGTTCTCCAATCTCCCCAAGAGAGAGATGGAGACAATTTAAGAAGGATGCATGTTCGTGGTTTGAAACAGCCAGTTTGTTTGTTTTTCAAGAATAATTTCACTGAGATTGAGCCATTGCAATGAAGTAAGTTGAGAAAGCTAGTGAATATTATCCAAATGAAGATCTACATGAAAGGACAAGTCCAGGTACTTAAGGTTAGAGAAGGTAGCATTTGATTGGTTGAGGGTCTTTGGAAGACTTAGACCTGTAAAGACATTTAAGCTCAAGTCCAAGTTAAGAATTCAATTTGAAGCAGTGTTAGATTGGTTTCACCTTCCAAGTATTGTTGGTTTAGATCAAGCCATGTAACTCTGCGTGTCAAGTTATCACATCGGACTCCTTTCCATGCACAACAATCTTCTTCACTGGACCAAGAGGAGAGCTTGTTGGAACGGTCTACCACACCGTGTTTGAAGATTAGCAGTGCAGATCGATCCTTTCCATTGCAACTAAGCTTCACATTTGTGCCACAAATGCCTTTGTGGAATGTCATTGCAGATAGCAAGAGTAGTAGAACAACTGAAAATTGTGATGTGAAGTAAACCATGGTTGATTGCTTAACCTGGGAAATGAGAACTCAATGTGTAAGAGTTTTTCTTGGGTGGTGACTTAACTACATAAATTAGCACCAATATATAAACTTCAGCTTACAGTATTTATGCAATTAATGATGTATTTAACTTCAAAAATAAATAATATAGAGTAACGTACGTGCATTTTGTGTTAACTGTTAATTTTCTACCCAAAAGAAATTGATGTGCTTAATTCATAATGTATCCTATTCTAGCTTCTTAGAGACTTAATTAGTACTTAGTAGTACCACTTTCCACAAGTATTAATTGCTCTGAATTGAACCATAGCAATTTTCTACAATTCGGTGTCCACCTTTCTTCCAAGGGTACATATTCAGATTTCGGAGCCTTTCCTGGATACAACAAACAAATAAAAATATCGTATTACGCAGTTTAAACTTTAAACGCATAACTACTGTTCGCGCTTGAGACAAGAATATGAAGTTTACAAAAGTCTTTGTTCTTTAGCTTTCAATGACTTGGAGTGGACTATGAAACGAAAGAGCAGTATGGATTTAATGTCAAATCTTAGACAAAAAATTCAGTTCAAGATTTAAATTTCATTATATCTCATAATAAAAGAAGTGAATATATCTCCAACATAAAAATTAGATTTTTATAGAAGAACTTGTACGGTATTCAAAAAAGAATAATTTTTTTTCCTTTTTTCCTAATATCTCAAAATGAGATCTACCACTAAAGAAAAAAATGAGAGAGATCTTGAGAAATCTTACATCCTAAGTAGTACTATGAGATCCACCAAGAAATAATTTAAGATCTCAATTTGTGATTTATCACTAAAAATGTTTTAACACAACCTTACAAATTGGGACAAATACTAACAACAAATTATTTTCTCATTTATGTTTGAATTCTTAAATAAAACTAATTAGAAGAATTAAAAGAGAAGTATTTAAATGAAAATTAAAAGCAATAATTTTCCAACAACATTAGAGATATCATATGCCAAAAAAAAATAGATATCATAAAATATTTTAAACTGTTTTATTTGTAATTAATATGATATCTCTAATTACATAGGGCTGACCCTGAGTTTGAATTGTTGTGCGACGTCTAGGACCCATGATTGAAAATGTCCCAAAAGTATTCATAAAACTATAGTATGAGGAGAAAAAAAAATTCAATCTCTTCTAGTAACAGCTTCATCTTGCCGAATTTATAAAAATTTCTTTAATTCCTAAATTTTAATTTTTCAAGCATTAAAGGTAACAATTAAGTCGTGAAATAATTAAAGATGTATGTACTTTGCACGAGAAGATCCTGTAAACGGGAATAATTAAGTCCCTACACAAAAAAAAGAAGGAATAATTAAGTGGTGACTTCCAATCGCTAGGCAGAATTAAATTCGTTTTATGGAATCAAGATGCATACATGCATACAGTTTTATATATTCAAACCACCAAGCACGTAGAATGTTTGAGCATATGAAGAACTATAAAGATCTTATGAAGAAGATATCCAAATGGATGAAAGAGGATAGCCTTTTATTTGTTCATTACTTCTGCCACAAAGCATTTGCCCGCAGCTTTTTAAGGACAAAAATGAAGATGACTGGATTACAAGATACTTCTTTACTGGAGGAACGATGCCTTCATCAACCATTGGCTAGTAAATGGGAAACACTACGCACAAACCTGTGAAGAATGGCTCAAAAGAATGGACCAGAGAATGACTTACATCAAGCCAATGATGGAATCAACGTATGACAAGGATTCAGCTACCAAGTGGACTGATGACTATTGGAGAACCTTCTTCATAGTTGGAACATAATTTTTTGAATACAATAACAGTAAAGAATGGATGGTTGCACACTTTCTTTTCAAAAAGAAATAAAATAAGTCCAAACCTACTAGTTACTACATGTTTGGATTAAAATTGGCGTGGGGGTGCTTGAACAAGATTCTCTAGTGTCTAGTGGAGGATAGCTGTGGTCTAGACCAAAATATATATTCAAACAATTTTTCATTTTCACAATATATAAATATCAACCCGCTATATTCACAAAGCTTCAAACCTTTGGAAGGCTTAATTCAATTCTTACGTACGTATCTCAGTGTGTTCATTCATTCACATCAAAGGGAATGGCCAAAGAAGATCAAGGGTTTATCAACCTCGGCACAATTTACTCTCACATTGCAGAGTGACACGAGCAGCACCGCCAAGTGGAGATCATCCACCATGACCATGGCAACAACAGTACCCCTTCTTTTGTTGCTTTCAGAGAGAATCAAAGATTGATTGGTGATGCTGCTGAAAATCAGGCTGCCACCAAACCAGAGAATACTCTTTGGTACTATATATATTTTCTATTTTTACTACTGTTTTTTTTTTTAGCAGCAACTGTTAATAATTTGTTAGTTTTGTTAGAAATGTCAATTGGGAGGATTCGAACCCCAACTTCTCCTCCCTTCCTTCTCCCTTCACCTTTCTGCAGCCACTGGACTAACCTTATATCTCTTATTATTACTACTGTCTTCTTTCAAGTATCTGCATTTATGATAAGAATTCTGATTTCTGATTACTTTTACAGATTCTAAGAGGTTAATTGGTAGGAAATACAGTGATCCTATTATCCAAAAATTAAAATTGTTGTGGTTGCGGGTATTAACGACAAACCCTTGATTGTCACTAAGTACAAAGAGAAGCACCTCTGTGCTGAGGAAGTATCATCTATGATCCTCATGAAGATGTGGGAGATTGCAGAGGCCTATTTAAAGGCACCTGTAAAGAATGTTGTTGTTACTGAGCATGCTCATTTCAATGACTCGCAACGAAAAGCCACCAAAGATGCCGGTGCCATTGCTGGCCTCAATGTCATGCGGATAATCAATGAACCCACGGCTGATGCTATTGCATATGGTCTTGACAAGAGAATTAATTGGGTTGGAGAGCGGAATGTTTTTATCTTTGATCTTGGCGGTGGTGCTATTGGTGTCTCTCTTGTTACAATCAAGGATAAGCTCTCCCAAGTCAGGGCTACCGCAGGGAATGCTCACCTCGGGGGAGAGGACTTTGATGATAGAATGGTGAATTATTTTGTTCAAGAGTTCAAAAAGCAGAAGAAAGTGGACATCAATGGGAACCCGAGAGCCCTAATGAGGTTGAGAACTGCGTGCGAGAGGGCAAAAAGGGAACTCTCCTATGAAGAGACGACCATCATTGAGGTAGTTGCTTTGTTTCAGGACATTGACTTGTGTTCTTCGATCACTCACGCAAAATTTGAAGAAATCAACATGGAACACTTTGAAGAGTGTATGGTGACTGTAGATAGGTGTTTCACCGATGCTAAGATGGACAAGAGCAGCGTGCACGATGTTGTTCTTGCTGGTGGTTCTTCTAGGATTCCCAAAGTGCAGCAATTATTGCAGGACTTCTTACAGAGGAGTAATCTGTGCAAGAACATCAACGCTGACCAGGCTGTTGCTTATGGCGCGGCTATTCAAGCTTCTTTGTTGAGTATAGGTATTAAGAATGTTCCGGAGTTGGTACTATTGGATGTTACACCACGATCACTCTCAGTATTTCGGTTCAGGGAGATGTCATGAGTGTGGTGATTGCTAGGAATACTATCATTCCTGTAAGGAAGACAGAGACGTACCTTACAGTTGTCGATAACCAATCCATTGTCAGGATTATGGTTTATGAGGGTGAGAGAAAAGAGCCAGTGATTACAATTTGCTTGGTTGTTTTATATATTTTTCTTGGTTTTCCTCACGGCCATCCTTTGTATGTATGCTTTGCTGTAGATGAAAATGGTATCCTATCTGTTTCTGCTGAGGATAAAATCACTAAGAGATTTCCATTATCAATAACAATGAAATACTGATAGCCAAAGAAATTGAAAGAATGGTTCAGGAAGCTGAGTATTACAAGGCTGAAGTTGAGAAGTTCATAAGGAAGGATCATGCAATGAATGCTTTGAATGCTTATGTTTACAAGATAAGGAATGCTTTAGAGAAGGATATCGGTTCAAAGCTTTACTTGCATGATAAGAAGGATATCAGTTCTGCAATAACTAGATTACAAAATTTGGTTGATGATGGTAATAACAAGTTGGATGATATAGCTGTGTTTGATTGAGGATCATCTGAAGGAGCTTGTGAACATCTTTGAACGCATTAGCAGAATTGGTTAATTAAATATTTTTAAGTTGTATTTTTTTTTATTTCGTGCTTATTATTGTCACATATCCATTAATCTATTTATGTAGATGTATTAACTAATATTAACAATATTCTTAATAAATGTTATTCGCGTCAATGTTTAGGCAATTGAGATCTATGTGTGTGGATGTTGTCCATCTAAATATGCATATTTTAATCATTAATTTATATTTATAACATGTATTTTCATTTTTATTAAGAATACTTTTATAATAACTTAAATATGTTTTTCTTCATTTGAGTTTGGGTCATTGTTGATTTTAGTCCCCAAATTTAAATTTGTTTTTTTGGTCTTTAATTTCAAAAAATGCCTTTTCAGGTCCCACTTGACTGATTTTTGACGATTTGTATGCACAATTTTTGACGATTTTTTATAGCAGGAGGGACTAAATAAAATGGTGACCCAAAACTGAGAAATTAATCAATCATCTTGATGAAATATCCTGTCAAGGATAGATAAGCCTGTCAAAAAGAGAAAAGATGACTCTGCCGTTGCAGAACTATGACATATTGACTTGGGAAAATCTTTTTGTCCACACTGCTAAGAGAGCATCTTCAATACAAGATGCTTAGTGAATTTTTACTAATAAAAAGTTGTTTCTTAAAAAATTTATGCATTGGAAATTATCTAGGTGGTATAAAAGTTCCTTCACAAAAAAATTGGGTTTCTAATATAAGAACTTTTTCTAAAGTTTCTTATTTTTCAAACATCACCAATCAAGAAATTTTTTTAGAGTTTCTTGTAATTTTTTGCATTGGAGCAAAATTTGGTTAGAGTTCTTACGAGTAACATAACACTATAAGGACCACAAAAAGATGAATAAGTAACTCTAAGAAATCCATAGAAGCATTCTCCATTGGAGATGCTCTAAGGCATCATTGAACCATATAATGTCGGTATAGATCATTCTGGGGATATTGAATGAATGATCCAAGAGAAAACAAGAGTGTTGAAGTGTTTCCATCTCTGTGTAGGGAATTTTGATCATTTGGCTTAGTGATGATTCCATCAACAAATTCAAATTTGTTTTTTCATTAAGAGCCATGGGTCATTGCTCTAACCCAGAGATGGGTTTTAATTAGGGTGGATATAGTAAATTGGAAGGGAGAACAAGTATTCTGACAGTGATAAACTTGTGTCTTGTTGATTATTTGATCATGGGTTTTAATCTGAAAACTGACTTTAAAATTAATCGATTTTAAAAACTTATAGGAGTCCTTGTAATTACGGAAAAGAAAACACTTCCTTAATTTTAACAAACCACACATGATAAACATATTGTTATTATTATTTTAAAATGTAGTGGTTGTATGTATCATTCTCTTTTTCTTTACACTGCCATTTGTATAGTATTCGCTTACAGTTACAAGTATAAAATTTACAAGGTCCCCAATGGGAACTGCAGATAATAGCTATGTCTCTAATAAATTTCCTACCTTTACCATTTATCAAAATCTTAGTATAAAAAAATTATAATTACATTTTTTGGAATATATGAAGGAGACTAGCATAGTACAGCATCAGCGAGGAACAATGGTGGGAATGACATCACTGACAAGATCACTTCCTGAAACATATGAGGACATGTGTTGCTCCTCCCTTGTCACATTTGATGTTGATGTTGATGCTGATGGGGGTGCTATGTTACCAGAACTGTCTAAGCTAACATCTGAGAAAAGAGTTTCAGGTTCAGGCAACATTGCAATGATATCTTCCAGTTCTCTAACCACATCTAGCATTGATGGTCTCTCCTCTGGATTGTCTTGGCAACATCTGAGGGCCAGAGTTAAAAACTTGTCCAAGCAATCAGATGGATATAACCCCATTCTGGGGTCTATTATGGAATATATTGTGCCAGATTGACGAGCCGTATTAACCTGACAATAAAAAAAATTGTGCAACTTCGTTAACAATAGCTTGTTTGTTGAATTGAATTAGAATACACTAACAGTATAAAGATTTTTTACACTGTTATTATTCAATCATGAGTTGTCACGTATGATAATTGATTGACAGTGTAAAAATCTCTACATTAACAATCATCAAAGTTTAATACTTTATTTAGTATTTCTTTGTGTATGGTTTGCAAATAAGTCAGGCACTCGACAATTCATATGTACACCTTTTTTCTTCACATTGTGCTTGCAGTATTATAATTTTTTCATGATTATTCTTACTATTCAGTGTTTTTAGTGATTTAATGAATAGATATGAGACAGAAGAACAGTGGAGTGATGAAAAAGAAAAGTACCTCGCGGACAATGTTTTTCCCATGTGATATTGGTTGCATGCCTGTCAAAAGCTCCAGATACACAATTCCTAGGCTATAGACATCACATTTGTCAGTCAGCTTATGAGTCAACAAATATTCTGGGTCTAGATAACCCTGCAGGAAAATTACAAAGTAATCATTATATTCTGACTGTATTGCTTTTCAGTATTAGATGAAAAAATGGACAAAAATGCACCATCACTAATATCAAATGATAAGAACAAATTTAAACTATATATTACAGAATCCAAAAAATCCACGAAAATACTAATAAGTGCTAAGGAGATTGGTTAAGAAAATATAAATATAAAACTTTTATTGAAGAAAAATATTTTATATAAAAAATACAAAAAAGTCATTTAATACTTTTTTAAGAACTAATTTAAAGCACTTGATGCAGTAGATTTGAAGACAAAACTTAGGTGTAGCTCCTTAGGTGCTTTTGGCACTACTTTATAATTAGAATTGTTGTTTCACCTCGATAATTAATGTTGATCTTTAATGAAAACTTTCATTGCACAAATTACAGAGGAAAAACTCCAATTCTAATTGGAGAACAACACCAGAAGTACATAAAAAATTGCATCTAAGTTTATACTATATTTAATGCTCCTTAATCAGTAAGACTCAAAAACTAAAAGGAAAATGACAGTAAGACTCAAAAACTATATTTAATGCTTCTAATTGGAGACTACAAGTTTGAAGACATTGTGTATAACTTGAGCTATTCCGGAAAAAGGTATGTGGGGTCTCATTATTATGAAGTGGCTCACACACAACTGACAACAATGAGGGTGTGAGGAGCATTACAAGAGTGACATATGACAAGCAAGAAAAAAAATTCATAATTAATTTGCCAAAATTGCATAAAAGGTATTGGTTGAATAATCTATGTAATCAGAAACTTCCAAATATAACTTCAGGTCTTAAATATTGGAAATGGAATTATTCCTTAATTTCCTTTAAGAAACTTACTGGAGTTCCTTTCACAACTGTTGACACATATTTAGGACCAGTTCCTTCTTCATCTAAGTCAGGTACAAGCCGTGACAGTCCAAAATCGGCCACTTTAGCTATAAAATTGGAGTTCAGAAGAATGTTACTGGCTTTAATATCTCTGTGGAATATAGGAGGGTTAGCCTCTGTATGCAGATACAGTATGCCTTTGGCTGCTCCCATTGCAATTCTCAACCTCATACTAAAATTCAGGCTTCCCTTGGTTTTTCTACTTTTACCTGCCACACCACAGTATAACATATGTTTATTTCATCATTGAGAACATCAACAATCCCAAATTATGGTACTATATTATCATTGCCTTTCCTTTCTTTCATGCAAATTTCTTCCTTTTTAACTTCTATCTTGTTTTGTCTACTTACAAGGATGAAATGACAAAACATCAATGAGTTATATTAAGACTGCCATTATGATCATGATTTCTTTTGTTTAACATGACTACCTTCGTTCCGAAATAATAGTCATCCTAGGTTGTTTTACACAGACCAATAAAAAACAATAAATAGATGAAAGAGAGTATTACTTTTACAAAATTAACCTTATGTCGTCATTAATTCATTTACATATTTTATTGTCCCCCATTAATATTATAAGGGACATAAGTGGAAAGACATAACTAATGTTATATTGAAAAGCTAAAATAACCATTATTTTGGGACAAATTTTTTTCTTTTACACGACAATTATAATGGGACAGAGGGAGTATTTGAAATGAATTTTCCTCAATCAATTCAGTAGAAGCATATCAACCATAAAAAAACTCACCAGTTGGGTCAATACACCAGAGTTCAGATTTGAAAAGCTATAAAAATCCTAAACATTTACCAAGAAGATATTCTAAATTGCATGAGCATATAAAATATTTTTATAAATGAAACCCAAATCTGGAGAGCAGAAAAAATGTAGAAGGAAAAGAGTTAATATGCACAAACAAAAAGTAGGTATCTATCTATATTTTGTAATAGACGGCATTGCTAATTTTTAATAAAGTTCCAACAATCTCATACCAGAAATCCAGTCCCTTAGGGTGCCATTGGGCATGAATTCATAAACCAGCATCTGAATCAACACAAAGAGTATATGAGAATAATATTGTATTCAAGTGCAAAACTAATATGGCAAAATTTATGTCTAAACTCAGATTATATTTGGGTTCCAAAGGTAACATTTCTTGAATATATTAAAAAATATGAAAAAATTCAAGAAAAGAACTACAGTTCAATCGGCATAACTTAAATATCTAGTGACAGATTGAATACAGAAATTTGCTAGCATTCTATTTGTTTGCCACTTATTAGCGATAAGCTCAGGGACTAAAAGATCTGACTTAACAGTAAGATGAATGCTTATCTTATGCCATGGCATTTTTTAATCATTATGCAGATTCATGCAGAGCAAACTCTTTTCTCCTTTGTATTTGAATTCTTAAATGAAATTAGTTGCAAGATGATATAGAAGACAAAAGTGTCGCTATAAGCTAGATACCTGCTCCCCTTCTTCATTACAGTATCCAATCAGCGAGACAAGATTTCGATGGTGTAACCTTGACAAAAGCTCAATCTCAGTCAGAAACTCCTTTTGTCCTTGTAAGGAACCTTCTTCTGCTCTCTTAACAGCCACAAAAGTTTCATCAGATAAAATGCCTTTATAGACATTCCCATAACCTCCTTGGCCAACTTTAGTTGAGATATTAAATTTGTTGGTAGCAATAGCCAGTTCTTTGTAAGTAAATGCTTTCATGCCATCTATTTTGATAGATACTTTAGTAGCTGCAGAATGAAATAAGCATTTTAAACCTCTTTCATCAAAAATAAAAAATGATATAATCAGCATAAAGCCTTAGAATACTTACACATTCGTTTCCTGGAAATCTTCTTCTGGTATTTCATATTTCTTCTAGAAATCAGGAGAATGATTATTGCAGATATTGCCAAAGCACAAGCAACAGCTGCTATCACAGCAGCAATTATTATGCCCACACTAATCTTTTTCTTCTGTGAATCAACATTTACTATAGCAATAAAATGAAAGTTAAATTAAAGAAACTCAGCAAAAATAAATTTTATTTACCAAATTTGAATTGCCTAAAATTAACATTAGTTATTAGATGTACTCTATCTAATTCATCAACATAAATTCTAGTTATAGACAGAAACAAAGGAAAACTACTTCTGCATTGACATTTATTTTTCATGGATCAAGATATTTCCTTTTCTTTAACTTTTTTTAGTAGAAGGATTTCTTAAGTGGAGAGATCCCCTCATCTTTGCAGTTTACAACCAAGAATAAAGAAGGATACAGGCATTTATGTTGCTTCTCCTCCTTGTATACCAACAAAATGTCACAAAACATAAGGCATGTACCATTAAAATCTAAAGATTGTTATTTTCAACTTTCAAACAACACCTCAGATCAATCAGGTTTCCAATTGTAAATATCTTAGTTAAACAATGGTATATAAAAAAAATAGAGAATTTATAATAATATGAAGATGAGAATAATAGAAATTTTTATAGTAATTTCTTTGCAGTATGCATATTAAATTTCCAGTTACTTCTACAAGCAGGATAAGAAATTTGTTTTAGAATTGTTGTTAAACAGTACAGACATTTGGTGGGATCAAATGATAATATGGTCGAGTTGGCAAGAATTTGTTATGCATTGAATAAGATAACAAAAAATAATATGTTGAGTTTAAGAAACTTACAATTTGCATAAGGTCCAAGAAGAGTGAAGTTCAGCAGTTCATACGGTCCAAAAAAATCAGTGCGAGGAAATTGCCATGATGAATATATGCCTTTAATGCGACGGACCTCACTTTCATTGAACATACTAGAACCGGAATCATTATAGGAAGGGAAGAGTTTTAAATACATTCTAAGACGAGGTCCCTCTTCCCAAGCAACTGAATCTATTGATAGTTGGTAGAGATATAAGTCTAAGGACCTTGTTATATAGTCTTCAAAACTACGACGATAGGGAGCAAAGTAAGAAAAACTTGGACTTTTCAGCCTGTATCCAATTCTCAGAGGTGCTGCACAAAAGCAAGGAACTGGGGAAGAGGGGGCATATTCGTAAAAGTCATCCACTGGACAAGATTGAATTGGACAGAAAGTTGAGTTTGTTGAATCTTGGGCTGCCTTATCTGCTTCAGGTCCACAATATTGACCAATACTTTGTATGTTAGAATTCTTGCAGATAGGATTACCAGAAAGCCTTCAAGGAAAAGAAAAAGAAATGATAAGAAATTGATACCACAGCAAAGGAAAAGCATAATTGTGACAATATTTTTCGTAGTAAAAATGTATAAATGAATTAAAAATAAAAGTGTATGCTATATCAAGAACATAATATGAACTATAGAGAGAAAATCGGATCATATGATTACATGATGGCATATAACCAAACATATGTAATGAGAATACCTCAAGGTAACATTTTCCGGGGGGGTCAGATTTCCCAAAACATCCGAAAATGAGTTGTTCTGGAGATCACTGCGAAGATAGGACAAACATAATGAATTTACAGTGAAAACAACATATAATCATTATACGAGTTTGATACAAAAAGTCAACAATCCTTGAGACTGAAGTAGTAATCCAGATAAAGAAGTTACATTGTAAGTTTATCTTTCGCACTGAAGGACATGTTCTGCCATATGCTAGCAGGGATAGACCCAGACAGTAAATTGTTTGCAAGTGACCTGTGTTTGGCAATGAAAACAAAAAATCAACCCGATGTGCAAAGAATTGAACTTGTATAAATTAAAGCCTGTCTAGATTCTAGACGGCAACTTGTTTCTTATAACAAAGAGTTTTATTTAAGACTTCAAGATATTGTTATGTAATAATTAGATAAATATTATGTGAAATATAGGTTGCTGAGTATCTTCTCACAATTTTTGAAGATGAGGATACAAGAAGTGAGGAATAGATCCATTGAGACGATTATTAGACAGATCACTGCAATAGAAAGAAAATAGCACATCAAACTCAATTTTGTCATGTCTTGCATTAAGATAAATAAATATTGTGAAATAGATAAGGAAACCAAGAACATTATAAATACAAAATAAATAAATAAAAGTTGGGCTGTTTACATACAAAGTTGTCATATTGTCTGCCACTTTATTTGATGGTATGGGTCCAGTGATCTGATTCCAGCTAAGATCTCTAGAAAACATGAACCAGTCACAAATGAGTTTGTAGCCAAAATGGGAGAAAAAAATGATTTCACTATCATTAGGCACAATATAAAGCAAAGCCACCAAATATACTCAAACATACAAATAGGTAAGCTTGGGTATTGAACTGAAATCAGGAATAGCTCCTTGCAGACTACAGTTTCGGAGACTTCTGTTAAATCAAAAATAAAATCAGAGTCATTTAGTATCTGTAACATCCTACATTTTGAAAAACAAACTAAAGGACAGGTAGCTATTGCTAAGAATACTTACAATTTCACTAGCCTGGTTAGGTTTGCATAGGTAGAAGGAATTTCACTCCCACTGAAATTGTTGTTATCAAGCTGGCTGCAAGGGAAACAAGTAAATATGATAATCGAAGACAGTATCTAAAACCCTTTTCCTGGCCAAGGTAAAGTACACATTGAGAGCATAACATGCAAAATGTACCGTATAATATACATGTAAAGTTCTTGGTAGAGTGCATAAAACACTACAGACATTTTAAATTCTGAGGTAATGGCTAGAAGTGAGAAGAATAAGCTTTCAAAAAATTAAAAGGAAAAGAAAATAAAATAAAAATTAATCATTTATGACAGTACTGTAGTTGACTATTACAATTCAAGATAAAAAAATCACCAAGAATGGTAAAGAAAATCTGGAGGCTACACTGTGGATGTCTCAGAAACAGTATAAGGTAAATATTATTTATGGGAATACATGTATTTTACTAGAAGACTATTCATATTGTGCTATTCATCATCATTTTTAAACGCTCCCTTTTGACTAGTTTGCTTCTTTTAGATCTCTTGATGACACCTAGGGCTATGTTACTGATATTCTAGCTATACTACCACAATTACTCACTCAAAAATCTAGTTGTGATTATTTTATTGCTCGTTTAGCAAACATATAACACCTAAGATCATATTAAACTTTCTATACAAAAATTCAGGCATGGAGAGACAACACAGATCAATGAATTATAAATAGCTCAAACAAGAGAAACTCTTACAAGTCATTGGAGGGAGTCCACATAAAGGACAAAATTACCGGATTGTGATGAGTATGAGGAAGATAACATGAGTTGATGATAAATTACAAGTTGCTTAAAGTTTCTAAGGTGCAGTAGAGCATAATACTTCCATAATGATGCTGTATAAACTGAATTATACTAATAATTAATGCTTTAAATATCATGAGAACTCTGGCATATCATATCAGAGCATGATTTTCACTCCACCACAATCAAGCATAGCATGTCAACTACAGTAATAAATAAAAATATAAAATGAAGTTGATAAATGCAACAAATCTAAAAAATGGGTAGCCGAACGTACAGTATTGCCAATCCATCTAACATGGAGTATTCTGGTGGAAGATGGCCAGATAAATTATTGTTGTCCACAAGCCTGTAAAGCCATTTCAACAAGTAGACACCGTGAAAACTTGTAAAAAGGGTTAATTCAGAGATGCATCCCAGGATGCAATGGAAGTTTTGAAACACTATAAATATAAAAAATTGACTTAATACTCACAAGTGCATAAGATTTGATAGCTTTGAAAGTGTGGATGGAAGTTCACCACTAAATGAGTTGTTGTTCAAGTGACTGAAAATATACGAAACGAAAAAGGGTAAAGTACATGTAAGAAATCCAGCTCCAAGATGAGTTGATGGTGAATTTGGCTTAGAGATCCACTTACAGGTGTCTAACATTGGTCATGTTGGCAAATGACTCTGGTATAGGACCTGACAATTGGTTTTCGTCTACTTGGAATCTATTCAAATTTGGAAGGTTGCCAAGCTCATCCGGTAAACTACCAGATAACTTATTCCCATTCAGAAGCCTTCATAGCAAATACATCAGAATTAGTATTCATGTTATAACAGAAAAGAAAAATTATATATATATATATATATATATATGTTGGAAACAGTATTTGATCTGTTGCATGATTGCCTCATAAAATTTCATAGTTTGCAGCATTAGTATGTTCAATTCACTTCAATCACGAACACTAAAATACAGAAACCAGAGCATCAGAAAGTTCCCCCCAAACAGTAGCTTTTATTTTACCATAAGTCTTCCTTGTATATTCAGCCAATTAGACTCCTCAACTGAATACAAACTTATGTTACAAAGACATACAATATGTTTATTTATAACAAATAAGGCTGAGCAGAAGTCCAAATTTAATTCCCAAAACATGGATGAACCATTAAGATCAACCTTTACAAACAAACAGACAATATCAATCAGAACAGACAATACCACCCTAAAATAAAAACTTGATGGGGATCAATGCTAATAATTCATCTTCTTTGGTAAAGTTCTTACAAGAGTTTCAATGATTTAATATTTCCAATCTCCTTTGGTATTGTGCCTGTCAGGTTGTTCCACATGAAATCCCTTCAAGCATAAAAAAAAATGAAGATATTAGCATGTCATGAACATTACCATTTGGTTCTTCTGATACACATTTTGTTTCCAGAGAACAAATCATAAAATGACACAACTCACAGTATCTCAAGATGGGAAAGCTGTCCAAGCTGAGGTGATAGACTTCCCGAGAGATTCATTGTCATTAAGTAGCTTCAGCAAATTTTGGATAACAGAAAACAATCAAATAGCAACCCCTCGAATTTTAACTATGCGTGATATATAAATTACAGTTTGCAATATCTAAATAATAACATTGAAATTAAGAACAAAGAGAACGTAGAAGGAAAAAGAAGCCATACATCTCACGAACATGGAAGTACCCATCATCCCCCTTCTTATCAAAACACCAAACACCAGTCCAGTTTGCTGCACATGGATCTCCTTTATTCCAGTTCTTAAGATTGTCATTATGATCAATCAAACTATTCTTGATCCCTATCAGCGCATCAACTATAAATATGAAAAAATATAGGTCAATTATTCAGGTTAAAATTTCAAATGGCAAATCAAATTACAAGGAAGTATCGAATATAGGAAGATGAAATGATATACACTCAGAACACTTTGTCTCTAAGCTAATTATTAAAAAAAAACAACAAATCCATTTCTAACAGTAGAAAAAAAAAAGTGATGCATATCCCTCCCTATTTTCTAACTTGGACTGAAATTTCAATCTTTGCTCTCTTGTATAGTGTCTAAAATCACAGGCAAGAAAGAACAAAGTGAAACAGAGATTAAAAAATTTGAAGGCATAAAGCAAATTCACCTTCTGAAGGGTCTGTTGGTAGTGAGGCTGCTATGAAGGTGATAAGACAAAACGAAACAGCCAATGGATATCCATGAATTCTCAGAGCCGGCATCACAGTATATCCTGAAAAGCCACCAAATGGAAGGGATGGTGAATAAAGGAAGAATTGAAACATTGCAAGGAATAAGATTCCTTCTCACCATACATTCAGAACATAAATTGAATACTTTATTGATCTAAAATCTGCTAAAACAAGGCAAAGTGATAACTGTGTCATGTCATCAACTCATCATATCATTTTCCCAAGTCACATCAATGAAATGTACAAATAGAAAAACAAAACAAAAATTAAATTAAAGCAAGCATCATATCATACAATAACTGAGGCTGATTTTTCTGGTTGGAAATTAACTTGGAGGAAGTTCAAAGTGGGAAAGCTGGTTGGACTTAACTTTCCCAGATAACTAAAACACAAAGCTATAACATTGAAGCTTATGGTTGTAAGAGAATCATACACCTCAATTGTCAATTGCTTAAGCGAATTCCTTATCCAAAAATCCAAATTTTTTAAAATGATTCAGAGAGAATCTTACTTCAGAAGGTGGGGGTGATTGAAATGTCAAAACTTGCAGGAGTGAACAAGCTGGAAATCTGAAAAGTGAAGTAAAAGCCTTTCAATGAATGAAAATGCAAAGTCAAAAAAAAGAAAGAGCCCGTGGGGAGCTTATAATTAGCTAAATCATTCTGTCACCATTAGATAATGATAATACTTAATGATTCATTAAGAATCAATGGACCTTTATTTTTTTTCAATTTATGTTTCATTTGTTTATTAGTTAACTTAATATGAGAAAAAAAAATATCTTAGTGTCGTTGTGGTTGGTGCATCCACTTTGTGAATAGTCAAACATACCTAATCGGAACACGCCAACATCATATATCCTTATAATAATGAAATTAATGTGCATCATTTTTTATGTCAAAATATTACGTCCGCCAACTCCTTTACCACTTGCATGCACCGGTACCACCATCACCTTTTTTGTAAAATATATTAATAACAAAAGTTATAGGATAGGATTTATGTAAAATTAATTCATTCAATAATAAAGAACATCAAAGAAGATAATAAAGCATGTATTATCAACGTTTCTCATACATATATATTCCATACATACTGTAAATATTTGCTTGTAGATATTAAGAAAAAAATTATGCATTATAAAATAATTTTTATTTTTATTTAATCACATATTATAAAATATGATAAGTTTATTGATACTTATGATGATTTATAATTAGATGCCAATTTTATATTATCAATACGTACAAAACCATTAAACTTGGATATTTTAGCCTAAACTTCTGCATATTTTTTTTATTATGTAACAGGCATTCTTTTTTAAGTAAAAGGAATTTACTATTTGGTAAATAATAATTTTTTAATATAAATATATTTCATTATTGATTTTTCTTATATTAAAATTTCATTACCGAATTTTGATAAAATGTATATTATTACTAGTTAAAAATATTAATTTGAAATTTTTAAAAATAGATAGATATCGATTAGTTCAACTAGCACTAAATTATGTAACAAAAATATCTAGTACTAATGCTTTATCACTTGAACAAATGAAAAGGAAATATGGAATCATCAATGCATCCTAGGAGGGAGTGTTAATAAATGTATATAAATTAAAAATAAAATTTTGAAAATATAATA
>PYAF01006217.1:357339-374467 GCA_007407185.1 Glycine tomentella | reverse complement strand
ATATATATATATATATATGTATATATATATATATGTATATATATCCTTAATTATTCATGTAAATTAATTATTTTAATTTATTTTAAATTTAAGATTAAATTGATCCTGGTCCTTATAAATTTATCAAATTTTCAATTAAGTCCTCAATTTTTTTAATTGGGTTTCTGAACTTTTTTTTTCAATTGCATCCTCTGGTGTCTAATTGTCATTATAAAAAAATTAATCATAAACAATTAATTCAAGGTGCATATATACAATAGATTGGTGTTTTAATAATGTTATAAGAAAAATTTAATTAATTATGAGAGTTTTCAGTATAATTTCAACCTTTTACATAATCAAATAATTGTGAGAGATACAAGTGAGTCAATTTGTGAAGTGTCTTATAATTAAACGGACAATATTTCCTTTATTTATCAAGTACAATTAATTATATATCATATTGTTAATGTTACACATCAGTGACTCATTATTGTGTAAAATTTGATAAATATCTGAACTAAATTAAAAATGCAATCAATAATACTATGAAGTATTTAACATATTGCTTCAATGAACTATAACATTTGATATACTTCATTTTTCTTTCAATCATAATTTCCTTACAAAAAGTTGGAAAATAATGTTGTTAATCATAACAAAAAAAATGTACATTTTATTTACAATAAAAATTAGCTATAATAAATTAATAAAATTCATTTTTTAACATATTTTTACATAATTAAATTATATATTTTTTGGTATTAAAATAAACTCACCCCACAACGGCAACAAGTATTACATCAATAATAAGACACTGAAATTTTTGTTATGTACTATTCACTTTTTATGACATGACTTGCTTAATTAAAAGGATAAATTTCATTCACCTTCAAGTTCAGTTTAACTATATTAAACATTTTGTTTTGCTTTATTGAGATTTAATTATCCTTTCACTTACTTATTCAGTAAATTGGAATTATATTGGCCTTTCTTTAGAGATACAATGTAACTTTTAAAATAAGCAGAATGTTGATTAAGTGTAACCTAAATCCAATTTCAAATAAGGATAACACAATATTTTAATTAAAATAAAATAATTTAAAAAGTACGAAACATTTTTCTTTTCCGTGAAAGTGAAAAACCTTCCGTCTTTAAATAATATTTTTCGAATACCAAATATTTCTTTTATTAAAATGACATATATATATATATATATATATATATATATATATACACACACGAGAATAGAACTCCCATGAAATACTATTTTACATGAAAACATAAAAAAACTAATAATAATCATTAAATCTCTAAAATAATAAATAATCAAAATTAAAATATTTAAAACTTTTTAGTAATTTTATTATTATATTAAATTTAATTTGAATTTTAGATATTTTAATCTTAATCACCTATTATTTATAATCTTGATTTTTATATTTTTATATAAGAAAATATTTTTACAGGAACATATTATATATATATATATATATATATATATATATATATATTCTTCTACCAATTAATTAATCACCAATCAAATTCAAAACAAACACAACCTACCAAATAACATTAAAATGAACACTAGGGTCCACCTTGTCTATCAAATTTTAAGTGGGGCATTAACTTAATCATTGATTAATAACGGGCATAAGATACGCAACACCTCACGAAGTTTGCATGATATTTATTGTCTTGTCTCAAAAAAAATTGTAGGGTAAAATACTAATTTTTATCTTTGAGAGTGTTAAGTGTTGTCATGTTAATTTATAAAATTAAAATACGTTTCTCAATAATAATTAAGTTTATAAATTTAATTACTTATTATCACTTTATTTCTTAAATATATATTAATATTATTATCTAAATCACACAACGTTGTGATTTATGCTAACTTTTTAAATTTTAGATTAAAATGATTAAAAAATTATACTTTTGAAAGTGTTTTTCTTCTTTAATTGTTACTTTCAAGAAGTAATGTGATAAAATTATACACATTTAAATACCCTAGTAGTGTTTTACAAAAAAATAATGCTACTTTTTACTGTTTCAGACGCGGAGACTGGTTCTGATCAAACACCAAACCCCACCAGTCCAATATGGTGTGCCGTACAATTCCAGTTCCTCAAAATTGTCTTTGTGATAATTAAATCAGTCAAACTTTTATGCATGCACGTATCACACTTTCTCGAACATTATCATTGCCAACATAACGAGTTCATCTTTTTTACAACTTGGACTGAAATTTTGATCCTATAGCTCTCTAGTTTACGTAGCTAGACCAAGAGGAACAAAGTGAAAACAACCATATGAAAGGCATGAATAAAACAAGTATTGAACATTGTAAATAATTATTAAGTTTCATTCATATGATAACATCATCAATTGTACAATAATGTGAAAATGGAAAAATCAAATGAATGCAAGCCTCATAAGTTCAAGAGAGAGATTTTTTTACTTTGTAAGCTTTGGTCAGTTCAAATGTGGAAACCTTCTAATTAACTGGATGAATATGAGCTTGAAACTGAAAAGTGAAAGTAATTATGAACATCTAAAGAAGAAGACATAAAATCCGTGGCAACATGTTAGCATCATCGATCATTCTATCCCCACAGGCATAACGATCGATCACCAAAAGTGCATGAGGAATTTGCTGGCTAAATCATTCTCACAAGTCACACCAATGAGCTTCTGGGTTATGGAATAGATTACACTTTCATTGAAAGAGGGTTAAATATTTTTTTTTTTCTTATTTGAAATTCCACACTTTCTTCTTATTAATACATTGTTAGTTACGGAAAAAAAGAATAAGAGAGAAGAATATTTTTTTATCGGCAAAGAGAGAAGAAGCGTAATTATCCAAAAAAGGGCTTAATTACACTTTTGCCACCTAATTTTTATGTTTTTGTGAATTTTACCACAAACTATGAAATTTACCCATCCTGCCAGCCAACTTTAAAAATTTGAGGCATTCTTCCTCCCTATTTTTAAACAAAATTTCTTAATTATAATATAGGAAAAATATGCATGAAATTTTGAAAATTGAGTAACAAAATGTTTGAATTTTTAAAAGTTGAGTGAAAAAAGGTGAAACGAAGTTAATTGCCAAAATGTATGAAATTTCTCAGTTTTGGGGGAAAATCGTGAAAACATGAAAATGAGAGACAAAAAGTGTAATAAAAGAAAAGTGTGGAAAAAAGTGTAATTATTCATTTTACCACCCAATTATAATCATATTTCTTGAATTTTATCATCAAAGTTTTTTTTGCAAATTGTCACTCAATTTTTTTTCCACATTTCATCATGTTGATAATAAAATGATGTTGTTCAGCAAAAACTGGTAATTAGGATGTTTGCAGTGCATTTTGGTTCAATTTTAGACAAAAAATCATTCAAATCAAACATAAAATAAATATGTGGTTCTTGTGTGTGTATATATATATATATATATATATATATATAGAGAGAGAGAGAGAGAGAGAGAGAGAGAGAGAGAGGGAGGGAGGGAGGGAGAGAACTTCTCCAACTTTTTGGGAAACTTATTGGAATCTAACCTTTGATAATTTAGTGTTATGTATTTTATGTGTATATTACTTGAATTTCACAATATTTTTTAGTTATATATATCTATATATATTTATATAATGTATATTACTTTTTTTAGATGACTTTTCTAAAATATATTTGGTGTAAAATTAATCAACATATCTTTATTGTAGAAGGTTTAGTATATTAATAAGTTTCATAGATTGTTATTAGATTTTTTAATGTAATTTAATTTAAAAATTAAAAAGAAAGTATATAATTTTTAATGAAATAATATTTTAGTAAAAATCATAAAAATCGAACCAAACCAAACTTTAAAATATTGTTTTGATTTGGTTTGAATTTTATTTTAAATGAAAATCGAACCAAATTAAATTGCATTTGTTTTTTAAGTTTGATTTTGGTAACTTTTTGATGAAAAATTGAATCAAACCTAGTTGCAAGCACCCCTAAGTTTAAAGGAGTGGAACATCGTAGAGTCCTAGAGACATAACTATACGTGGTTTGATTTGGTTCGATTTAAATATAGTATCAAATATAAAACAAACCAAATTAATCTTTTGTGGTTTGGTTTGACATCTTTTTTTATTTTTTTAATCTATTGTCATAGTTTAGAATCTATTAACCAAACACACATAATTATTATATATGTTATATTATTTTAATTTTTTTTAAATTGCTTAACATAATTTAGTTGAAATCTATCTTCTTCTCTTTTTACTTTTATTTAGCATTACTATAAAATGAAATATTTACCAACTCTTTTTGTAACATAATAATAAATTATACATCACTTGATATTTAACATTATTAATGCATTCTTTTTAACATATATATGAAAGTAAAAATATACAGATTAATTGCAAAGTGCAAAGGAAATTTCATAAATTATTTAATACTTATTATTAATTATCACAACAAAAATCAAATATTACAAACTTATTATAGAAAAAATTACATTATAAATCCCATACTATAATCATAAAAAAGTTAAATAATACTAACTATATAATGCTAAACATCTATTAAATAAAATTAATGCAATTATAATATGTGATTTAGTCCAATTTATATAAAAAAATCTATTAAATAAAAATAAGTATGTGTAATAGAAATGTCATTGTTCTTCTTTATACAAATACTTATTTTTTATTTAATATATTTTTGATAAAGGAAAAAAGAAGATATGCAAAAATAAAACATCACTCATTAAGATATATGTTTTTATAATTCTTTATAATGTAAATTTTTATAATATTTATTAAATAAAAATAAACATATTTAATATTTAGGGGCAATACATTTAAGAGGTTTTTATTGTTCACTATAAGTAAAAACCATTTAGAAAGAATATGAAATGGCATATAGTATTATTTACTCATTAACATACATAAATTTTTGTAATATTTGTAATACCAAAAATATTCTTCTTATGAGTGACAAAAAGTAAATAAAAACGAGTTTCTTATAAGTCACAACAAATTCCTTCAGTCAATTATCTACTTTTATGTACAAGATAATTGAGATACATAAATTCCACTCAGATATTAAAATATAATCTAAAATAGTAAAATGCTGAATCGCACCAATTAATTAAATTAGTAATAGTATACCGACACGTACAAATATGACTACAATATAGTTATTGATAATGATTACCGACGAACTTCTCTCCCAAATTTCACAATGGACATTGGACAGGGATGGATATCGACTTAGTTATTTATAAATAAGCAAAACGTCGGAAGCTCGTTAATTCATTGTCAAAGTTGTCATAATAATATTTGCTTTATACTGTATTTCTTGCATTGAAGGTCCATGAGTTACACACTAGACTTCCATTTAATTGTTAATCAGATTAGTACCTACAATATGCACGGAGTTGATAAAATAAAACAAAAACTATTTTATTTTAAATTGAAAAGTTCGTACGTATTTGTATTTTTATTGAGGAAGTCATTATATTTTTTCACGTTTCAATAAATTTAACAATTGATTGATGAATATATTTTGAATTATTTTCATATTTTTTAAAAATATTTATGCAAGTATTTATATCACATAATAATTAAGTTGTAAATAAATTCATTCAATAAAATATCTTAGAATACCCTTTCATAATGAAGAAAAACACTATCTACTCCATTTCCAATAGTAATACAATCCTTCCAAAAGCCAAAGAAATATATGTTACAAGTGCAGCAGAGTTTTACCGGCCAACAGTGATAATTAAAAACTCTAATTATAATTATTCTTAAAATTAATAACAACAAGAAGTAGGACATATAACTAAATTGTGTATGTCATGATGAGTGTACGATTAACTAATTTGTACTTTCTTATCATACAATCCTTAGCTTTTTGTACACGGCGAAGACTTCTCATGCATATTTCATATTAGTGGGAGAGAGCATCTTCTTGTGTTCAAACTTATTTCCTCATCACATGACCACAGACTTAAAAGGATACTTGTGTTAATTATAAGAAGTGTTATTGTGACACACAGCTAAAATATTAGTATTTTATTGTTATTGACAAATACTCAAGGAATGATAATTTTATGCTTTCAGTATTCAACGTTGAAAAATGGTATATAATAATTCTGACATTTTTTCTTAATAAAAGTAATTGAGACATTGGATTGGATTGTGGGTGCTTCTGGAATTGAAATTGAATTTTGGTCATCCTAACAAGAAGAATAGCCCAATTCATGTGCAATGATGAATAAAAGGTGCCTTCTAGCGTGGGAAGTCTTATTAGGTCTTGCACGGTGTGAAAGTATTTTCGTCCGTTGGATTCATTTGTCCTTCCACGTAAGGGATAGAGTCTCTTCACATGCATCACAAGTGTATCTCAATCTATCTTTGTTTTAATTACTTTGACATAGCACGTGGACTTGTGGAACTAAGCTATAGTCACAAACTCGCATAGAACTATAGGAGCCATGGGCTAAATAGTCGTGGGTCCACAGTTCTCGTTTCTTCCTAAAGCTTTTAGTAAAAACAATAAAAGTACTTTATTGGTATGATTCATAACTCTTTTCCTTTGTTAAATACATAAATGTATAATTAAATGTATTTAGTTATAAATAATAAGTTTATTTTAAATTAATTTAATTATTTTAATTATCGTTGTGTAATTAACTGTTTTTTCAGTTAATACAACAAGTGCAAAGTGAATTTTGTGAAGCCTCAGTTACTAAGGAAGTTACGTAAAAATGAGAATTCTGGACGCCCAATTGGTCTGATCATGAGACAACAAAGGATTGTTTAGCATATGGCTCTTATGCACAGGTGACATCGTGATTGTAGTTTAATTCCATGTGGTATTTCAAAATAATTTAATTAAGGACAGATTGAGATTCAGTATGGTACAAGAAAGTCTAGAGACAGTGGTCATTGTGTCATTTTTTTTTTTTTAAATCTCAAATGTCATATTTATAATATTTTTTTTAAAAGTGTCACGTGACATATTTCATTATCAAAATCAACGAATTTGGTAAATTGATGTGACGTTATTGTATTGATTAGTATATATTTCATTAAAGACATAACGAATTACGTGACCAATCAAACGACGTCATCTCAATATCACATGACACTTTAGAAAAAAGATAATGTAAACGTTTTTTTTTTTTTTTTAAAAGTGGGACAATGACCGCTGTCTCTCCACTTTACACGGAAGGACAAATGGATCCAACTAGTAAAAATACTTTCGCACCTTACAGGACCTAGTAAGGCTTCCCACGCTATAAGGTACCTGAGTAATAATAGGGCAAACTCACTTGCAAAATGCAAAACATAGAAGAGTTGGAGAACACTTAAATTTTTCATTGCTAAAAGGAAAACTATTGGTACCACAGCCTCAATCAAAACCTTTTTTGGTTGAATGTTTTTGTATCAGGATCGAATCCAGTCCATGTGATATAATTGTAAGACAATTATCATACAAATTGAGGATCAAGATAGACTCAAACAAAACTATTCTAAAAAAATTACACTTTCTCTACAGTTGTATTAACTGTTTTGTTCACCTTTTTTGGTGTTGATTCTCTTTAACAGGTGAGGGAAATAATAGTGAATTGGTGATTTGTTAATATGTTGACTAATGTGAAGGCGGTGAAGCTGATGATTACTTTTTATTGGTTGTATTTGACCAACAGTTGCTTTGTGACAGTTTCTTACTCGCGTTAGTCGTTAGTATGTTACAGCAATGAAAGTTGTGTAATTAAACACGCTGATAGAAAATATTGAATAATTTTAGCTTTTATCAAATTGAAGTTAAAACCTTTCATACACTCTACTATTTTATTGGGTATATACTATAGCATATCCGTACTCCGTACACTAGAGTATTATAGTAATAGCTAATAGTCTTGTAGTTTATATATTATCTACCAACTTGGTGGATGATTGATTTTCCGTCAGAACAAAACCTTAGGAAATTTTGACCTGATGTTAAATTTTTACTTACTATGTTTTTCTCTCGAAATGTGCGTAATAATTTGTGTAAAATAAAAATCTCATAAATGGTTATAATAAAAAAATAAAAAAAATCATATTATCGTTTTTTAATTACTCATTTAACTTATCATCACAATACAAACATAGCAATATACAGGCTAACAATATAAATATTTTCTATGCTGCCATCCAATCCAAAACATAAGTTTATTAATTTTTATTGTAAGTTTGTAACTTTTTTGAATTTGGCTTAAAATTTTTATACCTAATAAATACTCAATTTTTTATGTTTACTCTTTAATAAATTTTTATTTTACATTAAATCTTTAATAAAACAACAGTTTTACATTTAATCTTTGATATATATTTAATTGCTGATAAATTAACAAATTTTGATTTAATTCTGACTAATTATAAATAAAAAATTATCAAAAATAAACATAAAATTTATTAATTTAATAGTGACTAAAAAAAGTGTCAAAGAATAAAAAAATATAATTTATTTTATTAAAAACTCAATGTAAAATAAAAAATTATCAAAAAACAAATATAAAAATTAAATATTTATTAGAGATAAAAACATATTTAATCCTTTAAAATTTATGCCAACAATAATCTCTTATCTTTCATGCCTATTAAAATTCAACATAGAAACGCCGGAAGAAAACCACTAACCTTAAATAGTACAACAATTCATCCAAACATGAAGAGTGAAAAAAACCACAATCAGTAAGTGACGGATTATATGTTTTTCAAATATAAAGCAGGCATACTAATCAAAGCCTCATCATGATCATCTGTTTGAAAAGTAGCAAAACTTTGGAAAAATGAATAACTTACTAAAACCTAAAACACAATAATTACAGGATTGAATCTTTATACTTTCATATTATAAGTGATAGATAAATTTGTCACTGCTTCTCTCTTGTATACTTCATGGTTGCAAATTGCAATGTTGACCTAAGCAAACACAAGCTTTGGTAGGGTTGCAATTAGTGATTCGGATACCAAAACATGCCTTTTATGCCCTCTGGGTCAGCTTCAAAGCCTAAATTGCGATAAAATTCCACAACTGCATTCAAGGTACAAAAAAGCAAATAGTGAGACTCCAAGCAGCCAACCAATACCAAACTACATCCCAACTTGGATGGAATTAGGCAATCAATATAAGCAGCCAATGCCGTGGCATTTAGTTGGACCAAAAGAATAGCATTGGTCAAGATGAAAGCAATGATAGTAAAAGAAGAATATTGTTAAGTTACATGGATAAGAATATTCCTGAATGAAGGCTCTATGACGTGGCCCTTAAAATTTATGACACTGCTTTGTATCCACTTAAACCAAACCATAGAAAGCATGACACAAGCCCACAAAATAACAAAGCACTTTTGCCAGACAGACCAGATTTGACATGGTGCGCGTAATCTAGTAATTAACATCAATGATACTATGCATAAAGACTGTCAAAACTGTTGTACCTTGACTATCAGCAAACAGAGTTATATTGCCAATGTCCCTTTGCAGAAGAGTTCGAATCAGTTTCTCTATAAGAGCTTTACCAAGACCTTGGCCCTATACAATGAAAACAACATCAATAAGCAGTAATCCACAGCCCATATAGGCTCTGTTTGGAAGAGCTTATGTACAATTAATTTGGACTCATCTTCTAACACGCACTTGTATATGTGTTGGTAGAGCTTATTAAAATAGCTTATGATATGTCCATAAGCTTTTTTCAATAAACTCTCTAGAATAGCATATGAAAATAGCATTTTTTTTTTTTTTTTTTGGGAAAAGGCAAAACATTTTATTAACAAAACATTAGCTTAGCCACAAGGAGTGACCAAACCAAGACCAAATTACAAAACAGATTACACAAACTGACTAATATAGACAGACCTCAACCCAAATTACATGGAATTGAGAAAAACCACCTCTAAAATATACCATATGACAAAAAAAAAGTATAAAACTCAAGACGATGTTGTCATACCAAGAAACAATCTACAAGTTCTAGTGTTCATTTTATTCAATAAGACCTTGATTAAATTGTTTATCCAAAAAGGCCCTATATCCATGATTTAAGCTTACAGTGGAACAGGACAAAAGGAGGTACTCAAGCCAAAGAATGATTTGGCAGAAATGAAGAATGCTTGAATGCATTGCCATATGCATTTTACAATTCATCCAATCAAATCAGAGATTCAAGCATGAAGAAGCTTCGTCATGGCTAATGTTTTTGGGAATTTTGAACGAGATCAAGTAGAATGGTTCTTAGTGGAGTAATTTGAAATAGATGACACAATGAAAAGGTAGAAAAACAATTGGAGGGAAGACTTCCAAATGGAAAAAAGAAAATTTCGGTAGAGTTTAGATTAGAACTATTGTTCAGAATTGATAGGACAAAAGGGTAAAAAGGTACTTGTAGGAAGAATAAAGAGGAGTTAAAGTAGTTAATAGCAGTTAGTTAGAGGGAGAAAGTTAGATAAGTAAATAGAAGGATGTAAGGGAAGAGACATCATTAGAATTGTTAACATCTGGGAATCAAACATGAGCTCAGTTGTGAAAGTAGAAACCATTGGAGGATAGATTTTTCTCCATTTTCCATCGGGGGTTCCTAACAATGGGAAAATTTTGGAAACAAGCCATAACCTATTGCTTAGAAGAGAGATCAAAGGAAAGTTTAAGTGGTAAGAAAAAAATTTAAATCTAAATTGATCATAAAAAAAGGAAAAGGGAGAAGTGTTCCATTTGAAATTCCCCAAAAGTGGGTATGAATGAGTAATTGAGAGTTTGAGTGGTATGGAGTGATTTAGGTTTCCTTCCTTAACCATCCACCTCTATTTATGCTCCTTTTACCACCACTCCATCCATTAAAATAGAGCCTAAATTGAAGTTCCTTTATTTCCCCCAACACTCAACATACTTCCAAGTAGATAATTGAAAATATGTTGTTCCAAGAGCATAAATATTGGCATGATATACTTTCTTTGCCCATAAACAGACAGCTTAATTTTTACATCACAAGTTCAAATGGACACTGAAAAACAGATGCATCAAGTAACACATGCACCCTACAAAAGAAGACATGCTGCCAATTCATTTCTAATTCAATCTTTACCATGATTACTACATTAGACTAAAATATATTATAAATGAACTTGAGATTTTGCATATACTTTTGGTAGCTAACTTTTTCAGTAACCGGCACCAGAGTTATTGTTCAAATCCATGTTTGGTGACAGCAAAATGAGCAAATACCTGGTAGCCAGGATCAACTAGGACATCCCAAATTGTGGCATTGAAGGCATGGTCAGATGTAGCACGGGCCATGCCAATTAATCTCTTCTGTTCATTCCCCTCTGTTAAATAACTTCGCCAAGTACACTAAGATGTTCATCAAATAGGTTTAGATAGCTATAAGATAAAGAAAACACTTAACCAGCAAACTAACTAATTTAGACAGAGGACAGAAAGATGTCACACTATTTTTACCTGACCCATGTGACTTTCTTATAGAATGTAGTGAGGCTACTATATAACTATTTTTCAAAGCAGCGGCCAATTTTGACAATGGTCTACGTGGCCACCCTACCTGTCAAATAGATTAAACATTCATTAGGCCAAAGATGTGCTTGATAAAATAATGAAGTCTCAGCACTCAAGTTTTAGTAGTGATAAAAATTATACACTGGATCTGTAAATTATTTTTTTTTTTTTTGATCGGCCAAAGTTAATTGTTAAATGTTAGTTTTTTTGTTAGCGGAAGAATTCGAACCCACGACCTCTCCCTCCCACCCTTCTTGGAACTTTACACCCAACCACCCAACCAACCTTATATCTCAACTGGATCTGTAAATTATGATGTTAAAAAATGCACTCACTGAAGGTGTATTTAAGGAAACTATTGTCATGAATAATGTACATATGTAAAAATTTCTAGTGTTGACAAACTAAATTAATGATCAAGAAATTGATCAATCTAGATTAAAAAAATGAAATAAAGATGTTGGAAATAGGAGTTGAAAGAAATAAGTCCTTAATGTTGTTACACAAGTTCCTCTAATACAATTTGAGTGTATGGATTCCTGCAGAAAAGTAACTTCAAAACTAGAATACACCCAATTGCCGCCTTGCAATAGAAAATAAGAACATCAACTTCACAACATAAAGACACATTAGATACACACCTTGTCACAGAGAGCTTGAAGATCATAAACATCAACATCTCCACCTGAAGAGAATATTATTTGCTCAATTGTACCATCAGGTTCTGTCTTTTCCACAAGGACAAACTCTTGAGGCAAAGGCTCTTCATCTTCTTCATCTGTGGAGGGTGGATCAATGACTTGCATTGAGTTATTCTTCATCAACCTAAAAAAGGAAACAAGCCATAAGTCAAGTATATTTTCAAGATAATACATTAATCATCATATGTGCTGCACTATATATAGGCTGTCTTGGCAATCTTGGAGTTCAATACCAGGGAACCCAATACATATATACTAATCAAAGGAAAAATATGTATATGTATAAAACCTGTGAAAACTTTTAGCTCCCAAAGCAACAAAGTACATGTTTAGCAACACTTAATTTTATAGAAATACTAACTAATGTACCCTAACGCCCAAAGGCTCCTTGCTATGCGAAAGTATGGGTGAGAGTTATTATGCAACCTTACCTTTGCATATGCAAAGAGGTTGTTTTCAGATTCGAACCCATGACCAACTAATCATCAAGACAGAACTTTATCGCTATGTCAGAACTCGCCCTCACTTAATTTTAGACATATAACAGCTCATTTTTCAAAATCTCTCTCATGAAGTTGACAAAACTACATGATTATTTCTTCAAAATAAGATGAAGCAAATACCCACAAAGTCATATGAAACATATAAGATACACCTAAGCAAGTTGAAGGAATAAATCATATTTCTTAAGTTTATACATGAAAAAGTGAAAACACAATTAAAAAACAATAAAAAGTTATTTTCACTGCTTTCTATACAAATTTCTTAAAACAAGAAATAAGGTGAAAATAAAATTAAATAGAACATTTCCTTAAACCAAACCACCATTCCTACACAGTCAATATTTTAAAATAAGGCACAAAGTGGCCAATTTCCTGTGAATATGCATAAGATTTGTAACAATACAAGTCCAGTGCCCTTTTTGTGTTTATTTTATTACCAAAATGGAGAATGGAAATTGAAGGTACCCAGATTTAATTGATTCCCAGAATCCAGCCTTGAGCTGAAAAGACTTGAACTTTCTAGTTGCTGAAACCAACAGAGAAAGCATTACAGCAAATAAACTGTGATAAGAAATGAACACAACGGAAGAAGGCAAGACAGTGAGAGTGTGGCTACCTGTTGTAGCAAAGGAGTAATTAAGATTGGAAGGAACTAACAATTGAGTTTGAGTAGACAGTGGATAACTGGCATGAAATGGAACAATTGAGAACCTGAAACAACACAAACACATGTATAAGTAATAATCAATACTAAAAGTAAGCATAAAAAGGAGAGTTATACAAGATAGGAGACACACAAAGATAACTCACGAAGAAGAGATGGCACTGAGATTGAAGGTTAGCATTTTGAGAATGTGAGAGAGATGATGCGTGTCAGTATTGTCCACCCAACACTCGGATAGTTATCATTTGATGGCTGATGATGCATGTATGTAGATGATGATGATGATGGTATGCGTATCTCGCTCCCCAGCCACGTTTTCTCGCTCTTCCCTTCTCAAGTTGGGCCTTCAATTCTGGATAATTACTGTTTATACTTTCCTAATTACTAAACACACTCCCTTTCCTTTTGTGTAGTTTTTAGTACAAATAGCCAAATTTATCCTTGAAAGTGTGATGCCCAAAAATTTGGTCATTGAAAGATGAAAAATTCAAATTTTAGTCATGAATATATAAAAAGTGCAATAATTTAGTCTTGTTAACATTTAATAATAAATTGATCTTTAAATTTTATAACTTAATTTCAAATTGATCCTTGAAAAATATAACTTATTATCTTGATCTTTGATCATTGTAACTTAATGTCAAAATGGTCTATTGCATATGTCAACTTCAGCTTTAGCAAACTTTAGAATTTCAAAACCAAAAATTTTGTTGCAGGTATTTGGCTTCCGAGTATGCATCAAATGGTAAATTGACAGATATATCATATGTATATTTCTACGGCATCATGCTTTTACAACCTATAATAATCGGACAATATGATAGATAAAAAAGTATTATATCCAAAGATAGATTGAGAAATTATAAGATTAATTCAATGATTAAGAAAAAGAAAGTGTGATTTTTACTTTTTTCATCCTCTTGTGTGGGCTCAATATCCCCACTACCAACAACAACACAGATGACAGATTCACCCCAGTACATGAAATTAAATTAATTTTTAAGTTAAATTATAATTTTAATCTTTTGTAATTTTAATTTGTGACTTTTTTCCTTCTATTTTTTATTACGCACGATTTTAGTCTTCACTTTATAAAATTCATAATTCTTAATAAAACTCAAGTCTCTAATTTTGCATATATTTATTTATTTATTGTTCAATTATCTTAAAATAATGCGACTTAGTTTATCTAATTTATAAAATATTCAACCCCATTGTTTTATTTGTTTCATATAAAATAACGCGACTTAATTTATCTAATTCATAAAATATTTGATAAGCAACATAAAATTTAAGATTTTAATTTTTAATTTAATTATTTGTAATAAATAAAAGTCAACTTACCATATTACATGCATAAAAGAAAAAAAATACATAAATAAAAATTAGTTAGCTAAAATTCACGAGTAACATATAATAAAGTTTCAAATAATTTTAAAATTATGCTAATATGTAATAGTTACTTTAAAAATATTGTATAAACAATAATAAATAAAATACAAAGATTTATAAATATATAATCGCACACCTCCGTTACTCTTTAGGAGGCATCCGCCCATATAAACTACCCACCTCGAAATCACCTCTTGAGAAAAAAAAAAAAGGCCCTCGGGTCCCAAATTGTTATTGCTATTTTTATATATAAATATTATCAATTTGAATGTATTTTATTAACACATGTATATTTAATATAAATTCAATTCTTTATTTTTAAAATATATTTTATAAACTATTAACATGAAGTCTTAAGTAAATAAATAAATTTTTTTCATACTATATATAAAAAAAATTCTATTTTTATGCATTTAATAAATGTTTATCACTAAACAAAGACTTGATTAAATTAAATTATTTATATAAACAGTCATAGAAAAATAAATTAAACAAAGTAAACTCTGGATTCTGGAATCTGAATTCTGTGGATGACGTAAAGTAAAACAACTGAAGACCTTATTTTGGTTGGCGTTGCACTTGCACAGGGAAAGCAAAATATCTCATTTTTATACTATAGCTTTTCAAATACACGCAAGCCTTCGCCGCCTTCGCCGCCGCCGCCAAAAGTTTCACCACCGACACAAAGAAACAATAAAAGAAATGGGTCTCACCACCACCACCACCACTTCGCAAGCCCACAGACTTGTTCTCCATGGTGCACCTCACCAACGGCAATGGCTGCAGCAACAGTCAGCCACCCCGCTCCGCCGCCACCACCAACAGTCACATGAAGCCGCCGTCGCCTCCATCTTCCCCCTCCTCCGGCGAGCCCTGCGCCAAGAAGCTCTCTTGCGACCAAGAAGATCTCACCCTCTACGACCAAGAAGATGGCGGCGATCGGCGCTTCATGTGATTTTGGGTGATGACGGCGGAGCAGGGTGGCTGAAGGTTGCTTCAACCACTGCGGTTGGTGAGGTGCACAACGCACAAGGCTGCGGGCTACTCCGCTTCTTGTGAGGGTGGTGGTGGTGAGTTTGCGGTGGTGTTGGGGTGTTTGCGGTGGTGTTGGGGTGGTTGTGAAGAATCCATTTTTTGGAGCGTTTCTTTCTCTTGCGGTAGTGTTCTGGTGTGCATGGCTTGGCAGAGAGAAAGAAACGCTTCAAGAAATCGATTCTTCACAACGGGTAATGCTTGGCAGAGGTCTGTCCTGTGTCTGTGCACAGAGAAGAGAAAGCGATGCCAGACCCTCTTTTGATTTAACTCCGGCCCAGGTAATGCTTTTTGTGATTTAATTACTGTTTGAGTTAAAGACTCTGTTGATGTTGATTCACTGTTTTCTGGATGTTAAAAATCTGTGCCTATATTAGCAAGGTGGACTGGATACATATTGTGAGTTGTGATAATATACCTTGAATGCTGAGATTCTTCAGATAATTTTCTAAAATATTGTGTCCTCCTTTTCATGCTCTTATCCCTGGTTTCCTTGTATATTTTTACTTTCTTGGTGTTGAATAAGCATAGACTACTGATTTCATTTGTTATGAGTGGTTGCCAATTTTGTTTTAGGAATATTATGTATCAGACATGTCACTTCAGGTTTTACCAGACACATTTTTTGCGTTTCTTTTAGACCCTAATTCCCCAAGGATTTGTCTTTTTTACTCTAGTCTTGGTTCAATCCTCCACGAACTTTCGGGTCAACCTAAATTTAAATCAGTCTTTGCTATTCATTTATCTTAATCATAAAGCTTGAACTTTTCATTTTGTAGAAATCCTTTCAAGACCTTTTACGGAAGCAGGAAGGAGATCGGTCAGTGTGGGAATATCCATTTGCTGTTGCTGGTCTTAACATCACATTCATGCTTATTCAGATGCTGGATCTTGAAGCAGGTTATTTTACTTCTCCTTTTAGTTTTCTAGTCTCCGTATATTTCATGTATAAAAGGATGAATGAGGGATGCCTTTATGTATGGGCACATTTGTTTCCTCACTCTGGTCGGGTGATATGTCAAGTTCATAGAGCACTACTACCAAATAACCGTTTGAATGTTATATGCTGACATAAAATTTTACCACTTACTCTTGTTTAATCCAGTTGCCACTGATCATTATCTGAGTGATGGCCAGTGCCACATTGTAATTATAAGAAATTAGATTAGATGTGTCCAAGGGCATATTTTCCTTATCCCACCATGAGCATAAAGTTTTTACTTTATTTGAAAGAATGGAAGTTGGTCTTTCCAATCCAATGATGTAGGCCAACCATATACATCCACTCCCCACTTT
>PYAF01006217.1:344658-357239 GCA_007407185.1 Glycine tomentella | reverse complement strand
AAAACATAACGCGGCTAGAAGATGTACCCTCATACAAACTTCTCACACGATAGTTGTCGATGCTTACTTACTCCGAGCCTACTAGTTTTAACCACAAGGTTTTACTTGATGTGATGCTACTCTTATAATTTCGATTCCTTCCAATTCGGCTTTTAACCATCTAACAAGACTGAGGTGAGCCTAAGTATGATATCATCAAAGGTTCTGGAGGCAACAGTTGAGCTTTTAATCTAGTTAGAGGATAATATTGTGGGTGGGACAAGCTACCTGGGGAGTCTGAAATGTAGGTTTGCTTGGTACCCAAAAAGATTTGATTGTAATGAATTGTGGTTTGCCTATATATTTCCTCAAGGTCCATCAATGGGCAAATATAGCTTGCAGTATTGTAATTCAGGCAGTTTGTACCCCTTTTTCTGGTCTACAGGCAGGTGTACCTGAGTAAGTAGATACTGCATATTGTTGTTTAAGATTTAATGTTTGAGTTGATCAATAGTTCCTTAACTATTGCTTTTGGCTAAAAGTACCATGTTTTTAATTTTATGCTTGCTTTTCTGGTGCTCTATAAGATAAAAGATAAACTCTTGGGGCATTCATAACAATAAAAGATAAACTTTTGACATATAGTTTATCCACATATTTGCAAATTAAAGTTAACATGTTTTTAAAAGAAACAGTTCATAGTTGTACTTTTCAAGTATCATTTTGTTAAATGTAGGGTGTACAGCCCCATCTCCTCGATGTTTTATGTTTTGAGAAAATTAAACAAGAGCATGTTAATCTTGTTAGAAATATAAATGTATAATTAAAACATTTGTGTTTTCCCTTAACAGCTTAAACATTTTGGGGGAGGGTACTGGGTAGTTGACAAAATCAAATCCACGTGTACTATAGGAAAAGCTGATTAAAATATATATATATATATATATATATATATATATATATATATATATATATATATATATACACACTATAGGAAAAAATTATCACAACTTAGACTTTATATGATACATACAAAAGCTTTTTAAATCTACAAATGTGCAAAACAAAGCCCAATGAAGGTAACTACAAACATAGAACTTCTAAGCTTGTAGTTACCCTACCTGCCAAAGCACTAAGCATTCATCACTTGACTCCCCCATCTTGTTTTGGGCATCTCCAGGAAGCAAAAAGCACCAGCAAGACCACAACAAGAAGCAGCATAACAAAGCCAAGAACCCATAAAGATGCAAACAAGATGCCACTCATTCTAAATGTGCCACACATGACATCAAACCCTGATGCTGCAGCAACTAACACAGATAAACAATACAGAAGAGAAAGGCACAGCATTGAGATGATAGGCACTCTAAAAGCCAAAGACCAAACCACAATTAATGTGTACACAAAACTCACTATGAACATTCCAGTCCATAACATTGTTGGTAAGAACCCGGTAGAGGCTTTCGACATATCTGTGAGCTGTTTCTTGAGCTTATGGATTGGGATAGGTTCTCAAAAGGGTTGCCTAAAGCAGATAAAAGTGCTGCTTGAACTCCATATAACTTAACTGCTAATGCAGCAGTTCCTGTGGACAAATTATCTTTGTTGAACAGAACTGTATGAATGTCTCACTAATGGAAGCACTTATAGAATCATTTTTTGTTAATCCTTGGCCTCTACGTTCTAAAGTTTTTCTCATGTCTTTGATGTTTATCACATGGGAAGAGGAAGAAGATATAGCAGGTTCCTTGTTTGCCTGTCGAAATTAGGAAGAATTACTCAAATTTTAATCTCATAAGCTTCAGGAGAAATTATTATATGGTCAGAGACTACTACATGTCTATAGTCCTAACTAAGTTTTACACAGTAATAAAATAAACAATTTTGCACAGAAAAAATTATACTTTGTTTGTAAATCCCATTTATATGGTTACTATTTTTTTTCTCAAATGAGCAAGCAAATTAATCTGGATAACTAACCTTGTCAATGTGGCTGCTTTTCTTTTTTCCGTTTTTTGGTGAGTATGTCGTTAGAGTTGTTGATAGTTTTTTTAAGTTCCTTCTGACCCTTTTCCTCGTCGGTTTGTGTGCTCCACTCTTCATCTTCCTCATCAATATAGGCTTTATTGTAAGGCAATATTTTGTCAGGCTGCAAAGTGCATGTGGAAACAAAAGTCATATATAGTCTAAAGTAGTGTTTTGGCATCTGTTGCATGGACAGAGAAAAGTCACAGGTAACATGATAAAAGTGAAGAACATAATGGTGATCTCTTGCCTCATAATATACTGCTGTAGCATTTCTCAAGTACACAATTGTTCTCAGTAACTCCTTATTTGTAGGGTACTGTTAATGCAAACACGAAAGACATGTATGTTAGAAAGGGGGAGGAAACAAAGAAACACACAAAACAGAATGACGACAACAACGACAATGAGATATAGATTGGGATACATTAGATGATTCAATTTTCAATCAAAATTGATCTTCATCTCTATACTTTAAAAAGCATAATTTTGGGTAATCACTTCTCACCTTAGTATCTCTAGTTTCATAAAGAGAAAATGAAATTTACTAATTGTGAAAAATACCATAAACAAAATCATTCACTTTAAAGAATGGGTACTAATCATAAGACCAATTTTGATTTAAAATTGAAAGATTTATAACACATTTTACTCAAAAGATTAACAATTTTTTACCTCAATTTGTTTCTCTGGAAATCTCCCTGCAGCTGACCCTCGACGCAGTTTCCTGTATATGATTGGATTTGGTTGCCTTGCCTTTGTGGTTAATGATTTGCAAAATAAAATAAAAAGGCCACTTAAAGCCAAAATTAAAAATAATCAACTTTGAGGAGGACAAATTTAACTTTGAGGGAAAACAAAACAAGGTACACTACTGCTGCATAACTTACAGGCTTTCTTGGAAGCAAGAACTTCTTGTTTACATTGTTCTCCCTGGCCTGTTCTGAAACAGAAGAAAGACTCAAAGGATCCATGACACAAGAGGATCGCCAATTCTACAAGATGCAAGTTTAAAATATTTGGCTTCCAATTTCCATGATCATCCTCCAAGTCTTAACTAGTGTTGTGATGAAATTACATGGAAACTTCGAACCATATAGCTCATGTTTCTTCCTTTTCATGGGTTGGAAGCTTCTTCCGCCTACAATTGGTTTATTTTTCAACGACAATTTATGCTTTTTTCAAAGAGTATATAGTATATATGGTGTCATCGCGATGGCCGACCTTTTTTCTAGATAATTTTAATTACAAATTTTTTCTCAAGTTGAATTTTTTTATTTCAAAAATATTATTTTAGTTTACAATATTTTTATGCTTAATTACTATTGTAGTCTCTCAATTTGGAATCCCAACTTTTTTAATTCCTTAAATTTAATTTTATTTTCTAATTTTTAAATTTTAAAAATTATTCTCTTTATCTCTCTTATGAATATTCATCAAATAGAGAATAATAGATTGACAATTCATAATAATTTTTATCTGTTAAAATTTGATTTTTTAAATTTAACTGCCAATATTTGTATTATTTTTAAAGAATGCGTGTTATTAGTTAATTGTTTCTCCTACTACAATTAATTGGACCGTTCTTCACATTCTTCATTTCACATTCTTCATTATCTCTAAGGCAGTAAAGTATTTTCTTTCCTTGGTCTTTCTCTTTAGAGTTGTGTGCTTATTTTGATGAATTAGCATCATAATTCCACTTATGAACCACAATGAAGTCCAACACTTAAGATTTATGCTTTCGGTTTTCAAACTTAAACATGAAGTCCTCCGTATTTCTCCACAAGTTTATGCATAAAATGATCAGCACACATCTAATTTTATTTTTTACCAAAACATTTCAATTATGTTTATATTATTTATATTTTCAGTGTTAACAAAAAATATAATAATATTTCACTTAGAAAATTAATTAATTATTTGATCATAATAAATTCTTTAATTTAATTAATCATCAAATATTAAAAAAATAATTTTTTAATAGAACTTATAACACTCGTGTCTGTGTGACCCGTAGGTTCAAAACTAAGTCGATAATATATTAATCAAGGTAGACATCTAACAACAATTACTTGATATCCATATAACATGGAATAATTTTTATTACTTACAAGAATCAAATAAAAAATAATGTAATATTTTCTTCCATTATTTATCTTTCTGAATTAATTCTAGAATATGATATTTATATCAAACTCAATTAAGTTAATAAATTTATTCAATAAATGAATCAAGAAAACTCATTTCTTCATTCATTCAATTGCCCTGACCAATATCTTAAGTTTATTATAGTGTTCAAAACTCATTACAGAGAGATGATGGATTTCATCTTGATTAGTAATTAACTCTACAATATTTAGTAATATCTAATATTCATTCAACTAATGCTCTAAACCATTAGGTGTCCGGAATCAAAATATAACAAATTACATGTTAATTGCTATGACATTCTCATGTCAAATAAAATTTTACAATTCTTGATAATTTTCCATTGACAATTTAAGGTAATATTATCCATTAGAAAATCTCAATTGAATCAGTTCAACAATTACATTCCTATGCACATAATTTATATATGTTAATTAATAATAAGATATATTAGTATACATCCAACAAATACTATTACATATATCGATTTATCCGGATTATTAATGTCATACTTATAATAATGTTATCATTAAGAACAATTTTAATTAAATGAATAAGAGACTTTTCTCATTTTCATAATCTCTAATATGATAGTAAGTAAATCTTTAATTTTAATTAAGGATCTTATCAAGTCAATTATTTTTATCAAACCGTATAAAAATGATAAAAATAACAATACTTTACGATTGAAATTAGAATTGATTAGATGATGTATTGAATTTTAGGTATACACAATTATTTTCAACATCAAGGAGACTAATATAGCATATCAGCGAGGAACAATGGTGGGAATGACACCACTCACAAGATTACTTCCTGACACACACGCGTACTTGTGTTGGTCCTCCCTTGGTGAGTTAGATCCTAAAGATGACGAGGGTGCCATTTCACCTAAATTATCTAAGGTAACATCTGGTAAACTAGCTTCACTTTCTGATAACATTTCAACAATATTTTCTAGTTCCCTCACAACATCTAACATTGATGGCCTCTCCTCTGGATTTTCTTGGCAACATCTGAGGGCCAGAGATAAAAACTTGTCCAAGCAATCAGATGGATATAACCCCATTCCACTCTCTATAATGGAATATATCTTGCCAGATCGACAAGCCAGATTAACCTGACACCAAATAGTGTACCATTAGTGATACGGGTTTGTTTACCTAATACTTCTTTCTACATGGTATGCAAATAAATCAGATATATGAGAATTCAAATGTGCCATTTTTCTGTGCACATTGTACTAACAAAATGGTAAATTTTGAGTTTAATTTGTATAGACTGTCAATGTTAAAAAAATTATACTAACTCTTAAAATATTTATTATAAAAGTTAAAAAAAAAACTCACAATTCATGTTATTTTATGATTGAATGATAATGTAAAAATTTTTTATATTGTCATTGTATACACTATTTACTAATAATTTTTTATGATAATTTTTATACAATATTTTTAGTTATCAGATATGGAAGAAAGAGTAAATAGTAATTGAAATTTGAAAGAGTACCTCGTTAACAATGTGTTTCCCATGTGATATTGGTTGCATGCCCGTCAAAAGCTCCAGAAACACAATTCCTAAGCTATAGACATCACTTTTGTCTGTAAACTTTTGAGTCAACACATATTCTGGGTCAAGGTAACCCTGCAGAATAATTACAAAGTAGTCATCATATTCAGATAGTATTGATTTTCAGCGTTAGGAACGAATGGACACAAAAATTGCCACACCCAAAGGTATCCACTACAAAAAAAATCACTTTTCGTTGTAGGTAATGCAAAAATTCCGTCGGTAATCTCGAATTTCCGACGGACAAAAATCCGTTGGTAAAACGGTAATTGGAAATTTAACTGACGAATTTTTGTGTCCGTTGGAAATTTCCGACAGAAATTACCGACAGAAATATCCGTCAATAAGTTCCAACGGATCATTCCAACAACGGAATATTATCCGTCAAAAATGTTAAAATTACCGACGGAATATTATCCGTCGAAATTATTCCATGGAAAATATTCGTTAAATATTTTCCACAAATTTTTCCGTCGATAAATCTGTCAGAAATTAAAATATTTCTCACGGAATATTTTCCGGCGAAAATTTCCGTCGGTAACCTAAGTATTTCCGACAGAATTTTTCCGACGAAAAATAATCCGTCGAAAATTCATAAATTTTCCACAAAATATTTTCCGTAGGAAAAATCCATTAGAAATGCTAAAATTACCGACAGAATATTGTTCGTCGGAAATATTCCGTCCGAAAAACCTTTTTTTTTGTAGTGATCTGATCTAATGATAAGGACAAATTTAAATTAGAGTACTACATCTAAAAATTAAATGGTAAGTGGGATTTGACTATTATGGAAGTCCCACACTTGAGACTATGATGAGGGTGTGAAGAAATTTGCAAACAACAGTAGAAGGGTAGGACATGACAAGCCATAAAAATCTCATAATTAAATTGTTAAAATTGCATAAGATGTATCAGTTGAAATATTTATTTGATTATACATTTCTCAATATATATAACTCAGGTCTTAAATTTTGAAATTGAAATCATTCCAAAATTTTCTTTGACAAACTTACTGGTGTTCCCTTCACATCTGTTGACCTGTATATAGTAGTGTTACTTCCTTCTCCGAATGATGCAAGCAGTGATAGTCCAAAATCAGCAACTTTAGCTGTAAATTTGGAATCCAGAAGTATGTTGCTGGCTTTAATATCTCGGTGGAATATAGGAGGGTTAGCATCCGTATGAAGATATAGTATCCCTTTGGCTGTATCCATTGCAATTTTCAACCCCATACCAAAATTTTGTCTTTCCTTGGCCTTTTCACTTTTACCTGCCACAGCATAATATCTATTAATTTCGTATCATATCTTATATGCATCATAGAAAACACCACCAATTCAATATCACGGTGCTGTATTATTATATTATTCATTTCCTTTCTTTTCTACACTTTCTTCCTTTTTAACTTCTACCTTTTTGGTTTCTAATTATATAGATAGAATGACAAAAAAAAAAAATCATGAACAATATAAAGATTGTCTATCATGATTTCTTTTGTTCAACATGTCTGCCTCAAATATTAGGAGTAAAAGTAAGTGTTTTAAAAAGCATTAATGTAGATTGAATTTCTATCTATATTGAAATATTATTTTTCCTGAATCAACTCAGTAGACACATATCAACCATAAAAATAAAATAAAAATCACCATTTGTGTAAATACAAGAGTTCAGATTAGAAAAGCTATTAAACTTATTATACAAATACTAAACTTACCAAGAAGATATTAAAATTGCTTGAGCATATATAGTTTTTATGCAAATGAAAACTGCAGAGCAGAAAATATGAAGAAGAAAAAGAGATATGAACTGACAAAATAAGGCGGTATATATCTATTTATATTCCAACAATTTCATACCAGAAATCCAGTCCCTTAGGGTGCCGTTGGGCATGAATTCATAAACCAGCATCTGAACCAGCGGAAAGAATATGAGAACAATATTTTTATTAACTGTAAACTGTCAAGCTGATATGGCAAAACATATGTCTAAAACCTAGATTAAAAATTTTGAGTTCCAAAGATAAGGTTTCTTTTATATATTATAAAAGATAAAAACATCAAAGAAAGGAAATACAGTCTATATCGACATAATGTGAATATCTAGTGACAGAATAAATACATAAACCAGTTGCAGAATGAAATTCAAGTGCCCCTTCTTAGTGATGAACTCATCTCATTTGTGTGCTTAACATAACAGACACAACATACCAGATTGTCGGAGTCGTTTAGAATAAAAAGGTTTTCATATGTATACTCCCTTGGCCCATGAGCTTGTATATACTTAACCTAGTAATACAAATTTAAGGGTAGCTACACATTGTTGTGTACCCAATGAAACCTCATTCATATGCCTCTCTCTCTCTCTCTCTCTCTCTCTCTTTCTACACAGATCAACATAAAGAAAGAACATAAGAAAAGGTTTAAACAGACTAAAAACAGGACTAATAGAAATTTTATTTATCTTAGCACAACTGCCTTGATAGTTAGAGGAATTTGTATCTTATGCTATGGCATTCTTTAATCATTATTCAGATTCGTGCACAACAAATTATTTTCTCACACATTTGAATTCTTTAACAACACTAGCTGAAAGATGATACAGACGACAAAAGTGTAGTTACTAGCTATACAATGTGATATATACCTGCTCCTGTTCTTCATTGCAGTATCCAATCAGCGAGACAAGATTTCGATGGTGTAACCTTGATAAAAGTTCAATCTCAGTCAAAAACTCTTTTTTGCCTTGTAAAGAACCTTCTGCTGCTCGTTTAATGGCCACAAGTGTTTCACCAGATAAAATGCCTTTGTAGACATTCCCATAACCTCCTTGGCCAACTTTAGTTGAGCTGCTAAAATTGTTAGTAGCAAAAGCCAATTCTCTGAAAGTAAATTCTTTCACACTGTCTATCTTAATAGATACATTAGGGGCTGCAAAAAGAAATAGGCATATAAATCTCATTCTTCAAAGAAATCTAAAATCACACTATTAGCAGAAAGCCATAGAATACTTACATTTCCTGGAAATCAAGTGCTGAAATTTTCCATTTCTTGTAGAAATCAGGAAAATGATTATAGCAGATAATGACAAAAGAGCAGCAGCAACTGCTATTAAAGCGGCAACTAATGTGACTGTACTTGTTGAACTACTCCTCTCTGAATCTTTAGCTATCAAATGGAAGTTAAATTAGAGAAACTTAACAAAGGTTAAAAGGAGATATCTTTAACCGAAGTACAAAGAGGGACACATGTTTTGGTGGCTTGTCTTTGCGTGTGTACAAAATGTGGCAAACATAAGGTATATACTATACATACATACATACATATATATATATATACCATCTAAGATCAAACCAGTTTCCACTGATCATCATCTCAGTTAAGTGGTACACAAAAAAACAGAGAATCTATAACAATTTGAAGATTGATAATAATAATAATAATAATAATAATAATAATAATAATAATAATAATAATAATAATAATAATAATAATAAACAACTTTTATCCTTGAAAAAGAAGCTTTCTATTCTAAAAAATAATCTTTAATTTATCTTTAGATTATCTATGAAAAAAATTTAACAATTGATTTGAGGAAATAACTTTTGTATTTGAATATATTAATTGAAAAGTGATTTTAAGATATTCTATTTGGTTTGATTTGTAAATTTTTATAGTGAAATTACAATAAAAGGACTATAAAGTTATTTGTAATATTCAATTTTATATTTAAAATAATTAATTATTAGGGATAAAATAAGAAAAAAAAAAGTTAGCTAAATAATAATAATAATCCAATTCAAATATGATATTTTAAGGGTGCACAATCTCTCAGTATTATTATGCATGGTAAATTGACAATAACTCCTACGAAAATTCTTCTACAAAAGTGTTAAATAGTACATGCATTTGATGGGATGCAATGATGACAATATAAAGATCAACATGGCATAAATTTGTTACATTCCTACGTTTATAATATAACAAAATAATAAAATTTAGAGATTAAGAAACTTACCATTTGCATAAGGTCCAATAAGTGTGAAGTTCAGGAGTTCATATGGTCCAAAAAAATGATTGGGAGGAAAATGCCATGATGTAAATATGGTTTTGATGCGATAAACCTCGCTTGCATTGAACACATGGCCGGGATCATGGTATGAAGGAAACAGTTTTAGATACATGGTAATACGATGTCCATCTTTCCAAGAATTTATTGATAACTGATAGTAGTCTAAGTTTAAGGACTCAGTTATATATGATACAAATCCACTTATATAGGGAAGAAAGTAAGAAAAACTTGGACTTTTCAGCCTGTATTCAATTGTCAGAGGTGCTGCACAATAGCAAGGAATTGGTAAAGAGGGGACATATAATTCATAGAAATTATGTGCTTGGCAATCTTGAACTGGACAGACAGTTGTTGGATTTGTTGGGTTTTGGTCTACTTCATCTTCATCTTCACCTCCAACATGTCCACAATATTGACCAATACTTTGTATGTTAGAATTCTTGCAGATTGGATTGCCAGAAAGCCTTCAAGGAAGAAAGAAATTAAAGTTATGATTAGAGATTTATGCAATGACATGGAACAAGATATGAATGACACGAACACCAGGAAATGGCAAATTTAAAAATGATAGAGCTAGCATGACACCGCAATATAATATATAATATAATAGTATAGCATTTAAACTTAATATATAATTAACATAAAATAAAATAAAAACTTATAAATCGTGAGAGAAATTGTGATTTATAAGTGAACATGAATTGAATTGTTGAAATGCTAAAATTAATTTATTTAATTATTATAGTATTCCAAGTTGTATTTATATTAGAGTTGACAATGACAAGTGATATGACCAAAATAATATATAAGTAAAAAATAATTTTCACTTCTTAGATTAACTTTTAGGATTGTGTTAGATTCAAACTCAACACATTTGATAAAGATAAAATAAAGACAAATAAGGTATACAAGTAGGTAAGAATTAAAACATGATAAGCTGTTATCATATCATATTTGATACACACCAAAGAACCTAATAGATAATTAATTAATCATATAAATTATGTATTAATGATAAAATTATCCTTATAAAAGATGATGGCAGTGGTGTTTAGAGTCGTGTGTTAAGGGTGTGCAATGATGGTGGTCGAAGTAAAGATAGTGACGATGATAATTATAGTGTTGATCAACTAGTGTTGGAGGGGAGGCAGAAGCAATGGTGACTTTGACAAGAATAGTGGAAGTAAAGGCAATAACGGTGGAGATAGCCTTGGTGGTTGGGAGTAAGGGGATCAATGTGGAGGCATTAATTAGTAGGGTGGATTGACATTGTTAATAACAATGCAATAAGAAGAATGATAATAGTAGTAGTGACAATAGTGATAGTGCCTTTGACAAGGAGCTGACAAAGTACAAGCAATGTGGCAATGACCACAAGTGGTGGTAACGGCAACAATTTGTGATATTGGTGGCTATAGTGATAATAGCGATGATAATTAAGATAAGGACAATGATGATAGTAATGGTGGAAGGGATGCAAATGAAGCTTGAAAACAAGTTAGGTCAAGCCAAATATTGTAAGGTTTGAGTTTACTTGTTATTAATTACAAACTCTAGCCTAACTCGTTTACCTATTATATAACCTTGTTAAGTTTAACCTTTTTTAACTATTATTGATATGAAGTATCTATTAATTTTGTTGATGATTAATCTATGTCTAAGAATTTAACTAAACATCTTTAATAGAATTATTTCCTCTTAATCACGTTATTTCATCAATAAAACTCAAATCTAAAACATTATTTAAAGAAATCTAGTTCAATACTATTAAGACCACTTCTTGATTTTTTAAGTTTAGTCGACTTGTTTAAAAGTTAGATTTGTCACAAAAGTCTATTTATAAGCCTATTTAATTTGGATTAAGGTTTATAAACAAGCTAAAAAACTTGTCGAAGTCAAATACGCCAACGAGCCTATCAGCAGAATATATTATTATATATAGAATTATTATATATGTACGTGTGAGAGAGATACGTAGGTGGATCCGTCAGGCCTCACAAACTTTTATAAAGGCCTAAAGCTTATCTTAATTTTTTTTGGTACCGTGGATATAAAAAAAAAAGCTTATCTTAATTAATTAAACAACCTTATATTAATAGACTAATTAAGTTTAAACTTTTTATAAAAAAAAATAGTTCAAGTTAGACTAAACCTAAAGTAGGCTAGACCATAAGCACTAGATTGGCCACTTGACCTGTTTCCTAGCAGCAATGCCAATAGAGTTGGGGGCAATGGTTATATATATATAGTGGTAACAACAATGAGCATGATGGAAAGAAGAAGAACAATTGCTAGGTGTGGGGTTGAGGTTGAGGATAAAAGAAAAATATTTATATATTTTATCCTACCTCTCTGTGGCTCATCCTTTTTTATCAAACAACATCTCTCCTTTTAGGATAAATTTGTAACTAACGAGATAAGATATTCTATTTTGTCGTTGTCAAACTTAGAGAGGATTGGGTCAGAAAACCTGTGTTCTCCTGCTGGAGAGTTCTCATATAAATACACACTCATTACAATCTGTCAAGCTGATTTTCAGCCCACTAAATAAGCTAATGCAATTACAATCTGTCAAGCTGATTTTCAGCCTACTAAATAAGGTAATACAACTGATTATCCTAATTAAGAGAATAACAGTTACAAATATCTTTTGGCATTAATTCTGTTGACATCCCCCCTCAAATTGATGCTGGTGAATCTACAAGCATCAATTTGCCAAGTAGAAAATTGTGACGTTGGCGTGGCAATGTTTTAGTAAAAATGTCAGCTATTTGAACAGATGTTGAGAC
>PYAF01006217.1:323191-333805 GCA_007407185.1 Glycine tomentella | reverse complement strand
GTCTCATAAATTTTATTTTTAGACTTTTTAAAAAACCGAAAACCGATCCAATCCAAACCGAAAATAATTGGATTGGATTGGATCGGATTTGAAAAAAATTTCAAACCGAATGGATGATCAAATGACCAAACCGAAGGAATCGGATCGGATGATTTTTTGCTTCAAAACCGATCCAATCCAGACCGCGAACACCCCTAAAGTAGAGTACAGGTTAAGGATAACTCCTCTTCTCATAGTGTGGTCTTCTATTGGCATAGCGAGGAATCAAAATCCTACCTAAATGGTCGCAATTATTATTATGCCACATCATGTGGATATTTTATTTTAGGTTTAACTATATTTTTAATCTTTTAAATTAGAAGTCTATTTTTTAGTTTTCGAATAAAAATTTGTATTTTAATCTTTAAAATCTGACAAAAAGACTAAAAAAATTGAGAGATTAAAAATATAATTTTTTATTTAAAGGACTAAAAGAAATAAACTCCAAAATCATAATTAAATGTTTCTTTTATGGATCACAAAAGATAAATGTTTACTTTTTAGGCTAAAATACTTTTTCAGTCATTTATGTTTTCAATTATATCTTGATCTATTATGTTTTAGAAAGTTCAATTTAATACTTGTGTTCTTAAAACGAGACAAAATAATTAGTCCTTCCAAAATAATAATCATTTTCTTTGACAAAATTTGAAGCTCTTTTTTAACTAATTCGTAAACTTGTTCCATTATACTAAAATTATGAAACTCACCTAATGTTAGAACCAAAAAGAATCATAAAGGGAGTCTTACTAGCTACCAAAATATAAATAATATTACAATTTTCAAATTTCTGATTACTTGTTGGATTTAATTTTCATGCGAATTTGTTTATGGTTATGGCTCTTTTTTTGTTTGAACATCCATTCGCTTTTATGGTTTGATATAACTGAATCAAACTAAACAAATTTCACATCTTAAATTGATCAAAAAAGATTTAAAATTGCGTTCCAAAATTGAAAACGATCATATTTCAGAAGAATTATTTTGGTTCACTTAAAAAATATAAATGATTGAATTAAACTTTAAAAAAATTAGAGATCAAACTAAATATAATTAAATATATAAAGTACTAAAAGTATATTTTAATCTACTTTTTATAATAAATAATTATTTTATTATCTAAATTGTATTTTGAATATACAATAAATAATGATTTTTATTATCTAAATATTTTTTAAATTTATAATAAATCATTTAAATTATAATATAATTTTTTAAACTATTGAAACTTTTTATAAAAAAACCCATTAAATTTTAACTTATAAATAGAGATGAAAGATAATAGAATTAAAGAAAGAGTGTTAAAAAATATAATAAAAAGTATTCTCCTATTTATAAATTAGAATCATAACACGGAGTTTCTCACTTTCCTTACTCTCTCAAAAATACATTATCAATATTTTTTTTTCCATTTTTTGAGATAATTTCATAATTTAAATTATTTATTGTAAATTTAAAATATAATTATGTATTTAAATATATTTATTTTAAATTTAATCAATTTATCATGTATGTTCTGATTAAAGATACCAACGAGACGAGACAGGCACGAAATCAAATAAGCGAATACCTAGATTTTTTTAATATTTGGGATATCAATGTGTATCCATGGATATTAAAAAATATATTTTAAATCAAAAATAAATTTTATTATATTTTTTTTCTAATATTTTCGTTTAAAATTTATTAAGTTATAACTAAAATTATTCAAACATTCTAAACAATTAAAAATATTGATGGATAATTCTTAAAAAATATATAATTATTTTCTAAACTCCAAACAAAATTATTTAAAAGTTACTCTCTAAAGTATAAACTCAATTAAGGCTACACTAAAATATAAGTCCAAAAAAATTATATTCCCAAACACAAGTACAACTAAAATTTTAGTAGGTATCAATGTGAGTATGAATATCATGTAATACTTGTTCCCATCCTATTAACAAACATGTAGTAAAAATATTCATACTCATTATCCATGAGTACTTATAAAAGATACCTATTTTTCTATCTATTTTGGATACATGTGGATGTGCATATGTCATCTTTAGCTTATATAAACTGAAAAGTCTCACATGATTAAAGAATCGAAGTTAAAGATGAATTTTAAAATTCTCCTTTCTTAGCCTACCAAAATAATTTTTAAGGACACAAGTCCATCAAACTCCAAAGCAAATTATATTTTGAATATAATGTTTTTTATTGACTAGACTAATCTTTATTGACATTATTACTTATTATAATTTAAAATAAAATAAAAACTCATGTAAATAATTTTATATAAGAAGAAATTTATACTTTTATAACATTAAGAAACTTTTTTGAATCTTTAATGTATTTAAATAAGTAAAAAATGACAAATATTATTAGGTAAGGATAAATTTAAAATTTTATATTGATAAGAAACTTTGTAATTTTTTAATAATTTTTCTTATAATTTTATAATTTAAATTAAAATTAAAATAAAAAGTACAGATAGAAATGAGGAAAGAGAAGTATTTTTTTTCTAATTTAGAGATTGTGAGTGAAAGTCATGTTAAAGGAGAGAAAAAAGAAAATATAAATAGTGAATTAATTGAGAGAGTAAGAAAACTTAAAGTTTTGTTCCCCAGGTTTTTTACCTACTAAACCACTTTAATTCAAAACTTTCATTTTTTTTTCAACTCTTTCATTTTATCCTTCTTTACCAAATACACCTTAAGAGAAATAGAATGTAAAATTTGACTCCTAGCTAGAACAATAAATGATATAGCTAAATTATGAGCAATCTCATTTGCTTTATCCCCTAAAAATTAAATCAAACAATAAAGGTTTAAAAACACCTTTCCTTTGTTTCCGTGCAAGGCTCCAACCAGGGTGTTTGAAGATTTCTCATCATTTTCTTTTTCTTCTATTTCTTTCATTTCATAAGTTCTTAGAAAAATAAACAAAATAAAGATAATACATAATTTTATGAAGAGTAACACTTATTTTCTCAAAAGTTTAATAATGAAAGAAATGAAAAGGATGTGTTTCCTCAAAGATTTGTTTGAAACAATTTTGAGCCAAAATCTTAGTTTTTAATTTTCATTTATTTTCAGTTTTTTTTATTGATTCACATTTTTTAGATTAGATTGAATTTAAACACAACACAAAATAGTCTAACTTAACAATTGAGTAGGATGTGTGTCAGTTATCATTATTTACATCCTTTACTCCAATCAAACGGATTTAGATCTCCTGCAAAACTCACTGCGCGGAAACAGCGTGATATCACACAATAAACTTTTTCTTATTTTATTTAATTAATAAAAAAGATGTGTGGTTAAATTTAACATTGCACTGCAGGATATCCAAACCCCCAATCAAACGTCGTGTAAAGTAAAAGAAATTACATTTTATTGTGAATGAGATTATTTGGAGAGAAAAGATTATACGTTAACTAATTCAATCACAATCACAGTTTATTATATATAATAAATTTCTCAATTTTCTAAAATAAATATTTTAAAATAATTTAGATAATAATTTGTAATTAAATGTAATTTAAAATTATTTTATAGTATCACTATATAAATATTAAACTTTATTATTAAAAACAAAAAGCCTCTTGAAAAAAATAATACTAGCTAAATCGGTCTTTAAGATGTGGTAGATACAATCAAGAACAACATTAAAAACACGCTTAGAGCTAAGATATATAGATATAAACATGAAGTCATGAACCCAATAAAGATGGACGGAAAACTTGATCAGAAATTACATAATAAAATTACCTTGTTAGCAGGCACTTCCTTTTTCTCTTTTTTCTTCTCCTCTCTCGATCTCTTTGGATTCCTCTTTTGTTCTCTCTTTTTCTCACTTCTCACTCTCTGTTTTTTTTCCTTTCTCTTCCACATTCTGCTAATCCCTTTCCTTCTCACTTTATAGTGCTTGTTTGTTTTGACGTTGAGTGGATTTCGTCAAAATAGATAATTAAGCTCCCGTTTCCACACCTAATTTTCATAATAATAATGTCAAGATATCTCTAATAAATAATTTTATATTTATTTTTAATATTTTTTTCTTCATTTTTGTTTTTTAATAAAAAATATATTTTTATCCTCAATACTTTTTTTAATATAATAAATTAGTAAATTTTGTATTTTTATTATTTGATAAAATTTTTTCATTTGTGATTAGTCTCCCTGAAAAAGTTGGTCTTTTTCAAAAAGAGTAATAATAAATTAATTTTTTTATCATAAAATAAATACAAAATTCACTAATTTATTATAAACTAAAAAAGTATCAAAGACCAAAAATAAAATTATTGCTTTATTAGAAACTCAATGTAAAGAAAAAATTTATCAAATAATAAACACAAAATTCATGTATTTATTAAGAATAAAAAACATATTTTAATCTAATAATAATAGGCTTAGATAATAATTTAGTCGTATAAAATTGATCATATTTGGACTATGTTTTTAATCCTTCATCAATCAATTAGGTTGATGTTATTAACTGTTCTGAACAGACGAGAGATTAAAAGCACAATTTGGTGATTTATTATAGTTTTATGATTAAACAATGTATAAGTGAGTTGAGAGAATACTGTATTTATAAACTATCTTTGTTTTTAATTCTAAGCAATATGGCAATTTGGGGATTTCAATGTAAGGGAAAATTCTTTAAATTGCACATCTATTTTATTAAATTTTTTAATAATGTAACAAGTCATTAAACTACTAATAACATTATTATGTGATTTATTATTTAATAACATAAAATAAAAGTTATAATAAAAAAGTTTATGAACTTTAAACAATCAAAATTTAGTCTAAGGACTAAAATGTATAAATTAAAAAAGTAGAAACCAAAGAGATAATAGACCCAAAAGAATAGAATAAACATTAACAAGACATTGCCTAAGAAAATTACATCCGTGAAAATTGACAAAAATCACCCCTCAAAGTGTAGACAAAAAATACCAAGTGTTTGGTGACTATTTCTTCATGTCTCAAACATAAAGAAAAAAAAAATACATTTTCTTAGTTTAAAAAATAAGAAAATTTCAATTAATTTTATTTTATTTAATGTTATTATTTCTAAAATATTATTTATTTAATTGAATTTTTAATTCCATGACTCTTTTATTTTTTATATCAAATTTTAATGAAAGATAAGTTAAAAAAGGAATTTTTAATTAAAATTATTATAATTAAATATGATTAACTAATTTTATTGTGAATATTTGACATCGGAGTAGTAGTATGTTTCAAAAGAGGAAAAACAAAATAAGGATGACCACATCACATATGAGATATTAGCTAGGTTTGTTGACAGAACTAACAGACGATATCAACGTGGTATTAAAAAAAATGGGGGACATAATTGAGGGTAAAAAAAAAGACAAAGGAGTAAACAAAAAACTTTAAATAAATAAAAGGAACTAAAAATATAATTTTTCCTCTTATTTAGTCTTTTATATTTTAATTTATATTTAGTTTAATTCTTAATATTTAAAAAAATTTATTTCAATCCTTAATAATATTTTCGAATAACTTCAAATTAATAATTGTTGTCAATTGTTAAACGTGAGGTGGCAAAAACAAATATCTATTTTTTAAAAGAATATTTTTTGTCCTAAATGTTTTTTGTAAAAAAAATTGATTTAATCTTTCATGTTTTTAATTAATTTTGTTCGTAATAAGAGATCAAATTGATCTTTCCTAAAAGCGTATTAATGACGAAAATTATCCTTTTAAAAAATACATATGTTTATTTTCGTCACCTGACGCGTAGCAATTGATAACAAGGATTAAATTAAAATTAATAAAAAAATATTAAGAGACTAAAATAAAGTTTTTAAAATATAAATGATCAAACTGGAAAAAAACTAAAACTTAAAGAGTAAATATGTATTTTAACCTGTAAAATATAAATATTTAATTCATCCATACGTCCATATATAATTAAATAAAAAAATAATTAAAACATATTTTGATTCACGGGTCATACAATTGACATAATTATCAATTTCATTTAATATAGTAATATAGAATAAGAAAAATGTAGTAAGTGCATGGCGACATGATATCCGCCACTTTATGAAAGGAAATGATAGTCATAACCTGTGAAGTGGAAAACCCTAATGACTAAGACAAGCATTTAATGGTGAATCCGTGCATAAGACGCAAGTCACATAATAGTCATAACTGTCAACTTCGTTTCATACGGTAATAGAGAAAATCAACATTTTTTAAGCATATTATTATTAATTTTCTTGAAATACTTACTTTTTGGGTATGTGTGAAAAAACCTTAAACATCAATTATTCTGGGACATAGAGTAATTTTTATATATTTTTAATCTATTTAATACTTTAATGATTAAATTATAATTTTGATTTCCTAATTTTTCAAATTCATGATTTTTATCTTCTAATTTTAATTGTAACATTTCTCCTAGTTTTATAAATTGACCATTTTAATTCATCTGTTAATAATTTTGATTAGTAAATTTAATAGGTTAATTATAAACTAATTTTTTTTACAAAAGTTAATTATAAATGAATTAAAAATTATTAATTATTTAAAAACTTAATTTATAATTAATTTAATAACTTTACTAATTATATTTATTAATTAATAATTTAACTGGTGGTATTATTTTTATACAAGAGTAATTAACTTAATATTAAAATAAAAATATTATAGACATATTACAAATTTAGAATTACAATTAGAATTTTTTGGAGAGACTATGGCCCTCCTTCCAAATAGTTCCTTCCTGCCTCGAAATCCTCGGAGCAACAAAAGCGATTCCTATCTTCCCACCATTCATTTGAAAGGTATAAGTCACGCCATTCGGTCCTTTCTAAAGTAGTAGTAGTGGTGGCTATCTCCATCTCTGGACCCATAGGATAAACTTTATTTACCTAATTTATAGACTATATACCTTCAATAATTTAGAAGATTTTGATACTATTAATCTTTTAACCAATTAAATTACATGTCATCTTTTTATTAATTTTTTTTTCAAATCAGTTTTTGATTATTAATTTTAGAAATTTTAAAATTGTAACCTTTTTCAATTAAAAATATGATTGAAACTAACATTAGAAGGTCTTAAATCCTAAAATCTTTGAGTTACTTTCAACACTTTTTATAGAAAAAATCTTTTGAGATTTATATATGGTCTAAAAATTTCTTATTATTATTTCTTAAGTATAGGTTTTATAAAAAGTGTGAAAGTAATTAAATTTTTTTAGGATTCAGACTTCTAATATTATCTTTAATCATATTTTCTAATCTTAAAAAGTTACAATTTTAAGACTTTAAAAGTAGTAATTAATAAGAAAATGACATATAATTTGATTGGTTAAAAATTTAATAGTATAAAAAAATTTCCAAATTATTAGACCACCATAAAAACTCTTTTTTTATTATTAATATTAAAATGTTCAACATGTTAACCAAACAACAGTTGCTAATGTGTATCTATCAATATAATAAATCAGAATGAGTCATGGATAAGACTAAAAAAGTTGAGACTTTCATGGATTGTTTCATTTGTCGTATATAGCAGTCCCTTCCATTATTCCCATCTTAATGTGTGTCTCAAATTTTCCTAACGGACTTTTCATTAGCTTCAAACAAGTGCCATGTGAAGACGATTTGGGAGAAAATGTCTTACCCTTTCACTTGACTTATAATCCATTGACTCGTGGTACATTCACTTGACTTATAATCCATTGACTCGTGGTACCTTCACTTGACTTATAATCCATTGATAAAAATATCGTACGCATGAAAGTTGGAAACAATGTTTTACATTTGAACATTACTATATCACTTAACGGTTAAAATAAACCAAAAAGACAAAATATTAGATAAAATAAATTAGAGACGTTGATCAGTCGTCAAATAATTTAAGAACTAAATTTATAAATATTAAAAAATTTGAGGAATAAAATCATAATTTATCCTTTTTTGAAATATATATTAACGTATTTGTGTCCCATATATTTTTTTTAAATCACGCATCACATCCTGTATTGGTACCCATTACTAATTGTTGAAAAATAATTCAAATTTGTATTTTCAAATATTTAAAATGTTGTTTAAATTTAAAAAGAATGTTATTTTATTTCTAAGATGTTGTAGAATATATTATATATAAATTAATTAAAGATTTATTTCCTTATTTAAAATTAGGATGTTAGGGTCTATAAATAGAGGTATTTGAGACTGCCGTAAAAGAGATCACCAGTCTAAACTAAGTGAGATAGGAGGTCATGCATGTGAAGAAAGGGTTTATAAGTTTGTGCAGTTTATTCAAAAGTTGTGAGGCTGTGAATGTAGGAATGATTATTACAAAAAAAAAAAAAATTAAACTTACAAATATGTAATCTTTTCTTTTAAACTTAATTATGGCATTGTCTTTTGTTTTGTGATGTGTTTTATCATCAATATGAATAAAGTAAAGAGATGTGTGTTTTTCCCAACACATAGATGAAAGATGGTAAAGGAACATGAATCAAAACGATTAGGATGGAGAAGGAGAAGTGATTGTACAATTGCTACCTAAACTTTTTTCACTGGATGGACGACAATAGATGCAAAGGTGGGTTCACTGGGTCAAGCAATTAGCGGCAGTGACAAATTCTAATAGATAGATAGGATGAACAATAAGCAGTGTTGAGTGGATGATGGGTAAAGAAATAATCTGGATTATTGATACAAGAGTACTGTCTAATCAAATTAATTACTAGAAATTTGATATTTCTGCACAAGCTGGAAATTGTGTAAGGATGCTCCGTGTGATTGTTAAATGCAAAGAAATTATGTTTGAAGGTAGATTGAAACTTAGCAATGTGTTATATGTTCCTAGCTTGAACCGACTTGAGAGGACGTATATTGGAATGAGTAAACGAAGAGAAGGCACTAGTTCATTGATCTTAGTTTCATCAATTTCAAATTAGCAAGATGGAATAAACCAGATCACAAAATGACAATATCTAACATACTTAATTTAAGCACCAAAAGGTTCCAAGTACATCATTAAAGCAAAAGCACAATTTGCTTTGTAATTACAATATGCAAAAAATTACATTGTTCACAAAGCTATTACAATCATTTACTAGACTTGACCATCTTCTTTTCCATTAGCTAGAGAAGCTGCTAGCAATGTCCCCTTTGTAAAAATTTATCGCTTTATCAATGTGAAGTTTAAGGGTCACTCAATGTCGTAATTAGGTGGACTATTATATCTAAATGTTATTAGTTCAACATTTTTTAAGCATATTATTATTATATGGAGTATTTATTAATTTTGCTAATAATTAATTTATATTAAATAATTTAATTGGTTACTTTGAATAAGAATCTTTATTTTTAATCACATTTTTTCAGCCAAGTTTCTAGATCTTAAAATGATTACAGTTTTAGTCTTTAAAAAAATTATTGATATTTTCACTTTTCAATGAGATATATTAAAACGATGCATAAGGACTGAATTAATAAGTTTTTACGTACAAGAAACGAATTGAGAATCCGGATCAGTTATCGAAAAAAATTGACAATCCGGATACATAGAGGAACTAAAAGATATATTTAACCTATTTTATGAGCTAAACTTTTTTTATTTTTATTCTTTTATAAAATTCATGCTTTTAACGATTATATATATCTCTCCATTTATCTTTAGATTTTTCGTAACTGTATGAAAGAAATTAAATAAGTGTTATAATTAAAACATTAATTTATGCATTTAATGGATATAAATGATGTCGATGTTACTCATTTCCAAGAATTTAAAGAAGTGTTATAATGGAAACATTATGTTTATTCATTTAATGGATATAAATTATGTTGTTGTCACTTATCTCCAAAATTAGGTTACATTAGGCAACTACAAAAGTTCTTTATGTTGAGTAAAAGTGAGTTCTTAAACAAAGTTTTAGATCGATCAAAACTTGTGATTGAAAAAAAAAAAGTGATTAAAAGAATAGATTCTATTAAAGGTGACTAGCTAGCTAGCTAGATTTTTCAATTAAGATGAATCAACAACAAGATTAATGAATATTTTGCACTAATAATATGATCACCAAAAACCACAATGTGCAAAATACTTCCATTAATTTTTTCATCATGAGATTGGTACAAAGTATCTACTAATTTTATTAATAATTAATCTCTATTGAGAAACTTGACTGGTCATCTAGTGGAGGATTTTCACCAAACCACTTTTTAATTTCAATTTTTAAGACTAAAATTCAAGATATTATTTAGGTAATCCAAATATAAATTCACCCAAACTAACAACATGTTAATAAACATTGGTCATTAATTAAAGAATTTTTTTTTTGTTGTATAGAAATATATTTGAAGTAAAAGTACTTCCTCAACATATGGAAAAAAAGTAAATATGGGTAATAGTAAAAATCAACAACATAATAAAAATACTCAAAGTCATCAATATGCTACAAATAAATGAGTAATAGTAATAAAAAGAAAAATAGTAATTTGTGTTTTTCAAATTAAGGCCGATAAAAAAAATATCTTAGAATTAAAGTTATCAGTTTCTTTTTTAGAAGAGTCATTAATTTTCTTA
>PYAF01006217.1:300989-315283 GCA_007407185.1 Glycine tomentella | reverse complement strand
TTGAATTAGAAATGAATTGTTGAGACTTACAAATCCTAAAAGACTAAGAGCATGCTCATCATCATAAAAGCTTGTGTTTCTTCTCCCACTAACAATCTCTAGTACCAAAACACCAAAGCTAAAGACATCTGATTTCTCTGAAAACAGTCCTTGCATTGCATATTCAGGGGACATATAACCACTGCATTCAAATGTAAAAGATCATTCTCCCAAGTATTTTACTGTTATATTGGACAAGGAAAGCATACTTACTAAGTTCCCACAACCCTGTTAGTATTGGCCTGATCTTCAGTCGCTCCAAAGATTTTAGCCAAACCAAAGTCTGATATTTTAGGATTCAGCTCTTCAGTTAACAATATATTACTTGTCTTCAAATCTCTGTGTATGATTCTTAGTCTGGAGTCTCTGTGAAGATAAATCAATCCTCGAGCTATTCCTTCTATGATGCTACTGCGCTTCCTCCAATCAAGGAGTTTACTTCTTGATGGATCTAAAAAGTAATGGTGGCATTATACTATTGCTAACATAATATTAGAAGAGGAAGTTACGTAGCTGTGTTATCTAAATCCCCTGATTAGCGTGCTTTCAAGAAAACTCATAAGTTGTGAAATGATTGTTTAATTCTTAAATATTTTGTGTGCTAAATAAACAAAAAGATAAACATTTGGAAGTGGATGAGACAAATACTAGAGGAGGGATCAACGAACTAACCAAAGATAAACACATCTAAACTTTTGTTTGGCATGTATTCATATATCAAAATCTTTTCATCACCTTCAGCACAACAGCCAAAAAGTCTTACAAGATTGCGGTGTTGAAGCTTGGAAATCACCGATACTTCATTCATGAATTCTACTAGACCTTGTCCAGAGGCTCTAGAAAGTCTTTTAACCGCTATTTCCTGTCCATCTTGCAGTTTCCCCTGAGAAAAAAGTATTAGAGAACCAACTATAGACAATTGTTCAAATATGACAATTTTTTTAAGTACCTTGTACACCGGACCAAAACCACCTTGCCCAAGTTTGTTGGACAAGTGGAAGTTGTTGGTGGCTGTTGCAACCCTTTCAAAGTCGAATCGCAACAGCTCTGGTAGTGTAACTTGCGACAGTTCTTCATCTACTTTGTGGCTTGGATGTTCTGGTGTTTCAACATTGTTAAATAGTACAAAACCCTTCTTGTTCCCTTTCCTTGCTGATTTAATTAAGTTCCATATTTTACCTGGAGTTACAAAAATATAGAAAGCAAGCTTAGCTACTTTACAAACAAAACCTTACTAATACGACTAATTCTGAAAGTACAGAAGATGGTCTTACCTGGATGATTGGAAGTCCTCCACTTGACATATGCACAGGTAAGAATGATGACAGTTCCAATTATCACTGTTATTGTAATGATGATTTTTGTGTTTGTCCCTTTATCTGTAATGAGAGGAAAATTAAATTTTAAAATATAGGGAATTCAGTCCAAATAAACTGTTTTAAATATTTCAGCAGAGTAGCAGACAAAGCATACCAAGTTCGGTGTGGGCTACACGAACATATAGATCAAGTCCGTCACTTGAGAATTGTTGTATGTCAAGTAGACTCCCATTCCAAGACATGCAACCAATCCCATTATCATGAGAATACGCAACACAAGAGCAACTTTCCAAGCATTGGCTTCTGCATATGTCTGGCTCAACAGAAGACCCTTCTGGAAAATCTGGAACTTTAACCATTTGCAGTTTCAAAAATCCATCTTCCTTTGTATCTGTGCTTGTGTTTTGATCTTTGACCCTTTCACACTGCAATTGTGTTCTCCTAACACATCCACCGGTCCAGTTTTGTCTATTCCATCCCTCTTTGTTCCTTGGCTCAAACCCTTTCAAACAGCTGCATATTGGTGAGCTCTGTGCATTACAGCTTGTGAACGGTCCACATATACCATAAACATCACAATCGGAGTCTCGACTGGTCCATACAATTAGCACTTCTTTCTTCTCATCAGACCACATCTTTTCTACAAACTGGCCTTGTGAATTCAACATAATGATTGGAAATTGTAATCCACTTGGCACTGTGTAATAGATTTCTGTGTTTCCTTGCCCATCATCCCCACCTTTGAAACCATTAACATATGTTGACATGCCCGGTATCCCGGTAAATATCCTACCATTCCATGGACCACTACGCCAATATGGTCGAGTTTGATTCCAAATGAATACTTCAAGTACGTTCGTCCGTTGAAAAACACCCAAAGAGAAGCTCCCAGAAGAGGGATCAGAGGGGCTTTTCCATGATGTAAGTTTTACTCTCATACTTGTACTGTTTCTTGAAAGTTTCATGCCAGGCAATAAGGTATTTGAAGGTTGCTGAAAACTATCCCACAAGATGTTTCCCGTTGTGGTTTCGGTGAGTACAAGCCTACCAGAATCTGAAAACTGGGAAGTTGTATTGGATGATGTGTTGGACACATTCGATGACCAAATCACATGTTTCTGTCCATTCAAAACCTCAAGATTACGATTTGCAGAGATTGTAACAATTCCAGAAGAGTCATTCAGTGGTTGGTTTCTATTAGCAACCCATATAACTGTGGACTGAGATTTCCACCAAATTCCAACATAGCGGTTTGTGGAGTTTTGAGGGGAGAAGAACCCCAAAGTGAAGTTGCCATCTTTGGACGTTAGAGTTTCAGGGTCTTTGATGGATTGAGATGACGTGATGGTGTCTACGGCAATTCCAACGTCCAACACATAACAAAACAGTATGAGCAGAACCAAGAACAAGTTTGCAGGGTTCCTGAAACACATTACTGAAACACCTCCGTCTTAAAGTCAACGGTTTATGCAATACAAATGTAGAATATACAGGCTTCACTCCATTCATTTTCTTTTTCTCCAAGTCTGTTTATTTATTTATTTATTTCTTTTATCCGGTCGACTTTCCTAGCCCCTGAAATTTTTAAGGAAAATTCTGGAGTCAAATTTTCCTTGTTCCCACGTAATTACTAAACCAAAATTAGTTAGCTGTTTATTTTTTCAAAATAGTCATCAAGTTAGTAGGTATGTATACAATTTTATTGTTATAGTCAAGATGGAATTAATTAAAATTTGAATACAGACGAAGTGGAAACAAGGAAAACCCTAATGATATCCGCCACTCTATGAATGGAAACGATAGTCATAACTTGTGAATTGGAAAACCCTAATGACTGAAGACAAGCATTTAATGGTGAATCCGTGCATAAGACGCAAGTCACATAATAGTCATAACTGTCAACTTCGTTTCATACGGTAATAGAGAAAATCAACATTTTTTAAGCATATTATTATTATTATTATTATTATTATTATTATTATTATTATATGGAGTATTTATTAATTTTGTTGATAATTAATTTATATTAAATAATTTAATTGGTTTACTTTTAATAAGATTTTTTTTTATTTTCAATCCCATTTTTTCAATCAAGTTTCTAGATCTTAAAATAATTATAGGTTTAGTCTTTAAAAAAATTATTGATATTTTCACTTTTCAATGAGATATATTAAGATATTTATTCCATTTTTATCTTATAATAAATAATATTATCTTAAATGACTTAATAATATATCTATTGAAATTAAGAGAGAGACAAGGATATTTTAGTAAAATCATTCTCTAATAAATATTAATTCTCTTGAAATACTTACTTTTGGGGTATGTGTGAAAAAACTTTAAACATCAATTATTTTGGGACATAGAGTAATTTTTATCTATTTAATGTGATTTTGTTACCAAATAATCATATTTTAATGATTAAATTATAATTTTGATATCCTAATTTTTCAAATTCACGATTTCAATCGTCTAATTTTAATAGTAAGATTTCTCCTAGTTTTATAAATTGACCATTTTAATTCATTGGTTGATAATTTTGATTAGTGAAGTTAATAGGTTAATTATAAACTAATTTTTTTACAAAAGTTAATTATAAATAGATTAAAAATTATTAATTATTTTAGAACTTAATTTATAATTAATTTAATAACTTTACTAATCATAATTATTAATTAATAATTTAACTGATGATATTATTTTTATACAAAATTAATCACTTCATATTAAAATAAAAATATTATAGACATATTTCAAATTTAGAATTAGAATTTTATTTTTGGAGAGACTATGGCCCCATCCTTCCAAATAGTTCGATATCTGGACCCATAGGATAAACCTTATCTACCTAACTCATAGAATATCTACCTTCAATGGAAGATTTTAATACTATTAATTTTTTAACCAAATAAATTATATGTCATCTTTTAATTAATTATTTTTTTTTCAAATCAGTTTTTATTATTAATTTTAGAATTTTTAAAATTGTAAATTTTTTCAATTAAAAATATGATTAAAACTAACTTTAGAATGTCTGAAATCCTAAAAATCTTTGAGTTACTTTCAACACTTTTTATAAAAAAAAGTCTTTTGAGATTTATATATAGTCTAAAAATTTCTTATTATTGTTTCTTAAGCATAGGTTTTATAAAAAGTGTGAAAGTAACTAAATATTTTTTAGGATTCAGACTTCTAAAGGTATCTTTAATTATATTTTCTAATCTTAAAAAGTTACAATTTTAAGACTTTAAAAATAATAATTAATAAGAAAATGACATATAATTTGATTGGTTAAAAATTTAACAGTATAAAAAATTTCCAAATTTTGAGACCACCATAAAAACTCTTTTTATTATTAATATTAAAATGTTCAACATGTTAACCAAACACCAGTTGCTAAGTGAGAGAGGAGGTCATGCATGTGAAGAAAGAGTTTATAAGTTTGTGCAGTTTATTCAAAAGTTGTGAAGCTGTGAATGTAGGAATGATTATTAAAAAAAAAAATTAAACTTACAAATATGTGATCTTTTCTTTTTAAACTTATGATATTGTCTTTTGTAGGAATGTTTTTCCCAACACCATAGATGAAAGATGGTAAAGGAACATGAATCAAAACGATTAGGATGGAGAAGGAGAAGTGATTGTACAATTGCTACCTAAACTTTTTTCATTGGATGGACGACAACTTCGACAATAGATGCAGACAAAGGCGGGTTCACTGGGTTAAGCAATAAGCAGTGACAAATTCTAGTAGATAGATAGGCTGAACAATAAGCAGTGTTGAGAGGATGATGGGTAAAGAAATAATCTGGATTATTGATACAAGAGTACTGTCTAATCAAATTACTTGATATTTGATATTTCTGCACAAGCTGGAAATTGTGTAAGGATGCTCCGTGTGATTGTTAAATGCAAAAAAAATATGTTAATTAAGAAGGTAATAATAATCCTTGAAGGTAGATTGAAGCTTAGCAATGTGTTATATGTTCCTAGATTGAACTGCGACTTGAGAGGACGTTCATTGGAATGAGTAAACGAAGAGAAGGCACTAGTTCCTTGATCTTAGTTTCATCAATTTCAAATTAGCAAGATGGAATAAACCAAATCACAAAATGACAATATCTAACATACTTAATTTAGACACCAAAAGGTTCCAAGTACATCAATAAAGCAAAAGCATAATTTGCTTTGTAATTACAATATGCAAAAAATTACATTGTTCACAAAGCTATTACAGTCTTTTAGTAGACTTGTCACCATCTCCTTTTCCATTAGCTAGAGAAGCTGCTAGCAATGTCCCCTTTGTAAAAATTTGTCGCTTTATCTATGTGAAGTGTAAGGGTCACTCAATGTTGTAATTAGGTGGATTATTATATCTAAATTTCATTAGTTCAAGATGTCTAAAAGGTGGGGGTTCTTTGAAAAGATTCCTCGAACCAGTGTTGCTCTTCACCATAATACAAGGAATAATCAATAAAAGGAACAAGAAGAGGAGAGGAAACCATAAGTATTCTCAAACCTAAAGCAAGCTTCCCTTCACCTACATAGCCCCAAGCCCGCATCAGTCCTATAACTGAAACTCTCGTAAAGCCGTAATCAATGATAATTCTTAGACACACAAAAAAAAAAAATGATGCTTCAACCCAACCATGTTACATAATGGGGAGAAAATAACATACAAAAAAAAAAATCTAAGGATAAAGTATTTTATAAAACTCCTTATATGTAGGGTATGGAGTTAATTATGGACATGCAGTTCCCTAACAACCTTCAACTTCTATTCCCTCCCCCCTCCAAAAAAAATGTTGATGAAAATTAAAACCTAAAAGAAGTGTCATATGTACATTGTATAATAGATGAAGTAAATCATGGATATACCTTGAAATACAGTGACACATGTAGGAAAATACACAGTATCATGAATAGAACTAACCCAAGGATAAATCAACTAAAACTTATGTTTTAGGCTCACTTATATACAGTTAGAAAGTAGAATAGACCTCACATATTCACTAAAATGACTTGCATATCACTCTTTTCTTTAAAGTAGAAAATGTTTTTATCAACTTTTATTTAGACCTTGTTTTCTATTGAATTGGCCCTCATCATGAATAAATTTGATGGAAAATGTGGTATTATGTAAACAAGTTTAAAGAATGATGAAGATGGAGGTTCAAAATTAGGGTTTAAATAATAATAAAGACAAGATAAAAAAATAGGATTTTAAAAATAACAAATATGGAGGTGTAAAAATAGGGTTATTGAAAGGGTATGGTTGGTAATTTAAAAAATATAAACATAAGGATGGGGGTGTAAAAGTAGGGTATAAAAGGGCATGATTGTTAAAACATAATTCCTTAATCTCTACTTTAAAAGTGTATGAGAGGTTAATCTTATGATCCTTTCATTGCATGAAAATAATCATTGACTTGCATATATGATTTCATTAAAGAATTTAAGCTATTCATGATTTTAAATAAAATGAAATTCTCATGGTTAAGTTTTTGGAAAAATGAAATTTCACCGCTTTAATCGATTACATAACGAGTTAATCGATTACAAGCTTTTGTTTTAATTTTGGAAAACCATGAAGAATATTTTAATCGATTATCATGATATCGTAATCGATTACATAGTACAAAATGAAAATCATGTTTCCATGTTTTAATCAATTACCATGATATCGTAATCGATTACTGAAGTTCATTTTTATATGTACTTGACTGACTTAATCGATTACCACATTTTGTTATCGATTACATAAGTGTATTATGGAATTATGTTTATCCGCTTTAATCGATTACTATAATATGTAATTGATTACAAAAGCTGATTTCAAAACTAAACTTGTCTGCTTTAATCGATTATGACTCAAATTAATCGGTTAATTTGCTTGTTGCAGTTCCCAGGTTGTACTAAGAACATTTTAATCGATTATTTGACAATTTAATCGATTAAATATGATAATTTAATCAATTAGATTCAGTTACAAATGTTTTCTAACAAAAGTTGTTGAGTCTTTTGTTTTGTAAGAACTTGATTTTGTGAAATACTCATTCTTCAAGAGCTCTCAAAGTCTGAGAAGATATATTCTGAGTTTCATTGGTCTTGTTTCAAAACCTAGAACTCATACATCATTGATCATGTTGGTTTGAACAAGATTTGTCAAAAGTTTTTCAAAGAGAGTTGATTTCAAGAATTGCTTACATTTAACCTGAGTTTGTTTGGTAAAATTCATTTATTCATCTTCTGAGGATCATAATATTGTATCTCTCTTAAACTCTTGCAGTGATTTGTTTGTTTACTTTTATATCTTGTAAGTTCTTAGATCAAAGATGGTCTTTAAAGTTTTTTCTAGAGTAGAATTCTCTAGAGGGAAGAACAAAGTAGTATTCTCTAGTTCTTGATCATTAGAGGTCTATAGGGTTTACAATTTTGTTTCTTTATCTAAGGTTGATAAATGTAATCAGTTGTAAAAACTTGTAAAGAACAGAATTTTATTTAGTGGAACTTTAACCTAGTGTTGGTTGGAAGAATCTATATGTAGCCTTTATGAGGGGTGTTCGCGGTCTGGATTGGATCGGTTTTGAAACAAAAAATCATCCGATCCAATCCCTTCGGTTTGGTCATTTGATCATCCATTCGGTTTGATTTTTTTTTCAAATCCGATCCAATCCAATCCAATCCAATTTTTTTTGGTTTGGATTGGATCGATTTTCGGTTTTTTAAATGTCTAAAAATAAAACTTAGAGACTTATTTTTATCAAAATAAGGAGTATCTAGCATAAACAAACACATTCATTGGACAAAAGCAAACATCATTTTCTAATTTTCATTGGACAAACACGTTCATTGAACAAAATAAAGAGGAATGAAACCTTATTGCAAACATGTTCATTGGACAAAAATAAACACAATTTTCTAATTTTCAAATTGAACTCATAACTTAAATGTAAAACTAAAAAGCCTAAGTAGGTAATTGGATCGGTTTGGATTGGATCGGTTTGGATTGGATCGGTTTGGATTGGATCGGTTTTTACCAGTCAATCCGAAAACCGATCTAATCCGGTGAAAATTTTCGGTTTTTATTCGGTTTTCGATTTTTCGGTTTTCAGTTATTTCGGTTATCGATTTTTCGGTTCGATCACCGCGATTTGAATCGGTTTGGATCGGTTGATGAACACCCCTAGCCATCCTCTATGTTGAGAAGTGAACCAGTATAAGATTTTGTGTTATCTTTAATTACTACATGTGTGATTTGGTTCCCTTGCCAATCAGTTAACACATGTTTCACTTAAACATCATTCTCTTACTTTTTACTACTCACTAAAATCCCACTAGGAATATACTTTAATTTTCATGCCCAATTAATCTCTTACTATCGGAAGCATAATTAATTATTCATAAGTTCTTATCGATATGTTTGTCTAAAAAGAACTTGTAGATATCTTGCCTTTAAAAAAAAAGATATTTTGATTGATTTCACATTTTAATTCCAATGATGGACATAGATGTTTTTTTGCTAAACATTGGCTATCTCTTAGCCAAGAGAATACTCTCTCAAAGTACTGCGATATATGTAAGGGGTTAATCTCTGTACTTTAAAATTCCTATTTTGTAGAGTAGTTTATCATCATTGTTAAAGAGTTATACATGATTCGCTATAATAAAAAAAAAAGTATACATTATTCATCTTTCTTAGAGCACTTATTTTTCTATCTACCATGGATATTTGTAATACTAACATCATTAATGGAGGCAAAATTGTGACTTTCTTTAGATGACACCGAATTCAACATATTTTGTCTCAGGATGAATGCAGGTTCACTTGGAGGAGGAAGAAACACATTCTCACTGGTAAGCATAGAAATTACTGTACCCATTGTGGGTCTGTCTACAGCAAGTTCTTGTACACATAGAAGTCCTATGTGTATGCACCTTAAAATATCTTTATGATGACTAGGATCATATATTGCTAGATCTATTAGAGATAATATGTTGTCTTCCTTCCATTGTATCCAGGCCTAAAATGAAAGAGAAAAATAAGTTGTATCAGCAAAAGCCAAAAATTCCTTATTGAATTAGAAATGAATTGTTGAGACTTACAAATCCTAAAAGACTAAGAGCATGCTCATCATCATAAAAGCTTGTGTTTCTTCTCCCACTAACAATCTCTAGTACCAAAACACCAAAGCTAAAGACATCTGATTTCTCTGAAAACAGTCCTTGCATTGCGTATTCAGGGGACATATAACCACTGCATTCAAATGTAAAAGATCATTCTCCCAAGCATTTTACTCGTATATTGGACAAGGAAAGCATGCTTACTAAGTTCCCACAACCCTGTTAGTATTGGCCTGATCTTCAGTCGCTCCAAAGATTTTAGCCAAACCAAAGTCTGATATTTTAGGATTCAGCTCTTCAGTTAACAAGATATTACTTGTCTTCAAATCTCTGTGTATGATTCTTAGTCTGGAGTCTCTGTGAAGATAAAGCAATCCTCGAGCTATTCCTTCTATGATGCTACTGCGCTTCCTCCAATCAAGGAGTTTACTTCTTGATGGATCTAAAAAGTAATGGTGGCATTATACTATGCTAACATAATATTAGAAGAGGAAGTTACGAAGCTGTGTTATCTAAATCCCCTGATTAGCGTGCTTTCAAGAAAACTCATAAGTTGTGAAATGATTGTTTAATTCTTAAATATTTTGTGTGCTAAATAAACAAAAAGATAAACATTTGGAAGTGGATGAGACAAATACTAGAGGCGGGATCAACGAACTAACCAAAGATAAACACATCTAAACTCTTGTTTGGCATGTATTCGTATATCAAAATCTTTTCATCACCTTCAGCACAACAGCCAAAAAGTCTTACAAGATTGCGGTGTTGAAGCTTGGAAATCACCAATACTTCATTCATGAATTCTACTAGACCTTGTCCAGAGGCTCTAGAAAGTCTTTTAACTGCTATTTCCTGTCCATCTTGCAGTTTCCCCTGAGAAAAAATTATTAGAGAGTCAACTATAGACAATTGTTCAAATATGACATTTTTTTAAGTACCTTGTACACCGGACCAAAACCACCTTGTCCAAGTTTGTTGGACAAGTGGAAGTTGTTGGTGGCTGTTGCAACCCTTTCAAAGTTGAATCGCAACAGCTCTGGTAGTGTAACTTGCGACAGTTCTTCATTTACTTTGTGGCTTGGATGTTCTAATGTTTCAACATTGTTAAATAGTACAAAACCCTTCTTGTTCCCTTTCCTTGCTGATTTAATTAACTTCCATATTTTACCTGGAGTTACAAAAATATCGAAAGCAAGCTTAGCTTGCAAACAAAACCTTACACGACTAATTCTAAAAGTACAGAAGATGGTCTTACCTGGATGATTGGAAGTCCTCCACATGACATATGCACAGGTAAGAATGATGATAGTTCCAATTATCACTGTTATTGTAATGATGATTTTTGTGTTTGTCCCTTTATCTGTAATGAGAGGAAAACTAAAATTTAGAATATAGGGAATTCAGTCCAAATAAACTGTTTTAAATATTTCAGCAGTAGCAGACAAAGCATACCAAGTTCGGTGTGGGCTACACGAACATATAGATCCTGTCCGTCACTTGAGAATTGTTGTATGTCAAGTAGACTCCCATTCCAAGACATGCAACCAATCCCATCTTCATGAGAATACGCAACACAAGAGCAACTTTCCAAGCATTGGCTTCTGCATATGTCTGGCTCAACAGAAGACCCTTCTGGAAAATCTGGAACTTTAACCATTTGCAGTTTCAAAAATCCATCTTCCTTTGTATCTGTACTTGTGTTTTGATCTTTGACCCTTTCACACTGCAATTGTGTTCTCCTAACACATCCACCGGTCCAGTTTTGTCTATTCCATCCCTCTTTGTTCCTTGGCTCAAACCCTTTCAAACAGCTGCATATTGGTGAGCTCTGTGCATTACAGCTTGTGAACGGTCCACATATACCATAAACATCACAATCGGAGTCTCGACTGGTCCATACAATTAGCACTTCTTTCTTCTCATCATCCCACATCTTTTCTACCAACTGGCCTTGTGAATTCAACATCATGATTGTAAAGGGTAATCCACTTGGCACTGTGTAATAGATTTCTGTGTTTCCTTGCCCATCATCCCCACCTTTGAAACCATTAACATATGTTGACATGCCCGGTATCCCGGTAAATATCCTACCATTCCATGGACCACTACGCCAATATGGTCGAGTTTCATTCCAAATGAACCCTTCAAGTACGTTCGTCCGTTGAAAAACACCCAAAGAGAAGCTCCCAGAAGAGGGATCAGAGGGGCTTTTCCATGATGTAAGTTTTACTCTCATACTTGTACTGTTTCTTGAAAGTTTCATGCCAGGCAAAAAGGTATCTGAGGGTTGCTGAAAACTATCCCACAAGATGTTTCCCGTTGTGGTTTCGGTGAGTGCAAGCCTACCAGAATCTGAAAACTGGGAAGTTGTATTGGATGATGTGTTGGACACATTCGATGACCAAATCACATGTTTCTGTCCATTCAAAACCTCAAGATTACGATTTGCAGAGATTGTAACAATTCCAGAAGAGTTATTCAGTGGTTGGTTTCTATTAGCAACCCATATAACTGTGGACTGAGATTTCCACCAAATTCCAACATAGCGGTTTGTGGAGTTTTGAGGGGAGAAGAACCCCAAAGTGAAGTTGCCATCTTTGGACGTTAGAGTTTCAGGGTCTTTGATGGATTGAGATGACGTGATGGTGTCTAGGGCAATACCAACGTCCAACACATAACAAAACAGTATGAGCAGAACAAAGAACAAGTTTGCAGGGTTCCTGAAACACATTACTGAAACACCTCCCTCTTAAAGTGAATGGTTTATGCAATACAAATGTAGAATAAACAGGCTTCACTCTCTCCTTTCATTTTCTTTTTCTCTAAGTCTGTTTATTTATTTATGTTTTTCTTTTATCCGCTCGACTTTCCTAGCCCCTGAATTTTTAAGGAAAATTCTGGAGTCAAATTTTCCTTGTTCCCACGTAATTACTAAACCAAAATTAGTTACCTGTTTCTGTTTAATATTATACCTTCAAAAATAGTCATCAAGTTAGTAGATATGTATACAATTTTATTGTTATAGTCACAAAGATCTTAAGTCAAGATGGAATATATTAAAATTTGAATACAGAGGAAGTGAAAACAAGGAAAACCCTAATGATAACAACCACTCTAGGAATGGAAACGATAGTTGTGATGTGGAAAACCCTAATGACTGAAGACAAGCATTTAATATTGGTGAATCCGTGCATAAGACGCAAGTCACATAATAGCCATAACTGTCAACTTCGTTTCATACGGTAATAGAGAATATCAATAATTTTTAAGCATATTATTATATGGAGTATTTATTAATTTTATAGATAATTAATTTATATTGAATAATTTAATTGGTTACTTTTAATAATTTTTTTTTTGTTTTCAATCACATTTTTCAATCAAGTTTCTAGATCTTAAAATAATTTTAGGTTTAATTAGTCTTTAAAAAAATTAATATTTTCACTTTTCAATGAGATATATTAAGATATTTATTCCATTTTTATCTTATAATAAATAATATTATCTTAAATGACTTAATAATATATCTATAGAAATTAAGACAGAGACAAGGATATTTCAATAAAATCATTCCCTGATAAATATTAATTCTCTTGAAATACTTAATTTTGGGCTAGTGTGAAAAATCTTTAAACATCAATTATTTTGGGACATAGAGTAATTTTTATCTATTCAATGTGATTTTATTATCAAATAATCATATTTTAATGATTAAATTATAATTTTAATATCCTAATTTTTCAAATTCACGATTTCCATCGTCTAATTTTAATCGTAAGATTTCTCCTAATTTTATAAATTGACCATTTTAATTCATCTGTTAATAATTATGATTAGTAAAGTTAATAGTTCGATTATAACTAATTTTTTTACCAAAGTTAATTATAAATAGATTAAAAATTATTAATTATTTTAGAACTTAATTTATAATTAATTTAATAACTTTACTAATCATAATTATTAATTAATAATTTAACTGATGATATTATTTTATAGAAAAGTAATCACTTAATATTAAAATAAAAATATTATAGACATATTACAAATTTAGAATTAGAATTTTATTTTTGGAGAGACTATGGCCCCATCCTTCCAAATGTTCGATCTCTGGACCCATAGGATAAACCTTATCTACATAACTCGTAGAATATCTACCTTCAATGGAAGATTTTGATACTATTAATTTTTTAACCAATTAAATTATATATCATCTTTTGATTATTTTTTTTTCAAATCATTTTTTATTATTAATTTTAGAAATTTTAAAATTGCAAATTTTTTCAATTAAAAATATAATTAAAACTAACATTAGAAGGTCTGAAATCCTAAAATCTTTGAGTTACTTTCAACACTTTTTATAAAAAAAATCTTGAGATTTATGGTTTAAAAATTTCTTTTTATTGTTACTTAAGCATAGGTTTTATAAAAAGTGTGGAAGTAACTAATTTTCTTTTAGGATTCAGATTTCTAAATTACTTTAATCATATTTTTTAATTTTAAAAAGTTACAATTTTGAAATTTTAAAATAATAATTAATAAGAAAATGACATATAATTTGATTGGTTAAAAATTTAATAATATCAAAATTTTCCAAATTATTAGACCACCATAAAAACTATTGTTTTATTAATATTAAAATGCTCAACATGTTAACCAAACAACAGTTGTTAATGTGTATCTGTCAATATAATAAATCAGAATGAGTCATGGATAAGACTAAAAAAGTTGAGACTTTCATGGATTGTTTCATGTGTCGTATACAGCCCCTTCCATTATTCCCATCTTAAGGTCAGTGTCTCAAATTTTCCTAAT
>PYAF01006217.1:288217-300889 GCA_007407185.1 Glycine tomentella | reverse complement strand
TTCTTATCGATATGTTTGTCTAAAAATAACTTGTAGATATCTTGCCTTTAAAAAAAAAGATATTTTGACAGATTTCACATTTTAATTCCAATGATGGACACAGATGTTCTTTTGCTAAACATAGGGTATCTCTTAGCCAAGAGAATACTCTCTCAAAGTACTGCGATATATGTAAGGGGTTAATCTCTGTACTTTAAAATTCCTATTTTGTAGAGTAGTTTATCATCATTGTTAAAGAATTATACATGATTCGCTATAATAAAAAAAAAAGTATACATTATTCATCTTTCTTAGAGCACTTATTTTGCTATCTACCATGGATATCTGTAATACTAACATCATTAATGGAGGCAAAATTATGATTTTCTTTAGATGACACCGAATTCAACATATTTTGTCTCAGGATGAATGCAGGTTGACTTGGAGGAGGAAGAAACACATTCTCACTGGTAAGCATAGAAATTACTGTACCCATTGTGGGTCTGTCTACAGCAAGTTCTTGTACACATAGAAGTCCTATGTGTATGCACCTTAAAATATCTTTATGATGACTAGGATCATATATTGCTGGATCTATTAGAGATAATATGTTGCCTTCCTTCCATTGTATCCAGGCCTAAAATGATTTAAACTGGAAAAGAATGTGTACCTTTTGGTGTGTATCTTTTGTGTGCGTGTGTTGTTCTATTGCATAATGGTATATCATATTTATGTGATATTATTTTAATTTCAGTTGACAGAATTTAAAAGTATTTTTATTAACAAATATTTCTATTACCATTTTATGTATTGGAATTTAGAACTGTATATATTGTAATTTATCTAAATATAGCCTTAATCATTTTGATCCCATTATACTTGCTGGTGGTTGCTTGGTTTTTAAGACACTTGTTAAGGTATGTCGCAGGTACATGATGATGTGCTTCTGGGCTCATGTGAACTTGGGTTTGAGAACTATTAGATTCTCCTTTAATTAGGATAGATGTAGTTTATGATAATTGAGCCGTTTAGGTATAAGACGTGCCCAGAGCATTTTGTAAGGTCAGAATTTTACTTCATAACATTTGTTTTTGGAAAATAATTTCGTTATATTGAAAAATGATTATACTTGTCTTGAAGCTAAATAAAGTATTAATGGTTAAATTATAAAAGGTCACGCACAAATTGAGGAGAACTTTAGTATAAAATAGAAACGGGATGTTAATATCTTATTAGACGCCAGACAAGAAAGGAATATACATGTTTCTAATTAATTCTTAGTACAGATGCCTTGCCATATATTATTTATAATTGACAAATACTATCAATTATATCACAAAGATTAAAATGTATGAATAAATTAATATGAAACATGTAAATATGTGTTAAATATTAAAAAAATATTATTATTCATAATAAATACTATCAATAATTAATAAGATATAAATAATTTGGGAAAGGAATTAAGAAGGCAGAGATGTGTACTGGTGCTATCTCTAATAATTGCATCTTTATTGAGTTCCGTGACATTGATCCATGCCTCCAACACTCCATGTCAGATGTCCTTAGACCACTTTTTCTTTTGAACCTATCTCCCTTCCCTTTCTTCTGCCCTCTACGCTCCAACATTGACCCCTTACCCTTACCTTCACCAAATCAACCCAACCCCACTATGCCATCGTGATCTGTAGCATCATATGGATCGTGCCCTTGCCCTACGTGTCACTTCTTTTACTTTTCAACCCTAATCACATTGCTACTACTATACTGTGCAAGGATATATACTTCCATAGATTGTACAAGAATATCATAAGAGTAAAAGTAAGATTAAGGTGATTTTCACAGTGGCGTGCATAAAAGTATGTGACGAATTTTCAATCATTATTCTAGTTTGTCTAGTAAGAAATGCATAAAAATAACTTATAATCTTAATATATATATATATATATATATATATATAAAATAACAATGTAAAAAAAATTATAATATCATCCAATCATAACTTATTATATATAATAATTTTCTTTAACAAATATTAACGGAAGACCATTAGTTAAAAAAACTAAAAAAAATATTAAAATATTTAATATTATATTATTTATGATTTTTTATTTTAATAATAATTATCTTAAAAGTCATATTTATTATTATTTATTGAATGCAGTGTGAAATTTTTTACACTAACCATACATAAAAATTAAACTTATTCATTATTCTTTCAATTTATATGATATGATAAGACCAACAAAATAAAAGAGACGTTCATGTTTTGAATTTTGAAGTTCAATTGTAACTCCCACACAACTATTTAATTAACAGTTTTTACATATAAAAACATTTAAACTTATGCAGCAGATACAACTTCACATTTGATTTTAACTTGCTATGTTGTGTAACTGTGTGATTAATGGGGACTATTAAAGCCATAATTGTAGCGTTTGGTTTTGGTCATTTCAATTCAAAATCGAAACCCAATAAAGCAAGGTGGCGCCACAGGCACACAACCATGTTGTGTTTCTGTTTGCAAAAAAATTACCACCGAAACTCAGTCTTTTTGTAACGTAAGGTGTCCACGTCCAAGGCCAACAATGGTAATTGATTAGATAATAACATGTGAATATCAAGTCTGAACGCTGTATTTGTATAGTGTATAGTAATAGTATTATAACGCAAAAGCTAGAAACAAAAGCAGCCAAAAAGTAAAAGATGGTTCAGCACTGGTAATAAGAAGACCATAGGCTGGCTATTACTAGACACACACAGCACATGTTATGAAAACGAAAAGAAAAAGCTACTATGTTGTATTTTTGTGATGGCACTTGTGAATAATTGAATGCTATGGTTAGGGTCTTTTGGGGCGTTTACTCCAAAATATTCCTGAACCATAGCAATCTGCAATCTCCCGTACGCATCATTTGATAGTTTAATCATCAGCAACAGCCACAGCACAGCACAGCACAGGCCTCATCAGTTTTGTGTTGCTGTTCCTGAAACATACATAGATCAGGTAGCAGGAGGAGGAGGAGTTGCACTTTTCTCAACTCTCCTCACTCTTTTCTTCTAACAGATAGATAGATACATAGTGAGAAAGAAAGATGGTTTCTGAAACCTCACTCTCTTCTTCTAAACGCTCTCCAGCTACTCCTAAGTTCTGCAACTCATTCACTACTAGGTACTTCAGCAACACCCGCATGTCATATCCTCTCTTTGTTTCTTGTTTCTATCTATTTGACTATGTTATGTATGTCTTGTTGTGGGAGTGTAATATGTACTAGTGTGTCTATATTTCTTCTGATAGTAGATTAAGAATCTAACATCATGTCTAACCAAGGGGTCTAACTCAGTTGATTGAACAGGATGCGTGAGTTGTTGTAAACTTCCTAATACCTGTCTTCAATTCCTATGGATAAAAAAAGAGGATGTAACTTCATGTCCTTGTTTTGCTACTCTTCATTTCATCCTAGTTCTATCTAACTGGTCTTGAAATTAAAGTATTTGTTTGCTTGGTATGTCCTTCTGGATTTTATTGATAAAGGCTATGCATATTATCCAACAAATTTTTTATGGTGAGATATTTTCAAGTTTTTGAGCTAGACAGAGATTATCTAAATTCTTGGGAAAATTCAAGATGAATTTCATGCTTAAAGACAACATTTTTTTATGTACTGCTATTCTCAACTCTTTCATTTGTATCATTGTTAAGATTCTTTTTGTTAGGGGTGACAAGAATCAGAGGACGCTGTGGATTTCAGAATCCATGCTTCCTTAATAGAATTTGTGACAGTTGATATATTGTTTTCTTGATTGCAGGATATTTGCTGATGTTGCTGGTGACATTACAATTGTCGTTGATGGCGAGTCTTTTCTTCTGCATAAGGTAAAATCTTTCAAGATGCGGTAGACAACCCCTTGAAACATTCATGAGCTTGTGTTCTATTTGTCATTGAGTTGTAAGTTTTTATCTGCTAAACTTTAGTTGTCATGGCTTTAATCTGGGTTTCTCTTTTACCAGCTGCTATGAATCCATTATATGCTAACAAGCAACTAAAATCTACCACTATTTGCTAAAAGTCATATGCCTACTTTATGATACCAAAGAAAAAAGTTGATGACTTCTATTTGGCTTCTTTTGAGTACAAAATAGCTGCACCAGTCAACTCAATACTATTCAGTTAATGACTTTACAGAAATAGTATCTTAATTCAAAATCTATATTAAAACTAATTTGTTAGTTTGTGCTTGTTCATGAAGTTTCCTTTGGTGACTCTAAGTGGGAAGATCCGGAAGATGGTGGCTGAAGCAAAGGGTTCCAATGTTTCAAACTTGGAGCTCCTCTACTTTCCAGGGGGTCACCAGACATTTGAACTTGCCATGAAGTTCTGTTATGGAATGAATTTTGAGATTACAACATTTAATGTTGCCCGGCTTCGATGTGCAGCAGAGTACCTAGAAATGACAGAAGAATACAGGGAGCAAAACCTCATCTCAAGAACAGATATTTATCTGAATGAGATTGTATTTCAAAGTTTTCAGAAGTCAGTGGAAGTGCTATCCACCTGTGAGATGTTACCTCCAGATATAGTGGATGAAATTGAAATATCAAACGGATGCGTGGAAGCCATTGCAATGAATGCTTGCAAGGAGCAACTAGTTTCTGGTTTATCTAAATTAGACTGTGATGGTAAATCTAAAGAGCTAAAGGAGGATTGTGTTGCATGGTGGGTTGAAGATCTCTCGGTTTTGCGAATAGATTACTTCCAAAGTGTTATTTGTGCTATGGGAAGAATGGGGGTGAGTTCAGACAGCATTATTGCATCACTGATGCATTATGCTCAATCTTCATTAAAGGGCATTGGAAAGTGTCAATTTTGGAATCCATCAAGGACAAACTCAAGTCCAACTAGTGTAGAAAAGGACCAGAGGATAATTGTGGAAACTCTAGTAAGTCTCATGCCAACAGACAAAAGCTCTTCCATTCCATTGACATTTTTGTTTGGCATGTTAAAGATGGCTATCATGTTGGGTGCCACCATTCCCTGTAGGCTTGAGCTTGAAAGGAGGATCGCATTACGGTTGGAAATGGTCTCACTAGATGATCTGCTTATACCATCTGTACAGAGTGGGGACTCCTTATTTGATGTTGATACAGTTCACAGGCTACTGGTGAATTTCTTGCAACGGGTTGAAGAGGAAGAAACTGAAGATTATGGGTATGAATCTGACGGGTTTTGTTCTTCTGGCCATAGTTCTCTGCTAAAAGTCGGACAGCTTATTGATGCTTATTTAGCAGAAATTTCTCCTGATCCATGCTTAAGTCTACAGAAATTCATTGCTTTGATTGAGATACTTCCTGATTATGCTCGTGTTATCGATGATGGCCTTTATAGAGCTGTGGACATTTATTTGAAGGTAACTTTGCTTGAACTATAGGGAAGAAATATCTTTGATTCCAAATTTCTAATAGTTAGGCACTTCCTAGTTAAACCTCATATTCTCAATCATGTAACACTTACCCCACAAAACTAACCAGTTTGTTATGTTTGTTATGTTTGTTATTCATTTGAGTTTAATAGACATCAATGTAAAAGTTTTTACACTATCAACTAATCAGAAATCATTTTTTATATGACTTTTAATATATATAAAAGTCAATAAACTTACCTTGAAAGATGATTCATGATTATATGACTTTTTGTGCATATATTACTTATTCCATTCATTTTCCTTCTTCATGTTGATAATAGCATTTCTTTTCACTCATTGTTCAGGCACATCCAGCACTAACAGAACAAGAATGCAAGAAGCTATGCAAGTTGATAGACTGCCAGAAGCTGTCTCAAGAAGCATGCAACCATGCAGCCCAGAATGATAGACTTCCACTGCAAATGGTGGTGCAAGTCCTGTACTTCGAGCAGCTGCGTTTGAAGAACGCGCTGTCAGGCAGTTCGGGAGACGGGCTGCTGTCACAGAGAATAAGCAGCGGTGTTCCAAGTGCAGCCATGTCCCCTAGGGACAACTATGCTTCTCTGCGAAGAGAGAACCGGGAACTGAAGCTGGAGATTTCAAGAATGAGGGTGAGGCTGAGTGAGTTGGAGAAGGAGCAGATGTTCATGAAACAAGGCATGATTGACAAGGCAGGAAATGGAAGAACATTCTTAACCTCACTTTCTAAGGGGATAGGGAGAATTGCAATTTTTAGTGGTCAAGGCGGGGGAAAGAGCCAGAAATCAGGTAGGAAGTCTCGGGGTTCCGAGGGGAAAACTGGTAGGAGTAGGAGATACTCTGTCTCATCTTAGCTAAGCTTTTACAGCACTCTCTATTCACAGCGTGTAAATGAGTTGATCAAAAGTTTATGTTCATCCTTGGTCTCACTAGTTTAGCAGTTGAACTTGAATGTCTCTCATTCTCTTCTTTTTCCCTGCTGTATATGATTTCAGCTGCTGAGCTAAGGTCGAATACTACACAGTGACACTGCTTGCTGCAGTGACACCAAGGAAGCTTCATCAAATACCTCAATTCAATGTGTAGCATCACCTTGTCCTAGGGACACTGTAAAAGCATCTCCTTTCTTTCTCTCACTTTCACACCCTCCCATTGATAAAATTAAAATGCTCTTATTTCTTGTCAAACTTGCCCCTTAGATTGCTTGAAAATGAAAATAATGTAACTTATGATATCAAATACTCAAATGATTCACCACGGGCTTAAGTTTCTGTAAATTCTAATGACAAATTTAGTGTTACTAAATAAATTAACCAACTTAAAAAAGATGTGAATTAGTTTAAAAAAATCTTATATTTAGGACTAAATAATAAGTTCAAACTTGGCTTGTGGATGCCTATGGGTGACACTAGTAAGTCTGTTGCTTTTTGCACTTTTCGATAATGTTTTTTTAACCTTTGGACTGGCCAATCTAGAGGCCAAAAATGGTGCAGAAAGCAATTTTCGGTGCAGGAAGAAACAGCCCACTAGTAATTGTCTTTATCCATTCTGTCAAAAATTTCATTATCGGTACATTACTGGCATGCACTTGCAGCATGCTTCACAAATCCGAAACATATTGTTGGTACACAACCAAGAAGGTAAAAAAATTGCCACCAAAATCATTTTTGATCTAGTGAGATATTTCAAGTTATTGTCAAACTCGTACACGAAAACTATAAGTTCGGGGTAGTATAAAAACGTCTTTTAAAATTTCCTTGATACAGAAAATCACAGTCAATGAATATTTATGTATTCGATTCAATGATTAAAGAGTAAAGTCTTCTCCATGAGAACCAAGAGTGCACCAGTCTATTTATATATATTTGATTTGATTCACATCCTAATTCCTAGGAGGCAACAAGCAAGAGGTCCATCATGATCAAGGCCTTTCGAATAATAATGTATTAAGAAACCTGTCATAGTAATGTTCATGTTCCTTCCAAGTTCCGATCTCCCAATAAATGTTTTTTGTACGGATAAATATATTCAGGCACTCCATTTGTTATTCTGAGAGAGAGGGAGAAAAAAAGATGATATTTTTGTTTTTGGGAAAATGCTGAAAAAGAAACAAAGAAATTACAATCTGGGATAGACCATTCCTAGAGAGTCGAGATGAAGCAAATCCTTAAGTGGGCCCCTGCTTCGCAAGCACATCCGCACAGGTATTACCCTCCCTGAGGATGTGGTCGATCTGAATAGTCCAATCCCTACGGATAGTGTGAAGCTCATTAGCATAAAGATGTTGCTGAGGGCACGTATCTCTAATCAAGTCATCAACATGCTTAGAGTCAGAAAAGACCACGACGTGTCTGAATGCTTGATCCCAACTAAGGCGAACACCATGCAATACTGCCATGATCTCAGAATGCATGATATTAGTATCCCCAGCATAACCATAAAACCCTACTATTCGTGTCCCTAATGGACCGTACACTTACTCTTCCGCCGAAGGGTCTCCTGCTGTGCCGAAGAGTCTCTCCGATGGTAACTTGTTGATGTCTCCAATGCGTACAAGTATGAAAGAGCGGAGAGATACCTGTAAAAGACACTTTGACCCTCAAGTGAAAGTTCGGCTCAGAGCTGTTGAGGATATCAAGTGAATATTGAAGTAAGAAAAGTCCTCTTTAACTGGGGACCTACCCTTTATATACTGACATGACTGGACAGTCTGTAGGCTTGCACGTTCTAATTACCAGTTAGGTAATATGTCTCTTAATCTTATTTAGGTCCTTCTGACCAAATAATTATACTTAAGCATATTTATTGACGATAATCATGGTCAAATGATACTCACCACTTGTATATGCTGACCAAAACTGCATTAATTAGCACAACTCTTCCCGGTTTATTCAGCAGCCTGCCCTCCAAGCATTCAACTTGGATGTGATATGATGTAATAGGAAAAGACAGATATAGAAAAAATTACCCAATCATTCATCACATGTTTAAGTGATAAGATTATTTGTCAATCATTTCATATCATGTTGGTGATAAGAATTCCTTTATTGCGGTCCTGAGATTTTTTATGTCTAGGCAAACAAAAAAATTACGGTCATTTTTTTGGTTTGTCCAAGACACCAAAAATCTAAGGATCGGCCTTGGGTGTTGTCAAGACACAGAGTTGGTTAATAACTTGTTTTTCTTTCATGTAAGTGGACTTCTCCGGTGTGGAATGGCTATTTGCAATGGATGGGTATTTAACAGTTCAACAACAAGTTGTGGTTTTACTGGTGTGTGTGGAGATGAGTTTCTAGTTCTAGGAGTTGTAGATGCACACTTCACTTGGGAGTCACCACCAAAGCAACCAGAGAAATAAAAAAAATAATGATAATGATAATAAAAGACAGAAAGGCAATGTGCTGTGAGAGTGATAAAAAGAGCAAGAAAGTGAAATGGGAAACAGAATAAAAGTACTTCCTATTCATTCATATATTAAATGATTTTGTGTAAAGTTTTCATATTATTAAAATTAAAAAATAGTTATAATATTTGTTTTCTATTCTTACATAGTTATAATTTTATATAACTATGTAAGAATAAAGAACAGATACTAAAAGTTACAACAATTCACACATGCTATTTAATTAACTGATATATATCCCATCGATATATGAATAAGATGTGTTGATTTACTGTTAAGTTGAACAAATACACATTATCATACATATTTTATGAAAAATAAAAATTCAGAACTTTTTTACCAACAACCGTTTGGAGGTCTTTTAATAAAAAAAAAAATCAAATATTATAACTAAGAGCAGTTTGAAGGATATGGATAAAGGGCTTGGGAGGAGACTCAAAAGCAGGGCATGTGATATGGTTCGCTGCTATGTGAGTGTTATGGAAAGCCAAGAATAATCTTATTTTTAAGGAGAAACAGATTAATGTTGAGGAAGCGTTGCAAGATGTTAAAATCATCTCATGGAATTGACTAAGAGCACCTAAAAAAGGTTTTATTTATCCTGTGTCATTCTGGTTTAAATGTGTGCAATTGTAGTGTCATGTGTGGGTTTTGATATGAAGTAATTTGATTATACATGCCCTTTAAATTAGGTTTAAATATGTTTTTTTTCTATAAGTTAATATTTTTCATTTTTTGTTGTTGTAAGTTAATTTTTTTAATTTTAATTTTTGTAAGTTGACGCTTTTTCAATTTTGGTCTGTAAGATATTTTGTTCATTGTTAGTTATGTAAGTTTGTAATTTTTCAATTTTGATCCATGCAAGATTCTAATTTTTTTCATTTATAATTCTCATAAGTTCATATTTACAAAGATCAAAAATGGAAAACAAAAATTTACAAAGATTAAAAATGAATAAAATATCTTACAGTAATTAAAATTGAAAAGGCATAAAGTTACAAGAACTAAAATTAAAAAAAATGAACTTATACGAATCAAAAATAAAAAATTATGAATTAACAATAACCAAAAATATATTTAAGCTATTCAATTTATCATGTTTGCTAAGTTGGTTGAAGGTGATGGAGTGTAAAATGTTTTTGCTTCCTGTCCATATATATATATATGCTTCGATGTATGATATTTTTTTAATCAAAACTTAATTTTGAAAGACTTACAATCTTATAATCTAAAAGCATATAACTAAATTGAACGTTGAAGCCCAAGAGACGTACACATGAATTCCTGGTTAATTACAAGTCGGGTTCTAAGTGTAGCAAGATGGGATTAAGGATTCTCCATTAAAAATAAGGATAAAACAACCAACATATACTCAAGATGAAATATTGTCCTTTGGTGTTCCTAAATGGTCCTTAAACCCACAAATAAACCAAGCAAGCACCTAAGAATTATTGGAAAGCAAGAACGCTTAAGCTATAACATCGGTTTGACAAATTGTGCTTACAGAGTTACAGGTTTGGGTTGCCTGACGACGCTGGCTAACGATGTGATCCAAAATGATCCACACTCATATCAAGGTTACTTGGAGATGACGTCAAGCATAGGTACAAACTTTCATGAAAGAGAAGATACAAACTTGTAATAAGTGTAATTTCTCCCACTCCAATTTATTTGATCCTCAACTTTAGTGATGAGAAAATAGGTTAAAATTAAATTAAACTTTCAAATTCAAAATTAATAACTTTTCCTGAATTTGTTCAGCCGACACATGCTATTTTTAAATAGAGTATCAGGGAAAATTTTATTAAGGAACATATGACTATCATTTAAATAGTAAATTGATAATCACTTGATAATTTCAACCAGGATGAAATTTAATCTTTTTTTTTAATATTTACTCTACTTGATTATGTTAGTGTTAAATACATCCGTCTATAACTAAAATTGGCTAAAATAAAATCTAATGAGTAATTTGCTCCATCAACTTCATTTAAAGAGTCATGAGTCGAAGCACCACTTCTCTAAACTTAATAAAAGTGTTTATTAAGTGTCATAAAAGAATGGTAAAATGTGATAATTTTACTCATATTGTATAAGATCAAATTTTTAATAAATAAATATTTTTCTAAATCAGCGTTTTATTTAAAAAATAGAATTAAATTAAATAAACTTATATTATTTACAATCAATTTTTAATATTTAAATATTTATCAATATCATTTTAAAACAAAAAAAAAGTTCTTTACAGGTTTTTTTTATCGAGTTTTGTTCAGTGACCAAATATTTTAAAATAAAAATAAAATTAAAAAATATAATAATTCTTTAAAATAAACAATTTGACATAAAACAAAATTACAAAAAAAAGTAGAATTCTATGTTATCATAATAATTAAAAAAAGTATGGTAGTACGTGATCTAGTGTCTAGTTTTTCATAATAAATTAGTAATATTAAAATAGGTAAAATAGTTTTTAAATTCAATAAAATGATAAAAAAATTAAAAAATTGTGAGGAGAAAATTGAGGAGAAAAAATAACTAATAACTTATAAGTAGACAAGAGAGTGGGTCAAGAGAGGAATTGTCTATCCTCCTCCTTGTTCTCACAAAAGCCAGGGTGAGTCCAAGTTCAAATTTATAAAAGGCGACGAGACCAAAAAAGTAAAATCTAATATCATTCCCATCAGGTTTTATCAAGTTCTAGGAAAGTATCTCACACTTTTTGAAAATTTATTTGTTGATATACTTTAAATAAATCATAGATTAAGATATTGATTATATTTTAATTCCAAAAATATACAATTAATAAAGAATAAAAAACATAAAAATTATTTAATAATAAATTATATTTTTAGTTAAATGTATAATTTTATTTAATTCGGTAAAAAAAATTTGTTATTTAACTATTATTATTATAATTATAATACTATTATTTATTTAACTATTAAAATAATTATTTTATATTTAAATAAATATATAAATAAAATATGAAAATAATTACATATAATATATATAATAATTATATATATATATATATAGTAGCGTGGATATGAGGGAGGGATGGAGTGAGGAGAAACCCAAACCCACTTTCATAAGTTAGGGAAAACTTGAACTCAAACTTAACTATGATTAAAACATGTTTTCTTTGTCAAAATCAAGACTAGGTCGAATGGGTATTCACGAATTTGGTATTTATGATCATGCCTACTTATAAGCTAGCTTATTAAAATGATTGATTAAAGTAGTTTAAAAGTTACTTAAAGAAACATATAAGCTTTTAAAAAGGCTTACTAAACATACCGTGTTAAGCTAGCTGAAAGATTTTTTTAAAGAGATGGATTTGTGGTCTCTTCGACTATTCAACTTTTCAATTTGAAGCAAAAGAATTGTAGGATCCATATGAGCATAATTATTGTGGGTCCCACACAAAAGATAATTGAAAGTCACCGAATCCTAACTAGACTAATCCAATCAATTGATTCGATCTAAGTTTTAAAACACTGCTATGAATATTACTACTATTATCCTATATATGTTTATTTGTTTAGTTATACTTTACAAATTCACAAACATAGTTCATAGTCTCATACAACTAGATTTTATATCTATGCAACACACGTATTTGATTAAATTATAGTTTTTAAATTTATATTTAGTATTAATTAATAATATGTAAATAAATAAATTTATCATTTTTTTAAAAATATTTAGTATCATATTAAATAAAATCACATTTGATTTTATATTTACTGCTATTATCCTATTGAAATTATTATTTGTTCTTTCTCAAAGTATTAATAGTGTTGTAATACCTACATGTATAAATTCTAAATATAAACTTATAATTATTT
>PYAF01006217.1:278045-288117 GCA_007407185.1 Glycine tomentella | reverse complement strand
TAAAATTAAGCATATTATTTTGTTATAAGTTTATCATTATAAAATAAAATACATCAAATATCATAGTGTTCAAAGTGGATAGAAAAAGGTTTATGACAAGATTAGTAGTAAGTGGATATTATGTAATAAAAATATCAAATATTATAGTTTATTAAAGTAATTTATCAAATATATTCTTATAAAACTATACATTTCATATTTATTAACATCTAAATAAGAGAAAATATAAAATAATTAACTTAACTCTAAAATGATTAAAAATGTGTCTAATTTTATAACACATAATCATAATAATGATTCTGAAGAGGAAAAAGAAAATCATAATAATGATATGAGTAATTTTACATTTATACTATTTCTCACTCACATAATTAATATGAAATAAGGGGGGAAAAGATAAAGGATTGACTCATTAACGGAAGAACAATGATAACAAGTGCGTGCTGAACTAGTCCACTTGGCAATCCTTTGAGCAGTGGATAATCTACCATGATTCACCAACCAAATGAAAGTCCGAAGTCTCTGAGGAACTTTGAGCTTCCAAACTTTGTTCCACGCAGTATCATTTTGGCTATCCAATTCATTGGCGATCAGATTATAAGCACTAGAGACTGAACTCACCCAAACGATTTCCAGGCCAGACTCTGTTATCTTCCTCAGCATCCAAGGAAGGAGGGGGAATAGATATAATACGCTGGATGATATCCTGAGGAAGGACTGAATAGATTTAGAACACGTTTAACTTTGGTATCACTCTATCCTGGGTGGGCCTAATAATCTATGAAACTCAAACTAATGGATAATGAATTGACCTGTTTTTATTAAAATAATAAATCGAAATTAATCATAAAATCAAAATTATTAGATGATTGCAAAATTTTCTAAATTTGATAAAAAAAACCAATGATATAATTTTAATGTAAAATATTTATTTTAAATGAACGATTAGGCCGACCAAATCTATGCAACACATGACATAATCCAAGATGCAATATCTGAGTATGGGTCTATCTTAAAGTCAAGTAACATCAATTCGTGGTGGAGATAAGTTTTTAAACTAATACTCCTTTCGAACTTCGAACTGAAATAAAAATAACAAATATTCTATGTGCAATGGACTAAAATATAAATAAATTTTAACTAACTCCCGATTTAATAATACCATCTCCAAAATACCCTTCATTAATTAAGGTTTTATTCCCAACAACTTTCTGTTTTTTTGTCCTATTCAATTAAATGTAAAAGGTACTTTAGGAAATGAAATTGATTTTATTTCTAAGACTATCAAAATTAAATGAAGTTAACTAATTTTCTTAATGGTGTTAATCAGTTTTTTGTTTTGTTTTTGGCTTATATTTAAGTCTCAACGGAGTAATTAATTTGAGTATTGTTCATGTTGGAGGATGCCAAATAGAGGGAACTGGGAACATAATACCCTTAAGCTTAAAGCATCTGTCAACACCTCTACCTAACCATAAACATGGGCGACATGCAGCTCAACACTATTTATACATGATATCCTCTAACGGTCCTTTACATTTTGTCTCTTGGTATTGGGTCATGTAAACCTCACACTTGTACATGAACGATTTTGTTAGCTCCGTACTATGTACAGGTGTGTTGTGCATCCCTGACCTATCATAGACGTGGAGCACTATCTAGTGTTGCCGCCACATCCCAATGGTTTTGGGGGATAGGAACTTGACAGTATAGTCTGTTTAGGGTGAGATAATCGGCTAGTGAAGTCGATCAGTCATTGATGTAGGCTGATGACCGACACTCAGAAATAAAGGTCTAGTGTTGATTATGTAAGAATTTGTCCTCTAGGGAATCAAGTTGGTCAGATGGTCCACAACCCACCAAGCATTGAACCTATGGCATAAATTGATAAATGCTTAAGTTAATTATGTAAGAATCAATCCTCTAAGTGATTGAGATGATCGGACAGTCCAAAGTCCTCCAAGCATTGAGCCTAATCTATAAATACTTTAAGTTGGTTATGTAAGTCGGCCCCAAATGGTTAAGTCAATCAAACGGTCCACAACCCACTAAACATTGAGCTTGTGGCATAAATGCTTAAGTTGATTATGTGAGAGTTGAAACCTAAAGGGTTAAGTTAGTCAGATGGCCCAAGTATAATTTTCAACTAAGTTCTTAAATTATGTATTATACAAGAATCCATAATGAAGTAACAGAGACTAATCAAGACAAAGGTTGAGTAACATAATATGATACACCACTTTATCTTCACACATCAGAATCACATGTTTCAAGTGTTGGTTTCCAGCCAAATTTACTACTCTCTCCAGCCAAATCTAATCATTGACTTTAAAGACTGAACTTTAAGTAAGTTAAAAAAAACAAAAAGGCCAACCCACAGGTCAATCTAATCCAACTTACCATTTGATTGACCTGTTGGATTGGTGAGTTGAACTTTCAACCCAATTCAACCTGTTTGGACAGGTTACACGGGTTGATCAGTCGTATTGAACCTGTTTTTGAGATTCCTAGTAATAATAGTAAGAGTAAATGACAATTTTGATCCTTGGATGTGTAAATAGGTGGCAATTTAGTTTCTGAAAGAACAAAAATTCTTATTTGCATGTGCTGACCTCACAGTGCAGTTCAACCATTACTGAAGTTATTTCAATGAAATGACATTTGATACAACTAACGCAAATGGAGAGAAAGTGTTTCATTTCTTGTCATGTCAGCAACCATGTTTCAACAATTAGTTCCCAAAAAAAAACTAAAAAGAATATGCTTCATCATGCAATGAATAAAGCTCAGCCATAAATTAATTGGCTCTGAAAACATGTTCTATAGAAGGAAAAAAAGAAAAGGTAATCAGATAGAACATTCTAAGGCGCAGAGTTTTGATATGCGAACAATGTTTGATAAATTGTTCATGTGTGTGTGTATACTGTAAGGAAAAATGTACCGCTAGGATGAAAGTCTTCCAGCTAGAATTCCACCAAATATGATAGCTCCAAACCACTTATTTGAAACAAATCTGTATGGAGAAAAAATAGGAAACAAAGAGGTACCAAATCAGCTTGTAATGTTCAGATTTAAGATAAAAGTAAACCATATACAGTAAGCTAATTGATACGTCAGATGTTTTCTAACATATAGCCATCAATCAATAAAGCACTTGAAAAGTAATAAACAAAAAAAATTGGTCAATCACTGAATTTTGAAGGGGTTCTATATTTGAGGTCAAATGCCAATGCCATCAAGTGGTTGAAGCAAAGCTATATAATTTGTTCTTTGAAAAACCGAAACTGAAATTTGAAAAAGTTTTAATGTAATCTCAGAATTGCTTTTCCATGGAAATATTGACTTATTGAGTATTGAGCATTAAAAGAAATTCTGAAGCTCCAACAGTATGTTCTAGCCAATAAATCAAGATTTGAGATCCTTTCAAAAGATGCCTGTGGATAATTATATCATGAGTTTATGCAATGAACCTCCCTAACATACTTTCTATTGCAGTCAGCGCGTGAAGAAAGGTTGACTGTCCATATTTGCCAGCCCAAGTGTCCAGAGGCAACTGCCAGAGATGCATAATATGGCCAGCCTACTCCACACAAATGAATTGGGAGGTAATAAATAATCATTGCAACCCAAACTATTCATGAAAAAAAGAGAAAAAATTGTTCATAAAATAATACCTATTTCAGCATTAAATCCACTAACAGCAAGACCACCAAGGCATGCAATCCCAAACCCCGTAATCCACTCCTTTGTTGAATCACCAAAGCGCAAAGCTGTTGATTTGACTCCCACTTTCAGGTCATCTTCTTTATCCTGAATGCCAGGGTTACAAAACATTCTTAGACACTTAAGAATTTCAATTGCATTGCCTTAAACAAAAGATTCAAGTGGAGGATACCAAGCAATCTTTGTCATTGTACTTTTTGTTTCATAACTTGACTTTTACAACTTCAATATTTGAAGGAGAGTATAATAAGCCCGTTAAGAGGCAGAAGGTCAGGAAAGCAAAAAACTAGTAAACGTACTTTACGCATCAATGCAGATTATGAATCAGTTAAAGGCAGAGGAGCAAAATCATAGGGATTGCAATCTTACGCAATTTTGTTTTACCTGATGTGCGTAGATAGTATCATACACAAGAGTCCAAAAGACTCCAGAGGCATAGAGTGGCAGCACAATAGATGGATCCAGACTTCCTTTAATTGCTGCCCATCCTAATAAAGCCCCCCAGTTAAAGGTCAACCCTAGAAAGGCCTGAGGCTAACCAATATCGTTACAGGAGAGCACCATATAAAAGCATAATGAGATCATGCATCAAAAATTCAAAATAATAATAAAGAAATAGAACAGGAATAAAAAACTGGAAATGAGAAAATTCATTACCCAAAATGTAAACCTCTTCATGAGGGGATACGAGAAGACAAGCAACAAGGATGAGGCACCCAAAACACGGCTGAAAATGTACACAAGCTCAAAAAAAAATGCCAAAATTCACATGTTCACAATTTATATTGATTCAGTTATGCCAGCATATGAAATATTGATAACATGGAATCAAGTAGAAGGATGCATAGCACTAGCAAGTCAATGTGAAGAAGCAAAATTTGGACCTATTTACTTTGAGAAAATATCTTCTGTTTTTGTTTCTTATTTTCACTTTTAAATACAAAAACATATCACATTCCTTTCATTTTGTTTTAAAAAAATTGTGTAGGAAAAAATGAAACTAACTTTTTTATCATTTTCACTAATTCCTATACAAATATTTGAAAACAAAAAATAAAATGAAAACAAAGCAACAATTTTATAATTAAAAAGTGAATTGAAAATGAAAAAAAGAAAGCATTTTCTTAACCAAAGTGATCATCATTAAAAAAAAAGGATGAATCTTTATCCTGTAGATGACTGTTTTCTAGGATGCATAGCAGTATATCTCCTTTCTAAGATAGCATTTGGTAATGGATATAGCAATGCCATGTCTTCATTGTTCCCACATAACAGTGTTTTCTTATCAAACAATTGAATCAATTTTGGCCACGGCTGGCATGGAGGAAAGGCAGACGCTCATTGTGAAATTATGCAATTTAATATAGAAAGTCACCTTTTTCCTCCACTTTATGTGGCAAAAGTTTAAAGTAGATGGTCTTCCATGTTTCTATTCATATCCTTTGAACCTACTTTCCTCCTATTTTTAGTAGATAAAAGGCGTGTTCTGGAGAAGAATCTTGGTTGATTTTCCTCAATAACTATATAGTATTTAATCCTATAAAACATCAAAAGTATTTGGTGTTGCTAGCTTTACCAATCGAGGTTGCACAGCCACAATCAAGGACATGCAACACAGATCAAAGTTCCAGGCAGGAAGATTCTATCTTTGCATAACTAATTGAGATACTACAAACTGAAGTGTCTAAAGCCCCAACATAACAAAGACCCTGATCCATTTTTAAAATTCAAAATTAACACTAACCTATAATTATTCAGTTGTAGAAGAATCCCAAGACCCAAAAGTAATTGAAAACCAAGAAAACAAAGTCCTTGAAATGGTGTCAAAAGACCACTTGCCACAGGTCTCAACTTTGTCCGTTCTACCTGCATTACGCAATATCATTCATAACATAAATTCTTAGATCAATTATGATGGGGAAAACAAACTGAAGCATTTCTGAAAAGGCTAAATGGAAGAAGTACAACACCATATGCAAATGATGCAATCATATGCTTAGTAAATGTGAAGCGTTTTTACCAAAACAAAATCACAAAGATAATGTCATAGCAGTAAAAACAAATTAAATAAGACAGCATCCGATGTCTCTAGTGTTAACCTAATGGGTGTGAAATAACAAGTTGAATTAATTTGGGCTTTAATATGCTCATTAGGCACTGGTTGTTGCAATTTTTTGGGCATGGAATCCTAATCTAATCCTCTTATCCATCACTTAGACCTACACAATATAGTAAATATAACTTTTTTATCAATAAAAATAGTTCAATGACAGGAAGGTTAAGTAGGAAGAAAGGAGGACAACAAATCCTCCTATATCAGGCCAAAACAAAAAAGGTTAGCAAAAGAAAATAGGGAAGTTTCGTGCTGGTAAATTGATATAATTTAACCATATTTGAAACATGATAGGCAAGGAGAAAAATAATTTTTTTAATACAAAGTATAAAAAATAAAGATGAACTTACAGGCCATATGAAATGTTAAAGCAATACACTTGGCATGACTTAGTTTTCAGTTCATTCTCCTATCAGTACCTATTATACTAGTCAAACACATAGACAACCCTGTTACAGTGATTTGCAACACAGAATTGCAATATTGGTATCTCCTATAAAAAACAATGCAACTAAAAAGACGTAACACTTGCCATTGTATCAATATCCCGATCAAGGAGATCATTAATAGTACATCCGGCACCTCTTAAAAGCAAAGCCCCACATCCAAACAGAGCCAACATTTTAAAATCAGGAAGGTGACCTGGGGTAGCAGCCAGGGTAATTGACCTAAAGCATGAAAAATGAGAAACATTACAAAAAAAAAAGAGAGAGAGAATAGGATTTCAACAAATGGTGAACTTCTTAGGTGTGTGTGTTTGGCTGCACATCATAAGGGAACTCTACATGCGTTTAACCCGATGATACAAGTTGTACCTTCCACATCCATTGCCAATCAGACACAAAAACCAAAACAACCGCTAGATGAACAGAATAGTCATGTAGGAATTTAAAATTGATCAGAGGTGAAAGAATAATAGTGCAGGCATATATAGCAACTAGGTTGCAATACAAAAAAGGAGCTAGAACTTTTCTCAACTCATCACCAATGTCACAGGTGTTACAACAATTCAATATCTACACATTTCCAAGAATAAATGATACATGCACTAACAATTTTAAAAATCCTTTTAAATATCATCTAATCACAAACAGTCATCTAAAGTCACACCAAGGATGATTGCTGATTAGTTGACAATGTAAAAACGACACGGCATGCTTACTTCTACTCTATTTCCAATTAGCAAGGAAGTTCATTTCTGAGTTTTGTGAATGAATGTGAATGCAAGCATTCATAAGAGAATAAGGAACTCTTACCACATACAAGGCCATAGAAGCAACCATGTCCCAATTGGTTTATCAAGGCGAGCAAGGCGAGCATAGGGCTGAACCTTCCTAGGCAAGTACAATTCAACCCAGCTACTACTCACATTAGCACCACTTTGGTGGTTTTTGTTCTCCTTGGAAGGCCACGTGGACACGTTTGCAACAAGGTGGAAACTTGAGAGATACCCAGTAGTTTTACGGAACTCAAAATTGAAACTTTGGAGCTGGGGTAGCTTGAATGGGGGATTTTGAGAGGGGTTTAGGTTTGCCAATTGTTGAGAAGAAATCACAGGATTGAAGATGGCAGGGTAAAGAGATACCGAAGAAGAAGAAGGTTTGAGAAACCTACGGGAAGCACGCGAGATCAAAGCCGATGCCATTTTCTCAAATGCAACTCTTCAAATTGAACGCTCTAGAATACATGAAAAGTGGATTCTGATGCACAGTGGAGAAAAACTGAAAAATGGAGGAAGAAGGTGCAACCTGGGCTGGGCAGCGGTGTATGACAGCAGCAATGCGACGGCGGAGAAAGAGAGTTATAAGTGGGGGATGAACTTGGATATAAGGGGGTGAGAATAACAACTATCTTCATTGTTGATGAGGACATTTGTGCTATTGTGCTTTTTTGTTGTGTTAAGACCCAAGAAACTAAAACATGTCTGTCTTTGGCTATTTATACTCCACATTTGTTAAGTACACTTCTCAATCTTTTTTTAATGTAAAATTACTTAAAATATTTTTTTTTTATTCTAAGAAAAAGCTGGGTTAGAAACCAATAGGATATGATAGTTTCTTTCACTCTCTTCCACCCTCTACCACCCCCACTACCACTACCACCACCATTATTGTTTATAATGATCATTTATGTCATTGTCATTATCACTACTATCACCATTGTTGTTAAAATCATCATCTATCTCATTATCACTAGTGTTACTATCATTATCGTTGTCATCATTCTTACCATCATTGTCATTGTCACTAACATCATCACAATCGTCACCAACGTTTATCATTATTGTCACTATCACCACTATTGTCCTCTCTATCACAACAACCTTCATCGTCATCATCATCACCACTGTTATCATTGTCTCCATTATCATTTTCATTATTATCATAATCATTATCATTATTGTTGTCATGCCGTAACTATAACCTATCATTGTTTTGTATGTGTCAAATATAAAACATGATAACACAGTTATCTTACGTGCACCAACATTTTTTATATGCATTCATCACAAATATATTCATGATTTACTTGTATGTTGGATCATGGACACTCTTTCCACTTTTACGTGGCCTATCCTCTCTACATACATGCATCTCTTTGCTTCAAAGGAACCACACGTGACGAGTGATGACAAGAAACACTCACTGAAACATAGAAAATTGTCAAAGTTAGCATATCCAAAATTCATCCCCTGTGCTTGAAACATCATTTAAAGGGACTGCTCTGTTGGATCACAAAGTAGTGGAGAGTGGTCAAATTCGATTGTTCAACATTATCTAAATCAACCCAGCCAGTATTCCTCGGAAAGCCTCTTAATTAATGCTTTTGTCATTTTTTTTTTAAATGTACTCCTCTTCTTTTCTTGATTCTTCTACCACAATAAACAGAGAAGAAAAATGAATGGATATCTTGTACTGAATGATGCGCTGGTACTGCATGTGGTACCATTATAATTGTTGCCCTTGTTGTTTTGCTTTGTCTTGGTATCAATTTCACAATACCATTTTTTTTATTTAAAAATTTTCTTATTAGAAACAATCTTGTTCCAGAAACAATTGCACACATATCTCAACGAGAGATTCAAACTTTTTATGAAAACTATACATAATGGACTTTTAACTGCTCGTCCCACAAACCTGAATTTTTTTGTCGATGAAATATACAGGTATAATTATAAATTACTCTCATAATTTGAAATGTAGTATAAAAAAGCGGATCTATACTATGAGTATTGTTTCCCACAATTTTATGTATAAAAATACTGCTTTAATTCACAGCATAAAATTTTAGAATCATCATGATTCAAACTCGAATTCACTATGTTGCGGAAGACTATAGTTTCTTTTGTTAAATCAACCTCCATTCGTACTCGCTGTAGTCACATAATTTTCTATATTGAGTGGAAAAATGTTGAAAAGCAAGTCAAATTTTTAGAATGCATTGGAATGCCATGAGCCAAAAATGGTGCACATGCATGGAACATAGAAGGGTCAAGATTCAAAAAAGTCGCCACGCACTCGATCGCAATCACTGACACTGGACGCAACATGTAACTCTGCAATGCATTGTCTTGGGGGATTCCATGTAGCTCATGTGTGCTCAATAAATGAATAAATACAATGTCCATCATATGATTCATATCTTGGGTGTGTTCTATTATCATTTTCAATCCACATTTTGCGGATCAATCACTTTGCTAGCTATTAATATGCACTGCTTATTCCAACTTACCCTAACCATGTCATTTTCTCTTTCTGTTACCCCCATTGGATTTCATTTCTCTTTCACACCGATGTGGTCGGTACACATTTATTACTATTATTATTATTATTAAGTTAAATTTTATATAAATTTTTTAAAGTAACTTGGAATTATTATAGTAGATGGATATGGTTTATGAATCATTATTTAATTATAAAAATATATTTTTTATATGCAACTATAATTTTATTATATTAGACCAAATTTTGTACAAGATGTAACACAGTTTAACGTAATAATTACAAATGAACATGAGATAGATCAATAATAATAATAAAAGTATTAAAATAGTCCATTAAGGAATAATGATTTTGAATCAATTTTTATTTATTTAAGATATGAAATTTGTCTGATTAAATTTATTTAAATAAAAAATTGTAAAATTCACCTAACTTACCGATAATAACTTTAAATTTAAATAATATCATATAGATAAGATAATATTATTTTAAATCCAAACAATATTTTAGAAAT
>PYAF01006217.1:235479-276122 GCA_007407185.1 Glycine tomentella | reverse complement strand
GTTAAGGAATATTCTGAATAAAAATAAAAAAATATAAAAACTAAAAATTAGTGTTTTAAAAAATGTTATTTCAAGTAACATTTTAAAAAAATTAAAAATTACTAAAAAATTTATCTACCAAACAGTCAAACAAATTTTTCAATTAATAAAAAAAACTAAAAGCCATCTGAAATACTTTAACAAACATAATCCTAATCATTCATATTTTGGTATTATTATAATTAAATTAAACATTTATAACTATATATTTTTTAATCATACATTTGTATCTAAATAATCTTATCATGAACATTTTCTTATATTTTAATAATTGAATTTATTTAATAAAATATCAAATAACTTTAGAATTTTATTAAAAAATTATAGATTTAATTTACTAAAAAATTGATTTAATGATGAACTATTAAAAAATAATATACACAAAGAGTTAGTAGACATAGTAACTATTAAAAGTTGTTTTTTTTTTTTAATCAGAATATTCCTTAACCAAAAGCTAACAACTAGTTCGAAGCACTGAGATGAGGTTGATATCTTCCAGCTCAATAACTATTAAAAGTTATTCCTGGATAATTTGATTCTCATTCAAGAATAATAATTGAAAAAAATCAATAATAGAAAAATTTTACTAAAATCGTGATGAAAATGTACTAATAAATTAAATGACACGTTTTTAATAAAAACTTTTACATTTAATTCCTTAACTATTATCCTTCAAATAATAGATAGCAAAACTAAAATTAAAATTATTAAAGATTTAAGTTTGTAATGACACGCGACGCTAAACAAAAGCTAAGGGCCGCTTGGTCCGAAAACGACATTCATGAATCATGATGACTTTTCTAAATTAGTGTTTTACATTTTTATTACAAAATTCCCATGGATGCTAAATAAAAGGATGAAAAATTCATGATTAAGGTCCGTTTTGTAGTTGTTCTTGAAATATAAATTCTATTTCAAAACAGGTAGTTCTTCAATAGAAATTCTAACCTGGTCCAGGAATAATTAATGCTTCATCCATTAAAAATCTTCGCCATTGATTTAAGTTCTGTGTGGCTAATCATTAACCTTGTAATGATTAAAAAAGTAAAAATAAAAATAAAAGTAAAATACAATCTTTTACATATTGTTTTAAAAAAATATTTTATAATTAAGATGATGATTAATAAAATTAATTTAGATAACTATAATTACTTGTAATCACATATCTATCTTTTGTTTATTATATTAACTGTGTGTTTTCTAAAATCTTTTATTCCAATTATATATGCTTATTTTCTCTCTCTCAACTTATTTTTATATTATAGTTTAATTCTTAAAAAACTCACAAATATCATTTTGGTTACTGAAACTTTTATCTTTCTTTAGAAAGATATTATTTACCACTAGATCCAATTTCTTATAGTGTTTATTTAAGGGAAGAAATATGAAGAGAAAAAATATACTAAAAATGTATAATTTAGATGGATAGAAATAATAATTATTTAAATGAATGAAATAATGATAAAAAAGTGAATTTTATATACAAATTTTTTCAGCCATGGGTTTGAAATTAAAAAGGATTAATATTAAAGAAAAAACATTTTCTTTGCGGAAGGACAAATTTTTGGAATGGACTAGAAACACTCAAATTCCTTTGTCTTTCCTTCAATTCACTCTCATCCAATCAATTAACTTTACACATTTCTATTTTTCTTCTCCCTAAAACCTACACACTCTCTTTGATATAGTAGTATTTAAAAACTTGTCATCAAAATTGAAACTACTCGTTGGCATTTGTCATAAAAGGACAGAAAAGAAATAAGGTTGGTGCGTTAGAGCTAACGGTAGTTGCAACGTCTCTAAAAATACACCTTAAAAATGATATTCCAGTGAGAGAATTAAAGAAAGGACCCAAGTTTTTATTCTATAGGACTTCATCTCACTTACTCTGTTGTCTCTGAAATATCATCATGCAAGCAAAACAAAAAATTACGATTATTTTACAATAATTGAATGCATATAATATTAAAGTGGTTGAGGGGGGTTAAGAAACACTTCACCTTTTGTGGATGCGACTTATATTAGCAACCTTCTCAAGCAATACCCAGAAAATAATAACAACACAATGCCATTGGAATTGAAAGTGGGTCCATTTTCATTGACACCAAAATGGTTAAGAATATTAAAATAACAACACAACCTTAAAAGTCTCTCTCTTTTTTTCTCTCACGGCCACACAACGTTTCTAACTTCTAAAGATAGCCAAAGACTTGAGTTTCCTGAGGAAAAAGGTAACACTTCTGTTAATATTCTTATGTGTATGAATTTCACAACTTTCGTGTATTAATTAATGATGAATAAATTATCAATTAATTGCATATCATATCACACAGTTAGCTTACCAATAACAGATTATTATTTTTAATTAATCAATGTTTCACTCGTCAACAACTCATGTAAGCGCGTATAGGTAACGTGTGGAATTTTCTACATAAATTATTTATTTCCCACAAGCTAGGTAAAAAAAAAAAAACCTCCATTTACTTTAAAACAATTTAAGTTTAAAGTTTAATTTATGCATAAAAAATTATGATTTATTAAAAATATAAAAATGTCTTACACTCTATTTTTTCTGATAATAAGATATTCACCCAGTCAAAAATTATGAGACTAGTTTTTTAAAAATAGAATATCAATTAAGAAAAACTCTTCACTCTACATGGGTTGTTTTATTCACACATATATGAATCAAATCTCTAAAATATGCTTAAAGATGCTACTTATCACCTATGTTACATCTTGTGGGTGAAGTTCTTTCGTCTTAATGCATAATCTTTGTTTTTTTTTCTCTAAATTAAATCCTAATATTTATTATCCTGACAATACATATTAATTTTATAATCAATGGAATTAACCGACGGTATAAAACATCAAATGATTAATAATGTAGCATGACAATGTGTATCATAGCCTATCTGGCTATATGCTAGACCATGACATATTTTTCCAATGATTTTTACATAACCTTAAATGAGTTAGAAAAAAGAGGCTGAATATATCCAAGGACGAGATGCAATGGCAACAACAGTGGAACTCACGTGCTGCTGTAGAGTAGTAGCTGTAACATGAAGTGTCAATGTTGTTGCATAACAAGATTCTCCTACACCAATCACCAATTCAAGCAAAGCTAGAAGTAGAAATGAATAGTATAATGTAAAGAAATAATAATATCATCAAGCACCAGGATTAATTGTTTTGGAATTCTTATGGCTCAACCATAAATATCAATTCAAGTTCTTGATATATAATTATATTAAATATTTTGAATAAATTTTTTTATCATTGGTAGTAATTCTCACTATTCAAACAAGATTGCTTCCATAGAAAAATACACGTGGTTTTAAAAAAATTTAAAAATATAATAATAATAATAATAATAATAATAATAATAATAAAAAAAAAGGGTTAAGGAAGCTGAAAGCACGAGAAGTACGCAAAAGCAGCAACACAAGGGACAAGGGAACCTCGATCCCATGCCATGTGCGGATGGGGCATTATTATTTCACTTTGTAAATAGCAAGTGTGTCTCTCAAACAAGATGATATCTTTGGTGTTGGATTTTTGACGAATGAAATAATACTATAATAGTATTATGGAGAAGAAGAAGAAGGAAGAAGGAGGGAAAGTGGGGCAGAGAAAGAAGCCATGTGGGTGTGTGTGATTTTTTTAGTTCTCTCTGACACCACCTCGTCTAATCTTAACACACAATGAGAGCAAACATGGAACAAAAGCACTTGAGATAGATCTAAACATGGAACATGAAACATGAGAGAGTGAGTAGTGTTGTTGTTGTGTGATGCAGTTGTTTTAGATCTTGTTGAGAATGATGAGTGGTAGGAATGTGAGAGAGTCTCTATTGGGATCCCTCAACCATCACCGTAGAGGGCATAGTTTTAATGGGGTGGCCAACAACAACCACCACCACGATGACAACCTCGATCTTTTCTCCGACAACCGTCGCTCCCTCCCTCTTGCTGCTTCTTCTGATGACTCTTCAGATGGTGCTTGCTTGCTCCATCTTTTTTCTTTCTTTCTCTCTATTCTTAATATCTCTCAACACTTTTGTTTCTTCTTGCTTCTGTTTTTGTTTGATACTAGTTTCTAATTATAAGAAGAAGAAAAAACATTCCTTGTTTAGTGGGAATGAAAAGGATGTTTTGTAATGGTTAACAAAAATATGATGATGATGATGATGATAATGTTGTTAAATGATTATTATGGATAGTTTCCATTTTGTGAAGTAATTGCATGATTATGGAAGTTGTGATTAATTTATGGTTAATTTCCAATGTGTATTATGAGGGTCTAGCCTCTTGGCCATGGTTTTTTGATTTTTTAGGTGATCTCTATGTTTTGTATTATGTGTGTGATGATGGTTTGTTTTTGTGGATTTAGTTTCGGTGAAACTGGGGAGGCTCTCAGTTGGAACAGCGAAACCAGTTAGAAGTGGGATTGATGATCTGTTATCATCTACAGAAGGAGGGAAGCATGATTATGACTGGTATGCTATTCAAATTTGTCATGATCTCTTTGTTTGTAGACTCAATTTGGCTAATAAAACTAAGAAATCACATTCAGTGGCAGGGAAATCGATGTGCTTTATTAGCAATTTTATGTTGTTTCAGATTATTCATAGATCTGGGATCAATTGCTGAAAAATTTTCTTCTTCTCAAAATATATACTTTGATGGAATTCATAACCAATTCAGATTAGAATATTTTAGTTGCTGGGTTAGTGTTTAATCAGCTTTTTGAATTATTACATGCATATACACAGAATAAGTAACTTAAGATTACTGTTGGTTGCCCAATTTGTAATTATTATGATTATTTTGTGTTATTAGGCTTCTCACTCCCCCGGGGACCCCTGTTTTTCCATCAGAAGGAGAATCCCAAACAACCTTAGCTCCTCCAAGGAGAAGTTTGACTAGATCAACATCTACCTCTAAGGCCTCAAGGGTATGTGTGTCCCTCGCATAATTTCTACATGAAATTTCCGCAAATTCATTCCAAATATGTTACCAACATCCATATGTTCAGACTTGTTAGTAAGTGGATTGATGAGATATTAGTTATAAACTTCTATTTTAGTGAATGAGGATTACCCTCCTCCCTACCAGCAAGGTGCCATGGTCTTTGCTTTTTTGGGGGGTTTCGGAGTGAAGAAGGATAAGGTGATGGAATGTGTGTTTGCTTTTGGTATTAGATGTTTCCGAAGTTAGCTTATCTAACCAATATCCTTATGACAACTGAGTATTACAATTTCAGCAGCAGTTGAAGTGCTTATTCAAATCTTTGTTTCAACTCACACTTTCTGTGAGTTGAAATGAGGATCTAGGTCGTATTTGAATAAAATTTTCCAATTACAAGAAGTTTAAATAATTTGAGTTTCTTTCATAAGCTAACATTAACAAATGCATTTTACTTTTTGAAAGTTCTTTCATCTAACTTTTCCAAAATCTAAAGTGCATAAGTTGATTTTAGCTTATGGGAGAAGTTCAATTCATTTTATCTTCTTATTTTCTGCTCCTATAAATGCTTATGAAAATGTTTATCCAAACAGGATCTTAAACCATAGTTTCTGTGAGTTTGTCTGTAGACTTGATGATTCACAATAGAACAGTATGACATTATTTGTTCCATGTTGCTGACTCCACCTAATGCGATAAGGCTTGGTTGCTGCTGTTAATGTTTCAACTTACAGAAACTTGGAGAACTAGTTTATAATTCACTGACCAGTTAAAAATGGTTAGCTAGATGCTATTAAGTTTTAACTTGTTAATCATGTTTCTTTCAGCTTGCAGTCTCACAATCAGAGAACAATCCCCCCTCTAGACCAGCAAGAAGCAGTTCAGTAACTCGCTCTTCCATTTCCACTTCTCACTCACAGTACAGCTCCTATTCTTCAAATAGACACTCATCTTCAATCCTCAACACAAGTTCAGCCTCAGTTTCATCTTACATTAGACCATCTTCCCCCGTAACTCGCTCTTCATCTGCAGCAAGGCCTTCCACTCCCTCCTCTCGCCCCACAGCATCACGGTCCTCAACACCCTCCAAACCGCGTTCAGTTTCCACCAACTCTACTGCTGAAAAGAATAGACCATCATCACAAGGCTCAAGACCATCCACTCCTAGTTCTAGGCCTCACATTCCTGCGAACTTGCATTCTCCATCTGCTTCATCAACTCGATCACTGTCTCGGCCTTCTACTCCCACACGTAGGAGCTCAATGCCATCTTTATCTCCATCACCTTCCCCTACGACAGGTTCTTTAACTTCAGCAGGCCGTGTTTCATCAAATGGACGCAGTTCAGCACCTGCATCAAGGCCAAGCTCACCAAGCCCGCGAGTTAGGCCTCCACCTCAGCCAATTGTTCCACCTGATTTCCCACTCGAAACACCACCAAACCTTAGAACAACATTGCCTGATAGGCCAGTTTCTGCAGGCCGATCACGTCCTGGTGGTGTCACTGTGAAGGCAAATGGTTCTGAAACTCAAGCCTCCCCAGTTACTATGCCAAGGAGGCATTCATCTCCTATTGTTAGCAGGGGGAGAGTGACAGAACCTGCAGCAAAAACCCGTGGCTATTCCAATGGCCATCATGCTGATGCTTCTGAGCCTAGAAAAGTCTCACATGCTCCTGAGGTTGCTACAAGGAAATCTATTAGGTCCTCAACTACTGCCCCTGACAACACTGGATTTGGGAGGACTATCTCAAAGAAATCCTTGGATATGGCTATTAAGCACATGGTTCGTATACTCTACTCTTTCAGTTCTGCAGGATTAACAATCAAAGTTTACTGATTAGAGCCATCAACATTCAACTTTTTCACATTTTTTTCATGATCATAATAGACATTAGGTTGAAGCTTTATACTTCAAACTACTTTCACTTTGAATGAAAATCATGGCCCAAATGATACAGCAATCCTTGCCATCAATGCCATGATTCATCATTCACCTTGCGATACTTTATGAATTGGACACTTTTGTCATGATAGAGTTCATTTATCTTTGAGCAAAGTTATGCTATTAGACATTTGGATCTGTTTGGATAAACTCCTCCATAAACACTTATAGGAAAAGAAAATAAAAAGCTAAAATGCATTGAATTTCTCCATAAGCTAAAATCAATTTGCACACTTTAGCTTTCGAAGAAGTTAAAAGAATAGAGTTTCTATAAAAGTGCATAAGTTTATTTTAGCTTATGCAAGAAGCTAAATTCATTTTACCTTCTTATTTTCTTTCTCTAAAAGTTCTTGTAGAGAAATTTATCCAAACAAGATCAAAGTTATAAGCATTTATTTGGTTCTGGAGCTTACTTTGAGAAGATGCATGCTTCTAGCATGTTTCTGCTATCAACTCAAACCCGATTCTCTATGTTCTTTTTCATTTAACAGGATATAAGGAACAGCTCAGGAAATATTCGTTCACTATCAAGCACCACACTCTTTCCTCAAAGTATTAGAACTTCCACTTCCAAATCTCATCGAGTTTTGAGTGCTCCAGCATCTGTTGACATGAATGGAAGCATGATAAGCAGTCAAAATGGAGCCAATTTTGATGTGGGAAATGGTATAGATAGGAATATGATGGTGAAAGGAAGAGATGCAGATGAAAGACAGTATTCTGCAAAACTGAGCGAAGTGGACATCTACGAGAGTTCTCGTTATGATGCACTATTGTTTAAAGAAGATTTGAAGAACACAAACTGGCTGCATGGCGCTGATGATAAGTGTGATCAAGGCCCCATATTTGATAATGGATTTGAGCACCTTCCTGAACCTTTTGGCCTCTTATAACAATATCTATAGAGGTTCTTCCCAGTGCATTTGTAACATGCTATTTTATGTTCTAATTATTATCTCAATTTTTTGAAAGGATGGGATGTTTCAACTTATATAGCTCCAAGGTAAAGAAGTGAATATGGATTCATATGTTTTCTGCAATCTGCTGAGAAATCAGTGGATTCAACTTTGATCTTAAACCTATACAACCAATGCAGGAAAAAATTACATGAGAGAGGTTCAACTTTCTTTGGGAGAATGAGAATTTTCATAAATGAGTGAGTTGCATACCATGTATGCGTTTGTCAAAAGGCAAATGTAGTACTGTGAGTATGTAGAGATGAGTGGAATAACATGTCATATGCAAACACTATGGTTGAGTGTTATTTTCCCCTTGGCAATGAACACTATAGGTGAGTTGAGTTGCATTTCTACATTTTTGTGTTCTTTACTTAACGCTTGTACAATAGTCAAATTTTGATAAATTCTTTAAATAAAATTAGAAGTGCTTATTTATTTTTCATTGGAGTTACATTAAATATTCTATACAGTTTTACATTATAGTAAAATAAATATAATCAAAATAGTCATTTTTGCAAGTAACGTGTGAAAGAAAAATGTCCACACCCAATAAGTTCCCAAAATAGGCAAAGCATGACTTTTAAGTGATTGTTGTTTCCTGCACTCATAAGTTGTTTCCTGTATTTTTTTTTTCTGGAATGACCAATCTGAAATGTAAAATTTCATTTTGGATTGAAACAAATTTTAACCAATCTGAATGGTAAAATAAACATTCCAGAAAGGAAGCAGGAAGCAACTTGGCGGTACATAAAGCAACAGCCCTCTTAAGTCGGCGCAACCTAGTGTGAAGGTTAGAGGAAATAAGGGTATTTTGGAACAAAAAAATGGGAGTGTGAAGAATAAAAAGTGAAGTATAAAGAACATGGGCCCTGTAGGAGTTTCTTATTAGGTTCAAACCGTCCAAAGGTGGGTATAAATAAGACTCTTGACACAATTTTCTCTTTTTAGAAATACATTCCAAACCTTCCAAAGTACAATCTACTAAAAAATACAAAGGAGTTTACTCCACTAGCATTAGTACCTTATTAATGGATCACCAACATACGGTAAGTGTGAATGGGCATCTTATTTATTTTTAGATTATTATTTTTATTTATATACTCAATAAAATTGAATAAATCACCAATTTAGTCCTTGAAGTATCACTCTCTCCCCTAAATAGTCTTAAACTAATAAAATTACAATTAAATCCTAAAGCATTGAATATTCATCAATTTAATTCTTGGGTTGATATATTTTACTAATATTGAGGAACTAATTTGAAGAATTTTGTAATATTTTTGGAACTATGTAGCATAATGTCTAATGCTTTAAAGACTGCATATATAGTTTCATTAGTTTAAAGATTTTATTTTTAATTTGAAGAAATTGAACTCAGATGTTAAGAAGTTTACAACAATTTACACTCATTACCCTTAATGCTTAAAGACTATATTTTTTGAGAGAGTGATACTAATTTATTCAAATAAAATTTACATCTTAATGTGGAACAACAATTTCGATGCTTCTTTTGAGTGCACCTTTTAAATGAATTCAAACGTCTCATAACGTAAGGGTAAATATGCCTTCCTAACGGACACGAAATTGGACCCACAAAAATTACACATGGTTTGCAGGCTCATACTTTAGTTGTGGTCCTTTGGGTCTAGGGAGAGACAAGACAATCAAACATTCCACACATCATTTTCACTTCAAGAATGCAATGCTACACACCACATGAATGCCAATGATTCTATTTCTGGATGAGTGCCCTTTGTCACAAGCACCATGCCATATTGCCATTTCCATTCCCATGCACAAGCCCTTCCAAAACCTACATTAAATTCACAAGTTGGTATCCAAGGCCCCATAAAAAGAGAAAGACAACCCTATTTATTCAAAGTCACAACAGAAGGCCGAAGCAAAGTGTCTGTGTGTGTGGAAACTGTTGTCCGTTGTGAGTTTGGACACCCTTTATATAATTCACACTCATATAAGTAGCATGTAGCATCGCTATTCAAAATTAACCACATTAACAGCTTCACAAAGTTTGAATAGGAAAAAAAATAGTGTAAATAGTATTCCTTAATGGTTGTGTAATGTGTACCTTTTTATGTGTGTCTAAAGCTCTTTTATTTTTTGCCCCTTTATTTCACGATCAAGATGTCCGTTTTAGGTACACAATAGCAATAAACGTGGTCAAACAGTAATATCAATATTTTTTAATTATGAGTTACAAAAATAAATTGGCAAAAAATAGATTATGTTAGTGATTCGAGCACCACTCTATTCGTGATCCAAAACAAGAACTAAGTCCAAGAAATTGAGGTAAATTAAATTTTGTAACTGTAACTGAGGCAATGGTCAATTCATAGGAAAATGGGAAACGGGAAGGAAACCCATACCTTCCATCGAGATCTGCATGTGAGAATAGTATTAAGTTTCATTCCACAGTTCAAAATTCAAATATTTTTTTTTCATTAAAAAAAAAGAATCTTTGATCTAATTCATTACTCGAAACCTTTAAAAAAAATCTCTTACAAATGCAAGAGATCACATCTTTTACGGTTTAAATAAACCGTTAAACAGTAGAGAATCTCAACCCTTATTTTTTTTTATTAAGATATAACTAAAAATATGGTTTATTAAGCTATATAGTAGACAATCTTGATTGATTTGATTGAGAATGTTTATGAGCGAAAAAATTCTCTATTTGATTTCTGTTTGTAAACAGCTAATTGATATTGATATAAAAAAGTACAAGAAGAGGATATATCAGGCTTCTTCTAGTGATTCTTTAACCAAGGTTTGAAATTCGATGTCAGAATTTGGACATGAAAACTGAAGATATCACTTTATATCAAAATTATCCGTCACAATAGTAGGAGATTAATTAGGTGTCAAATAAAAAATTTCATATACTTTCTTTTTAAACAAAAAAGGAAAGTTTTCCCATTGTGTCCTGGATATCAGAATTCAATCTCAATACTACTAGTTAAGCTATTGTTGGACACAAGTTGTTCCATTTGTTTGGTGGTATAGTGAATAATATTTAATAATAGTGATAATATAGTTAGGCGTACATTATTACTTTAATAGAATGATTTATTGAAATGTGTAACGCTAATTGACTTAGTGCGTGGTATATATGCATATATGTGGGTGTGTGGGTGGCGCTTCATGAGGAAGAAGGCTTCAAGTTGAAGCTGAGACTTGAACGTTGAATGTGTGCCTCCCAAATCATAAACAGGAAAACCAAAAGTAAAATCTCCACGCAGTACTATAGCATTGTATGATAGTTATAGTATAGTACTATAATGCTTTTAATAAGACTCTCTTTCTCTAATGTCTCTCTGGTTTTGTGTGTGTGTGTGTGGATTCTGGCGTGTTCCTGAAGCTATGCCGTTAAAGCTTGTCTTTGCTTCCTCTTGGCCGTTACCACCTCCAATTTACCAAACCAACACTGCTTTATCAAAAAACCTTTTCTTTCCCAAAATCACATTTATACATTTTGCATAACTTGCACTTCTCAACACTCCCTATTGTGGTTTCCACTTCCAACTTGCTTTCCCTTTCTCCTGGTTTCAAGGTTTCTTCTTCTCTCAATTAATAGCATTTTAGTTTTGCATTTTCCTCTTCATTTTACTTTTTAGTGAGTTCGTGTTCTTTTCACTTGTAGAACAAATTAATATGTTACATAAAACTATAATTCTTAAAGTTTTTGGCATGGCATTGTTCCTGTTTGTGTGCTTAGAGCGAGAAGAATATTTTACCCAGCAAAGAGAAAGCGCATGAAAATTCCAAGGGTACAACTAGTTTCATTATATGGTGAATCCAAGGAGAATATTCTCTTAACGAGTGACATAAATAAAATGCTTCTGTGATAGATTTTTCATTTCTGCCAATTTTTTGTACTTCTTCTGTCATTTGTAATGATATTCATGTCTTTAAAAAATGAGAGACAAATTCTAGTACAGCTTAACTAAGGGACTGATAAACTAACTGTATTGTTGCATTGCATGCTTGGTTATTGGTTACAAACTTACAATTGTTCTGTCTGATTAGTGTGTAATACTTTGAAATCTCAATTGCTAGGGAAACAAGTCGAATCATTGAAACCAGACAACGAGTTCCAGCACCTTGATTCAACAGTAAAACTTGATGATGCTACAGTCCTACTTTACCACAATACTAATTTTCCTACTCCTGCTTGTGTTTCCTCGAACTAAAGCTGATCTACATTCAGAAAAGCAAGCCCTCCTTGATTTTGCTGCTGCACTTCATCATGGTCCAAAAGTCAATTGGAACTCTAGTACCTCAATCTGCACTTCATGGGTGGGAGTTAGATGCAATCATGATGGATCTCATGTGCTTTCTGTGAGGCTTCCGGGTGTCGGATTGCGTGGTTCTCTCCCACCAAACACACTTGGTAAGCTTAATGGCCTCATCAGTCTCAGTCTTAGGTCCAACAGCTTGAGGGGGAACCTTCCAGTTGACCTACTATCCCTTCCTTCTCTGCGCTTTGTATATCTCCAACACAACAACTTCTTAGGTGATATTCCTTATTCTCTGCCACCGCGGCTTATCTTTCTTGATTTATCCCATAACTCTTTCACAGGACAAATTCCAGCCTCAATCCAAAACTTGACACATCTGATAGGATTTAACCTCCAAAACAACTCTCTCACAGGACCTATTCCTGATGTTAACCTTCCTAGCCTTAAGGATTTGGATTTGAGCTTCAACTACTTGAATGGTTCTATTCCTTCAGGTCTCCATAAGTTTCCTGCCTCCTCATTTAGAGGGAATTTGATGTTATGTGGAGCACCTTTGAAACAATGTTCTTCAGTTTCCCCTAATACCACAATGTCTCCACCAACAGTCTCTCAAAGACCAAGTGATCTATCAAACAGGAAAATGAGCAAGGGAGCAAAAATAGCAATTGTTTTGGGGGGTGTCACATTGCTGTTTCTTCCAGGTCTCTTAGTAGTGTTCTGCTGTTTCAAGAAAAAAGTTGGTGAACAAAATGTAGCACCCACAGAGAAAGGTCAGAAGCTTAAGGAGGACTTTGGGAGTGGTGTGCAAGAGCCCGAGAGAAACAAGCTTGTATTCTTTGAAGGTTGTTCTTATAATTTTGATCTGGAGGACTTGTTAAGAGCTTCAGCTGAAGTGCTTGGGAAGGGAAGTTGTGGAGCAACATACAAAGCCATCTTGGAGGATGGAACAACAGTGGTTGTGAAGAGGTTAAGAGAAGTGGCAATGGGAAAAAAAGATTTTGAACAGCAAATGGAGATTGTCCAAAGACTTGATCATCACCCAAATGTGATTCCCCTTCGTGCTTACTACTATTCCAAAGATGAAAAGCTAATGGTTTATGACTACTCAACTGCCGGCAGTTTTTCCAAGTTATTGCATGGTAATTACTCTTTGAACTTTTTCCTGATTACAAAAGGTTCATAGCTGGCAGTGTCGTATAGCTTTCTTTTCTTATTATAGATGTAAAACAAGATAAACCACTAACTGGTATCAATATTACTATCAACACTGATGTTATCTGCTTAACATCTAGTTTCATGTTGGGTTTACTAGATATTAGTATTAGAACAAAGCTAAATATTACTGTGCACGTTAAGAGATAAATACACTAAATGCTGGTCTTATACTGTTATACTGGAGGTGCTTGACCATGTAAGCTTAGAGGCGGTTAAATACATTGCCATTGTTGTGTCATTTACTTAATATGACATGTGAAACATGATGACAATTGACAGGAACAACGGAAACTGGACGAGCTCCTCTAGATTGGGATACAAGATTGAAGATCATGGTTGGAGCTGCTAGGGGCATTGCTCATATCCACTCAGCCAATGGAAAGAAACTTGTCCATGGCAATATAAAATCATCTAATGTGATTCTCTCAATAGATCTTCAAGGCTGCATATCAGATTTTGGCCTAACTCCCCTAACAAATTTCTGTGGCTCCTCCAGAAGTCCAGGCTATGGATCACCTGAAGTTATCGAATCACGAAAATCAACTCAAAAATCTGATGTGTACAGCTTTGGTGTTCTCCTCCTTGAGATGCTGACTGGCAAAACACCAGTTCAGTATTCAGGGCATGATGAAGTGGTTGATCTTCCAAAGTGGGTCCAATCTGTTGTTAGAGAGGAATGGACTGCTGAAGTGTTTGATCTTGAGCTAATGAGGTATCCGAACATTGAAGATGAACTTGTGCAGATGCTGCAACTGGCAATGGCATGCGTGGCAATGATGCCGGACACGAGACCTTCAATGGAGGAAGTTGTCAGGACAATTGAAGAACTTAGAGCATCCATTTATTAAACCCGCCGTCATTCTCACAAGACAAGTTCAAAGGGTCCTATGGTTTCACTCTATATAACTAAATGGATGGCTACTTAGCAGAGGAAGATGCATGAATACTTTCCATATGCCCGTGGCAACAAACTGCAAGAATAATATACATCAATTGCCTATACATCGAAACATGCCTAGTCAAGATTCGTTTGAGGTCTTAGCATCAATAGAAAAATACCTGTATTTTTATGTATTTTGCCTTTATTTTTATTTTTTTTAATCTTTTCGTGATTTCTTTAACCTGATGTTTAAAACCACACTGAAGTAATAAATCAAAATTCGGTCAACATAAAATGGTAATATATCTTATTCGGTGAATTAGCTTCACATGCTTCGCAAGTTCTTCCAAAGGGATGTATTCCGTAAGTAAATAAATCATTTTTGCGGAAAAGAAAAATCTTATTATATTAGTATTCGTGGACAAATACTAGTTAAGTCAACCAACAAGTAGACCGATTTTGCGATTTATCACGAGAGTTTAGGTGAAAACATCACTCACCAAAATTAAAGAATTCATCACGGACAACAGCAGAAGCGAGTCACCAATTAATACATGTCTATTCATGATGCCGTTTTTTAAAGGTATAATTTCCAAAAGTGAAAGCAATATGAAGAACACACATAAAACTATATGCTTTTCCCCAGTACAATATTTCCGTGTTCAAAGAATTAACATACAAACATTAAAATGGCCCAAATTAGGCCAATCTATATTGGTATTCTGCCTAATGTAAGTGAGGTAATTGTATGTTCAAGACTGCCAGCCAAAAAAAAAGAGCTTTGGTCAACCAAGTCAACGAGCAGTATTTGAAGAGCTTTGGTCAACCAAGTCGGCACCACTAACAAAATTAGCAACAAATGATATCAAACGAAATGGAGCACCGATAAGGGGAGCATCTGTGATTGGCACAGCATCAGCATCAGCATCATTTTCCACATTCTTAGCATCCTGCAACGCTATATCTTGTATTTCATTATCATCCAATGGAATTTGCACGATTTCTCCAGCATCATCAGATACCAACGACGAGTTTGACATTACCCCAACAACATGCTTAGCATCATTGGAGTTACCATTATCCTTCAATGAAGTCTCTTCCAATGAATTCAACTTGGGGGCCAATAGAGACGCATACTCAGCAGATTCTGGTAGAGGAATGGCAACACCAGTAGGTTTAACAAATTCAGTCATCCCATTGGGTTCAGTGACTCCAGAATGTCCAATTTCTGCACTTCGGTGATCCAGCTCAACACATAACTCGGTGACCTGAAGATAAAAATGGATTAAACATGCATAACACTACCTATACACACTAACCCAACCAATCTAAATCTACTAAAACCAAAATATCAAACCCTCTAGTAAGTCATCAGCAATCCGTGATATTCTTTAATAAAAGTAATAACCACAAAGAACCTGGCATATTACCTTCTCAACAAGTTCCGCATTTTCAGCCATCAATTTCTCCACCAACGTAAAGGCTGCTTCATTTTGAGACTTCAAGTCCTTGTTTTCAGAAGCAAGATCCTGTCCACAAAAAAATGCAATATGATCAGAGGCTACATAAATAGGCAAGCAGTGAAGGTTCTTCTTCCTCCCTACTTCAAGTTACTGATTAACACATTTGACAGGTTTATAACATGTAACTTTGGAAATTAAAATATGACAACTTAAAATGCAACTGGTAACCGCCATGGACTGCTAGACTTCCATCCACCACCGTAGATTTGAGTATCATCAAATATAACACATTAGAAGATCATTATCCAGAGTCATATATAACCATCATTCCATCAATGATCCTTTCCTTCTTTCAAAAATAAAAAGTCAAGAAAACTAGTTTTCCTAAGAATAAATGTGTACTGTATATTTTAACCATGTAGGCTAACAAAAGTAAAACCTTTTCAGATGCATCCCGTGAGCAGGAAGAAGCGTTACTGTTTTCATGATTCTGGACCGTTGACTGAAGACTCGACACTTTTTCCCTCAATTGCTGGTTTTCTAGAAAAAGATTATTCCTGGACTCCTCCAATTCTTCCACCTGCCAAACTTTGATTTTAATTTCCATATCAGAATTAACACAGGTTTGTTATGAAATGGACAAATAACATGCAAATGCTAGGATCCAATTGCAAGGTATGGAACTTGAGTCCCACATTGGAAGTACGGGATTCTAGTGTTGGATTCTCCTAGTACAATAGTTAGCTTTTGTGTTGTTCTCTTCTCCCAAGGTTATTATCCATTAGTATCAAAGCTTTTCACCATGTTTCTCAGCTGCAAACAAGTGGCACAGCTGGTGACACCAGCCATGTTTTCCCGCAACTAGTCAAAGGGCTAGAGCACACCTAACCCACATGGGTGACGAGGTTGCCGAGCATGGTTAGATGTGAGGATCTAATTCTAGTAAGGGGTTTATAAGGCCGCAGTCAATTCTATAGCTATCTTTAGTTTTTGTGGTGTGCTTCTCCCAAAGTTCTTATCAATGAGGAGAGGGTAAGTCATCAAGTCGATGTTTGAAACCAATGTGAGTAAAACAATACTTAATTAATGGAGCAGCATTTGTATGAGAAGTTCATCAAAGATATCCAAAAGAACATAAGCCAAAATGAAGGCATTCTAAAAAATTAAATATATCAAGTCCAAAAACAAGTAGAAAAACAACCTGAAATTGTCACAGATAGCCACAATGTCTTAAGTAATAAAAGTTGAAGAAATACTGGTACTTTCATCTGGACTCAGGGCATCTGATCTTGGGCAAATAAAACTACTCAAACCAGTTTCTTTATAAACTTCAATAGCATTCACTATAAACCAGTAACAAGTATTACTTTTTTTTTTTTTTTTGATCGGCAAAAATATATATTATATATATAGTAACAAGTATTACTAAGAGATAAAAACTTGCAAGATAACGTTTCTTGGCACAGTAAAATGAAAATTTTGCTATATCTTATTTCAACAGCTAGGTTGAAGAGGCAGAGAACTTCTGAAAGTCAGGCCACTCTTAACAGCCTCAAAAATGCAAGGAAAACAACATGCACTTGACTTATAAGAGATGCAAGTATCACTAACCAAGTAAAGATTAAAGAACTGTGCAAAGATTTATTTTTATTTCACATATACAGTTATACTTATACACTTAGATTGCAGCAGTGTTTTGATGAATCATAAGGCTCACTTCAAATGGCAGTCCTATTCTATAAACGATTCCAAAACTGAACCTTACAAGATAATGTTTCAAACGAGTTAAAAGTTTATGAATCCTAAAGATTATGACAAGGAAATTATTGTTAATGATGTATAAAAATAATAGTCTATAATACTTTCCTAGGTTTTTCAAGAAAAATATTCTTGTATATACATGAGTTACATACCTGTGCTTGCAGCACAGCAATGTTTCCATTCAGGTTTGAAATAGTTTCTTTAGTTGAATTCTGCAAATAAAACACATGATATGCCTCTGATAAGGGAGAAATTTACAAGAAATAAAGCATGCATTATTCATCACCTCAGACAATACCAAAAATTATGATGACAAAATTGTTGCTTTCAATATGGAATAACAAAATACAGGGAAAAAGAATAAATGAAATATAAATAAACAGTTCACAGGCATATTTTCACATTTCGGATCAAACAGTTGTGCTAGTCCTTGTTCTTCCTTTTAACTCTTATTGCATTGATGGTAAAATGTTCTTGCATTTTCTAAAGAACTCAAATGCATCATTGACTGTTCTATCAAGTACCAAGTATTGAGCACGTCAGTAGTCTTCAATAATATAGCCTTCTGCTTATTCATTGCCATTCACATAGAATTGGTTGGTACAGAACTAATATGCCCTTGTGTAAAGGTCAGAGGTGAAACAATTTCTAGTCTAAATTCATAAAGATTTATGGCTGTAGAAGAGAGGCTCATGGATACTGCTACCAAACTCCCCTTGACCTCATTTAAAAACCACCTATATTTCGTTCAATCAATCTTTTTATTTTCCAATCAAAACCCTAATTACCATCAAACAGAAAGGTACCTTAAACCTAGATACTATAAGGGAGTTTTGGACACCAAAAACAGATTTGTTGGGACTTGGAGATTTTTAATTTAAACGATGGGCAAGAACTTTCTTCTTAATTATTTTTCTAAAAAATATATATTACTATACTCTACATTTTTTTATTTTTTGGAGTCAGAATTAGGCGCTAAGAATCGCTAATATACTATATGAAGTTTAAGGTCATTAATTAAGAAAACAATATAATAACATATGAGAGAACAGAGTACTTAGACAAGTTATTACCTCCTTCTCCACTAAAGAACTCAAATCGCTTTCCAGAAGATATATTTTTTGTTCTAAACTCTCCTGTGGAACAATGTATATTAAGATTTAGTTACCAATAAAAAAAATATCAAACTAAATCAAAACATGAGAGGGGGGAATGGGAACAGCTAAGGTTACATACAGAGAGTGAATGTAGTACATAATAAAATGAATTAATTCTTACCCCTTTCAGACTCAAAACTGCCTTTTCATTCAGCAACTGATTGGTTCTTTCCACCAATGTAGCCTGCATATCACATGATGTATTTTAAAATATTAAATATCTTGATAAATCATTTCTCAAATTCAATGCTCCTACATCTTTTAAAAGGGTAAAAACATATTAGGTTGTTCACCTCTTTTTGAAGTAAGGAATTATTGTCACTCTGCAATTGTGCAATTCTTGTTTCAAGTCCAACCTGCAGATAATCAAATTAAATGTAAGTCAATATATGAACATATCAGAATAATTGATAGAACACTGTAAACTAAAAGGAAAACAAATATATATTAATATTGTAAAATGAACAAAGAGATTGTAAAAACAAGAAGATAACAACCAGAACCTATGGCTCCTCCAAGAGATCTCTTAAAATTTTCTTTCTCTAAAACTGCCTCCCCTTACTAATAACCCTCCTCCCAATATACATGTAGCCTCCTCCCTATGTAAACAAAACATGACACATCAGCTTCCTAATTAATTTTCTCTCTCACCCATCCTGCTGCCTTTTGGTATAAACCTTCAAGACCCTCCATTTCCTTAGGGCTTGGATCCAGCAATTGATCCTTGTTCTGTTCAGCCCAATGATCTGAATTGGGCCCAAGATCCAATATCCCATCAATAATATACTTCAAATCACACATAAGATCCATTCAAACATTCAGCTAAATTGTTCAATTCAAATTCAATTATTTATACTTACCCAGTCTAAAGCAGGTGCTAATAGCTAATCCACTACATGACAAGTCAAGGTCATCAATTAAGCAAACAATATATCCAATGCAATAAAACATGAGATAATAGACAAGTTATTACCTCTTTCTCACTAAAAGAACTCAAATCATTCTCCAGAAGATTTATTTTTCGCTCTAAACTCTCCTGTGGAATGATGTACATTGGATTTAAAATGTCATCCAACTTTCGTTAACAAATTTCTAAATATATGAATCAGCTAAGGTTAAATATATAGTGGATATAGGAAATGACAAAGTTGATGAAGCGATTCTTACAGCTTTCAGGCTCAAAACTACCTTTTCATTCAGCAACTGATTTGTTTTTTCCACCAATCCAGACTACATATGATATACTATTAAATATCTGGATATATAATATTGTCAAAATCAATGATTCTTAATCTTTTTAAAGGGAAAAACATAATCACTCACCTCTTTTTGAAGTAAGGAATTATTCTCACTTTGCAATTGTGCAATTCTCATTTCCAGACTAGTCTGCAGATAATTCAGTTAAATATACCCCCATCAGTAGTTAAACATAGATACGAATAAAATAATTCCAATAATATAAGATCCATCCACACATTCGTCAAAACAATTTAAGTCAAACTCAATTACATGTTTTTGTGTCTGCAATTCATTATCAGTTCGTAAATTATTGATGACCTCTTCCAAGGAAACCTGTAAAAGAAAGGCAAAACAAATGGTAGCTAATTTTTAATCATTTTTCTAGAATGCCTGTTGAGAAAGTAAATATATAGTTGCAATTTAAGCATTAAAACAAATATCCCTCTGATAATTGATAAAATTTGCAGTATATATTACCACTCTCTGAACTACTTTATCATTTTCTGCTTTGAATTTTTTAATTGTCTCCTTTGATATGGCCTGTAGAAAGAAAGGTTATATGCATTCATACTAAACAACATTTTTTATTTGAGCACTTAAGTAACTGACATGAATCTCTGAGATGAAGATTAAAGTAAATTTACCTCTTCCTGAATGTGCACTTCATTTTCTTCTTTCAATTTTCTTATTTTCTCCTCTGATAGGGTCTGTTTTAAGATATGCTATACATGTAATGAGAAAAATGCCAGATAAACATTAAATTAGATATATAAGAATTTAAAATCCATCACCTCTTTCTGCATGTGCACATAATTTTTTTCTTTCAAATTTCTAATTGTATCTTCTGATATGGCCTGTTGAATGAAAGGTTGTACATGTCATATAAACAACGAAAATAAGTGCTCAAATAAAGGACAGATATTTCTAAATATAATATTACCTCTTTTTGAACATGCATATCATGTTTTTCTTTTAATTTTCTGATAGTCTCTTCTGATGCAATCTATGGAAAGATAGCCTATATGAGTTAAAAGAAAACTGCAAGATAAAAACATTAGGAGAAAATCTCATTCGGATAAAATTTAAAATATATTACCTCTTTCTGCATATGCATGTCATTTTGTTCTGTTAATTTTCTGATTGTTTCTTCCATTATGGCCTGAGAAATGATGGGATGTATAGTTGTATATGTAACAGAAACATGAAACATAATTGCTAAAACAAAGGAAAGGTTATCAAGATAAAATATTACCTCCTTCTGAATGTGCATATCATTTTCTGCCTTTAATTTCTTGATTGTCTCTTTTGATAAAGTCTGTGGAGTGATAAACCGCGCATATAATAAAAACATTGAAACATAATAAATCAAAGCACAAATACGTCTCAGATAAAATATTACCTCTTGCTGAATATGTATATCATTTTCTTCTTTTAATTTCCTGATTGTCTCTTCTGATATGGCCTGTGGAGTGATATGATGTACAACTACAAGTTATACAAACTGAAATATTGTTTTGAAACAAACGGTTGAAATTTCTTACGAAAATGAGTGTGTTTGGCAAGGCAAATAAGCTAGCTTTTAGCGTATTTGACTAACTTAAAAGCTTGTTTGACCAAAATAGATTTGTTTGGTAAAGAAGCTTATTTCAATAGCTTATACTGTTGTTTAAAATGCTATTTCATGTACCTTTTTGAGGTTATAAGCTTCTTGATCTTATTAGAATTCCTCCTTTAGCCTTCTTATATTAAAAAATCCTAACATCTCACTCCCATCAAGTATCACTTCACTATAATATAAGTTCATTTATATTATCTCTTTTCATTTAATAAAAATTTAAAAATGATAATAAAATTAAAAATTTTATTATCCTAATTTTTAAGATGATAAATCATTTGAATATTTATACACACACACACGAAATTTCAAGCTATATCCAAGTAATTAAATATGTCATTTACACTTATTAACTAATTCAATAACTACTTGTCAACTTTCAGCTAACTTTTTCAATGTCCAACTAATTTTTCAATTTTCAGCTAGTTTATCAGCAAATTTTGCCAAACACACCCACTACTACCTCGTTGTGAACAAGTATATCATTTTTTGCGGAAAGATAAGCTACACATATTAAAAACTTGAAACTATAAGACACGCCAGCATATACATGAAAAATAAAAACTTTATAAAGACATTTCACTACATTTTGTTTGAGCATGTCATTTTCATTCCGCAATTTTTTTATTACCTCTTCTAAGCTGGCCTGTCAAAAGATATTTTCATTTACTTTAGCAAAGCACTCATTTCCATAACACTCAACTCAAACAAATTTTATAGTAAAGACAGAGAATGAAGCTAGTAGCATTTTTCAATTAAACTATTCACAAATAATATGAAATTAAACTAAATTATATGTTTCAATGATAAAAAGAAGTAATAACAATATCTAAGGGAAATATTTAAAATATAGCACATGCACCATTAGCATAAACCTTGGATGAAGCATAGTAAAAATCTAAATTGATTGAAGGAAAACTTACACATTCTTTACCATTTGGCGGATGACCCTTTGAATCCATATTAGTACTTTGCCCATCTGCAAACTCTAATGGTGGAATATTCTCATCCTTTCCACTTTTCACCAGATGTTGATCACTATTGGGGGTTTCAACAACCCCATTCCGATCTGCATTCATACTTTGCTCATCGGCGACTCCTGAAAGATGAGCAGGTTCATCCTTACCATTATTTACCAGGTTGTGATCCCTACTTAATGTCTCTCCAACCCCATTCGAATCGACATTCGAGCTTTGCTCATTTGCAGTCTCAGAAAGATTAGTATGCTCATCCTTTCCATTACTCACCAGATTCTGATCCCTATTAGCAGTTTCTCCCACCCCATTTTCCACATTCTTGTTCTGCTTGTTCTTCTTCTTCTTGTTTTTCCTCCTCCTCTTGTCATCCTCCATCCACCCAGATATAGTTCTCTATTCCAACTTCTAAGAGGCACTACTCACACACAAAAACAGAAATTTCATGTTTAGATTTCAAACATGCCACCTCAAAACATAAAATGATTAAAATCCAATGTTTAGTCAACTCAGACCCCCAAATGCAATTCAATGCCAACTTCAGCATCCAAGACCCAGATTCACATTCAATCAAAATTCATCATAACGTAAATAAAAACACACACAAAAATCTTACAGTTAGCGATTAGAAACGATGGGTATCATGAAATCTTAAATCTAGTATATATATAAAAAGAAAATCACAAATTTGAGAATAATTTGAAGAAAGAACAAGAATGGAAATTATCGATAAGAATACTTACAAATAGAATCTGGACAGAGCAATGTGGAATGAAAGGGTTATTGAGTTAGCGTATGTGGGAAAGTTAAGGTTGCGTTGTCTGAAATGAATCTGGGAATTCAATTGCAAAGTAAGGGTTGGGTTTCAGTGTGAGAAAGAAGCAATTGATGAAGGGTAGGGCGCGTGTTGTGTTGTGTGATGTCATGTCGGTGCGTGTTTTTAGCGTTGATTTGATTTGATGCCAGTTTCACGACATCTTTAGTTCCGTACCAGAAATCCAACGGCTTCTAATGCCCCCATTTGTTGTCTACTTTTTCGACTTGTCTGCACTGGATTTTTACTTTCCTATTTAACATTTTTTTATGTGCTTCTAAGATTTAAATGGTATTTTTAAATGTAAAAATAGTGAGACTATCCCATGTATGGTCAGATTTAAATTGTTATTTTAATATTTTAAACATATAAATAATCATTATATTCAAAACTTACGAAGCAATCAAAATTTACATAACTGTCAAATCATTAAAACTAATGACGGCATATATACTCAATTAATTGAAAACTCCCCCCCCCCCCCTAATAATTTTAAATTCAAGAGAAATAGTTAATTCATATTAAGTATTCTAAATAAATAATAATGTATATACAAATAAAATATTTTATTTATATCATGTTACTTTTCTATATTTTAAAAGAAAAATTCCAACAACGTGGGTTGAATACTAGTAGTATTAGGGATGATAAAGTAGTCAGCTTACTCAAAAATGGGCCGCATTGGCCCAATCTACTAAAAAAGTGGATCGGATCGAGTTGGCCCACTTTTACAAAATGGATTGAATATGCTAGTCCATCCCACTTTAAGGTGGGTTAGTGAACCAGCGGATTAGCCTACTTAAAAAAAATTATTTTTTAAAAAAAAAGGTAAAAAAATTATTTAAAAAATTTAAATATAATTATTTATACTAAAAATTAATAATGTATTAACTTAATCTTATAACAATGATTTTTAATATAAAATACATGCCTAATAGAAGCAAAAGCAAGCAGGGAATACATGGCTAACAATGGTTTTCAATTAGTTCCTAAATCTTAACAAATTCTTAGAAATTTGTTTCACAGTGATACAGGCAATCAAACTATATTTGTACATATAGTATAACTCATTATTAGGTTCCAAATAAAAATGTATTAGGATTAAGGATTCAAAATCACTCACTCCTTCTTAGTCATTTTCGCTTTAAGTCACTCATTTAATTAGTTATTAAATATTTTATTATTTTTTTATTGGTGGGCTGCTGGTCCGGTGGATTGGTCCGATCCTGACCCACATTTAGCCCATATTTTTATGGGTCGGAGTTTACCCGACCCGTTTAATGAATGTGGACTCAAAATTACAACCCGACCCATATTTTTTCGTAGACTAAACGGATCCGGCCAGACCCGTTTTGCCAAGTAGTATATAACATAGCTTTTTTTTTTATTTTTATTGTAGCACATGCACCTTAATTAAATAAAGTGAATGAAATTATTATGTGGGGTCTGCTAGTAAGTCTGTAGTTTACAATTGTGAGCTCTGTTAGGGTTTGTGAGAAAAGTGAGTCAAGCCAATGGAGCCCAGAAGAAGATCTTTTGAAGGTAGTACAAAGAAAGTCAAAAAAGGTTGTGAGGTGATTATGGAAGGGACTCCCCCTTCTTACGCGGACCAACTTTTGAAGCCTCTTGGTGCAGTTGAGTCTCCTCATAGGGGAATGGAGGTGCCTATGAGGAATGGAGTTTTGGAGGATATTCCTAAGGAGATTTCTGCTACAGCTGTTGCTTGTTCCGATGTCCTATTATTCCAGTTTCTGATTTGGAGCTAATGAACTAGTCTACTCCATGGTTTAATACCTTGGTGGTGAATGTTATGGGAAAAAGGATCAACTTTCGCACCTTGGAAATAAAGTTACAGCGTAGTTGGACCAAGAATGGGATGATATAGATCATTGATCTACTTGATGGGTTCTATCAAGTTATGTTTCGTAACCAAGAGAAGTATAATTTTGCGCTTTTTGAGGGACCATGGATGGTAGCATATCACTATCTCTGATTGTACAACATTGGAAACCTTTCTTTTTGATGAATGTTGAGACGCAAAAGAAAGTATCGGTTTGGATTGTAATAAGTTTTTATAATGTAAAGCTGTGATTAACTCCTTATTAGTGGTCTCCTTATTATTGAAGATGGCCCAGTATGCACCTGCCAATAGTGAACGAGAATTACCTCTTGTTGTTCACGTGGACCAAGAAGTAGCGGACTTTGTGTTTCGACAAATGCAATTGGAAGCCCGAGTAGATAATGATTACAATGAACAAGGATCAACTATGGACTACTCAGGGATAGTAGGCATGGAGGAGGAAAGCTCCCAAGTTGAGGCTAACATTTTTTTACAACTCAAAATGGCCTCTCAAAGGCCACACAGATTCATAACTATTTTTATGAATATTTTAGCTTGGAATTGTCGTGGAACTAGTGCTGGCAATTTTGCTAATTTAATCAAAGATATTAGTAAGGAGTATGACATTGCCTTAATGTTTCTTTTTGAAATTGCGAAAAGAATTATTCTTAAGTTGGGTTTTGATATATATTTTATCCAGGATACTCGTGGTAATTCTGGAGGTATTTGGTGCATGTGGAAGTCTGATATTTAGAGGGTGGAGGTTCTTCAGAATGAACATCCATTCATTCATACAAGGATAGGTTGGAAAAGGCAACCCATGTGGTTCATCACTACTGTTTATGGAAGCCCTAGACTTCAAGAGCGAAGAAGTTTATGGGAATCTATGAATAACATTGTTGATTTAATTTTTGGTCCCTAGTCGGTGATTGGTGATTTTAATTCTATCCTTCATCATCATGATAGGGATGGGGGATCTTCTAATCCATCTTGGACAGGTGCCCAGGATTTCCAGGAGATGATGGATGCTTGTAATCTTATTGATGCAGGGTTTCAGGGATCGGATTTTACCTGGAAGAAGGGTTCTTTGAGGAGCGTCTTGATCGTGCATTGATTAATATTGAATGGAGAATCCATTTCCAAAATGCTCTTGTTCTTCATTTGCCATTTTTTAAGTCTGGTCATAGGCCAATGCTTGTTAAAATGTCAAACAAGAAGATCAAGAACCAGAGACGAAGACCTTTCAAGTTTGTTACTTCGTGGCTGATGCATTACAATTTTGACCCTTTCTTCAAAAAAATTTGGAACCAGGATGTGAGTTGGAAGGAGAGGATGGTTGATCTACAAGTAGCTTTCTAGAAATGGAATAAAGAGGTGTTTGGGAAAATTGTTTATAGGAAACGCAGGTTACTTCACAGTCTAGACTATATCTCAGGACAAATGAGGTATGGGGATGATCCTGTTTTAGAGGAAAGGCAACAGGTAATCTGAAGTGAGTAACAAGAAGTGCTTAGATAGGAGGAAATTCTTTGGTTCCAACAATCTAGAGCAAAGTGGATATCCTTTGGGGATCGTAATACACGTTATTTCCAGTGTCACTTCAATCAGAAGGAGGAACACTTATGAAGCCATTCAAGATGAGGATGGTGGTTGGGTTGCAGATGGGGTATCACTTGAAAGTTTAGCTACAAATTGTTATTCTAACCTTTTCACCAATGACACCCCTTTAGTTCCATTCTGCATTAGTAGAGCTTTCCCAAAGCTCTCTCATGAGAAGCTACATGTTTTCAACTTGGACGTTTCCAATGATGAAATTCAAAGGGTTTTGTTCTCTATGGAGAATTACAAGGCACCTGGGGTGGATGGTTTCCAAGCTATTTTCTATAAGGGTCAATGGGAGATTATTGGTAATGATTTCTACTCTCTTATTCGAAATATTTTTGATAATCACACCAACATTATTGAGCTAAATGATACCCTTATTGCTTTTATTCCTAAGCAAAAGGTGGTCACTAGCATGAAACACTTCAGGCCCATAAGCTTGTGCAAACGTGACTTATAAGGCAGTGACAAAGATTCTATCAGCTAAATCGAAGAGGGAGATGGAAGAACTTGTTGATCCTTGCCAGTGCAGTAAGAAGAAGAAGAAGAAGATGAGGAAACTTTGGAGAAGTTTTTTCCATCTAGAGGGGTTTGCCAAGATGACCCTATACCTCCTTACCTTTTGGTTTTATGTATTGAATGCCTTTTCCACTTCATAAACATTGCTATGGACCAAAAGTTGTGGATCCCAATTCAGCTCTCTAGAGGAGGTCCAAAGCTTTCTGACTTAGCTTTTGTAGATGACCTTGTTTTCTGAAGGAAGTTCTAAATTCCTTCGGCATAAGCTCGGGTCAAAGGGTTAATGTTGAGAAAACCATAATACATTTTTCTCCGAATGTGCATTGGCAACTGAAAGAACAAATTGTTAGTGAACTTGGCTACCAAAGGAGGGTGGACCTTGGTAAGTGGCTTGAGGTGCCCTTGCATCATGATAGAGTCTCTAAACATAGCTACCAGTTCTTACTCGATAAAGTTACTCATAGGCTTAGTAATTGGAAAGCTTCTAATTGTTTATGATAGGTAGAGTGACTTTGACAAAGGCAATGGTTCAGGCATTGTCCAAAAATGTCATGCAAACCACCTTGCTTCCAACATCAATTTGTGAAGAAATTGATAAAAAATGAAGGAATTTTATTTGGGGAGATTCGTCTAACTCAAGGAGAGTCCATTGGCTGAAATGGGACTTGTTGTGCTTGCCTAAAAGTAGTGGTGGTCTTGGGCTTAGATAGGCTGGTAATATGAACTAGGCATTGTTGACAAAAGTTAAGTGAAATCTATGTACAAGGAAAAATGATCTCTGGGCAAGAGTAATTCATTCTAAATACAGGCGTGGTGATGATATGTTGCCTATCATAAACTCCAACATAGATAGCTTAAACATGTGGCGCGGTATTGCTAAAACTTGGGGCACATTAAGCTCAAATCTCATATGGCGTGTGGGGAAAGGTAGAAGGATCAGATTCTGGGAAGATCCGGGGGTTCCTGGCCATGGAATTCTAAACCAGTATAGGTCTGCGATTGTCATGGATAGCCCTGATATTTCAATGTGTTGTTTTGTTAATATGGAAGGTGACTGGGATTTGGATAGACTGGCTTGATATCTCCTTGCTCATATCATTCAGGTTATTCATAATCTAAAAGCTCCTTACATCTCAAACTCGGATGACTATGTGGAGTGGAAAGACTCTTCCAATGGGTTATTTACAACAAGGGAAGCATACAAGACTATTTCAGGTCATGATAGCTTCCCTAATAGTTGTATTTTCCAAAACATTTGGCATTGGAGGGGTCCAGAACACGTCAGAATTATGTTATGGAAGCTAAGGTTGCTAATGGAATTTTGCCCACAAATGATTTATCAGCCGACAAGCATATGTCCTAAGTTGATAAGTGTGTGTTGTGCAATGATCGGACATAATCCATACTTCATGTGTTGCGAGAGTGCAACTGGACTAAAAGTATTTGGAGGTTATTTCGTGTTCATGATCATTCCATTTTTTTAGCAGGATTTGGTTAGTTGGCTCAATGCAAATTTGCAATACTCAAAACGAATTAATGGAACACCTTGGAGTATCTTATTTGGTGCCACTCTTGTCCGGTTATGGTGGAGGCGGAATGAGTTTGTGTTCCGGCAGAGATGGATGTCGAACAACAATGTGGAGGCTTGTATTTGTGCTCTCATCAACAACATATAGTGCAATAAGGTAGTTTCTCATAGCCTTGCTGATAACAATATGAATTTGTGCAATGTTGATGTTCCTTGGAAGGCTCTGATGATGATTGCGATAAGATGAATAATGAGCGTTTTTTAAATATGATTTTGTAGCTTCCTGCAAAGTAGTCTTGAAGAATAGTAGTGGCACTACTACAAAAATACTTTTTATGTCAGTTATTTAACCCATATAAAGACGGTTCTATAATCGTCTTTATAATGAACGTCATTGAAAAGTAAGATTTCGACGACATTTATTAAATTGTCTTCGTAACAAAAGATTCTAAAACAGTTCTTCCAATGAATCGTCTTAGAAGATATTTTTTAGAAAAAAATTAAAATTGTAATTCTAAGACGGTTGTAAGATATAACTGTCTTAGAATGATCATATTATAAGACGGTTATACCTTAAAACTATCTTAGAATGGGTATTCAAATTTAAAAAAAAAAAAACACACACACATACAAATAGAGAGATCGAGTGATTGTAGTCAATAATATTGTTAGGAATTGTTATTTTCTCTATTCAAATGAGTTTTTTGTGTTTTAAATTTAGTAGCATACAAGGTTATAAAAGTAAAAAAAAAAAACCTGAAGTGTTATTATTAATATATAGAGTAAAAAATGATATACAAATATCATTAAAATAACTAATTAAAAAATAAAACTACTCATAAGAGATATATTATAAAATATTATTAATTTAACTTATATTATAAACTTAATTATTTTGACCCTCTAAAATTGTTGATCAAGCTTCGTAACTGTCATTGGTCTTTTTCTAGCTAGTTATTCTGTGTAACAATATGGAAAAGATAAGAATCATGAATCTTAACATGGTCACATCTAGAAATTGTTGAAAATGAAATTAATGGTCTCATGGAGGAAATTAAATTCCAAACTTAAGAGAGAATTTGGAATGAGTTTTAAATGACTATACCTCAACCAAAAATATGCTACCGAGAATAAAGTCGCTAAACAATGGTGTTCCGTTCAGGAAGAACGGATGTGTTTCCAACAGAGAATTGTCAGAATTTTGCTATGGGATCAAACTCTCTCTCTCCTGAAGATGTCTATGGTTGAAGAACACCTCAGGGAATTTGCTTGCAGGGAGAAACACCACAATCTGGACGTGGGGTGTGTGCAAGGTGTGTATTGAAAAGAGAGAGTCAGAAAAGTGTACCTTGTGAATACCTAGAGGGCTGTATTTATATTGTGAATTATGGGTCTTGAGCCATGGTTTGTAGATAATCTATTCAAGAAGATAATAACAGAAGATAATGAACAATTTATCTTAGCTGAAATTAGAATTATCATGTACCTGATTGATAGGATATGATTGACTTTCAAATATCTGAATTGATTAAATAGATTCTCTTATCTTTTATCCCGGTATCTTGGTATTTCCGGAACAGATGCCCCCCAGCTCGGTTGATTAGCACTCTGATCTGCCAAGTTGCACCAAGCGCCCGTATCTTTCTGATGCTAATGAGTTAGTTGTCGCGGTCGAGGTGAATGAATCACTCTGGTTGATTGTAGTGGCCGAGGTGAATGAATGACCTCGGTTTTATATTTTCTTTATATTCGCGTTTCTGGTTTTATCGGCCGAGATGACCGTTTGGTGTCGGGACCTCGGACCTTGGTTTTGTTTTTCGTGAAGCATTGAGTTTCGACTTCGTATATGGCCGATCTCGTATAGGGCCGACCACGTGTGGAGCCGATCTTGTTAGACCTGACCTCATGCGAAACCGACCTCATCCCGGTCCTTCAGTATTCTTGATGGCCGGGATGTATAATGGTTTGATCAGTCCTTTAACCGGCCTCCTATGATTGAGACTTTCGATCCGACCTTGTATGGGCAAGATCGACCTTGTGTCGAGCCGACTTCGTATAAGGCCGACCTCGTATAGGGCCGACCACGTATGGGGAATCCGAGCCGAGGTAGTCGACCTCCCTGAGGTTGTACAATGTCTTTAGTTTCTTCATTACTCTTCCGTATTTCGGCTCCAATGGTCGAGTGTCTATTTGGCCGAGACCATTGGTCGGGCTTTAGACATAGTTTCGGGGTTTTCCCAATTTTATTGTTTATCTGGCTGAGACCATTGGTCGGGCTTTTAGATATAGTTCTGGGATCTTTTTCCTGACTTAGCAACTGTTAGCGTATTTGTAACATCATTATAAGTGTAATTCTTTCGGCCGACCCGATGATTCACCCATGATAGTTACGTCGGCTTGATCAGGGCCGAGATAATACGAAACAACGACTAAGCATTTAAAATTTGTGCACAATGAGAAGTTCCTTATAATAAGGATTTTATTAATATTCTTCGAAGATAAGATTTTCATGATCTCAATGACTGATTTGTGCGGGTTGTACATCCCTGAACTATATTATCAGCTAATGAGAAACACATGATACATCAATTGTGATTCGGTCTCCCATGACCCCGACGACGGGCTGAATAGCCAACTGAAGGGGAAGACATGGTGAGACAATAATCCATTCGGTCTCCCATGACCCCGACGACGGGCTGAATAGCCAACTGAAGGGAAACACGTGGGGTCCATGATTCTGATGACTGGCTCAAAGCCAACTAAAGGAAAACACATGGACTTTCTTGGCTGCACTTTGTCAGCTATAGTATTTTTTTAACTTGTCCGCGTTTCATGTTCATTTGACTTGTTTGCCTTCTAGCGTTTCCAGCGAGTATGCTCCTTGTCCAATATTTTGGATGACCCAGTACGGTCCTTTCCGACTTGCGGCTAACTTTCCTTGAACCTCGGTCGGTCTCTTACCGACGTTACTTGAGGTATTTCTTCCGTTGGTTGGATGTATCGCCTCCTTCTCCCATTCCTGCTCCCCCTATGATGACGTTGCATTCGAACTCGGGCTCTGAGAATTCTTCGTCATTCTTGCTCCTCTTGTCATCTCGTTGCTCATTCTCCTGCTGGGCTTTTCTCTTGCCGTGGTGCCCTTGAGTTCAAATCACATACTGTCGCAGTTTACCTTCTTGTACAAATTTTTCTATTGCGTCTCGGAGCTCCCAGCACTGGTCGGTCGTATGGCCCGGTCCATTGTGAAAATCACAATACCGGGAATAGTCCAGTCCTTCTCTCCTTACTATCGGAGGAGGCCGGTTGACTTTCCTCATGTCGGTGAAGGTGACCTCCTTCCATATTTGGCCACGCGGGATGGTCAATGGAGCGTACCTGTGATATTTCAACTCGTACCTCCCGGGCCTGGAATGAGGGTCGGGACTGCTCCGTGATGGTCGACCTGCCGGGGTATTCGCTGGATGGCGGTTGGACGGTCCGTCCTGGGGATTCTCCTGTCGTTGGTTCCGTGGCGAGGAGGTTTTTTTGTTTTCCTCGAATCTGAGTTTGCGATCTCCATCTGCTCCAACTCCAAATACTTCTTGGATCGGATCCTGAACTCATTCAGGGATTTGACCGGGTCCTTATAGATTGATTTGGCGAGGCGGGACATTCCGTTGAGCCCGACGGAAATGAGATGGACGTGTACTCTCTCCTCCAGGCCTTGGACTTGTAACGCGGCTTCCTTGAACCGGTCCAGGTAACTTTGTAACGTCTCTCCAGGCTGCTGGCGTATTTTGCCTAGAGTGAATTCAGACTTCAGTTGTTTCTTGCTGGTTGTGAAGTTCAACAAAAACTTCTGGCCAAAATCCTCGAAATTTTTTATGGACCGTGGGGACAAGGAGTGAAACCAAGTCTGGGCGGCCCCGGTTAAGGTGGTGGCAAAGATTCGCGAGATGATAGGCTCGTCTATGCCTCGAACGCACATCTGCATGTCAAACTCGTCGATGTGCACTTATGGGTCCTGGCTTCCATCATACTTGGACAGGAACGAACCGTCGAAGTCTTCCAAGAACTGAGTGTCGATTATTTGGTCGACGAATGGGTTGTTGTTTTGGTAACCCCGGCAATACTTTCTCTGATATGTGTCGTCGCCATGACCATGGGAACATGGAGTGCCTCACGTTGAGATCGTGATACTCTTCCCTGCTCGGAATGATCAATTGGGTCCCTATTGCCGGTCCTAGCGGTGCGGGCCGACGTCTCAGGTCTCGGCCTCCTGGCTGCGTGGGGTTGCTCAGTCTCTGCGTTGCATTCGAGGTGGTCGGCATGTTGCCGACGTTCTTCCTCCCTTCGTCTGCTGCTGCGTTCCTCCAATTGAGTGATTAGTCGCTGAATATCTTCCTGTCGCTGGAGTTCGTAACGCTTCTCCAGATTCTCCATTCGGGCCAACAAAGATTGTAAAGCGTTTTGGATAAAACGTTGAGAGGCTTCTGGGTCGTCTTGTGCTACCGGTGATGTATTGGCCGGCACATGCGCTGCTGATCCCGTACGGGAGGAATCAGTGTGGGACAATGCCCCTTCTACCACCTCATTCTCTGGATTCGGATTCCTGGGTGGTTCTTTACGTTTGGCGAGCTGGTGTCTTCTGGTGTCTTCTGGTGTTAGCCATTGAGAGTTGGTGGGATTCGAAATTTATCGTCCCCACAGACGGCGCCAATGTTCCGTTCAGGAAGAACGGATGTGTTTCCAACAGAGAATTGTCAGAATTTTGCTATGGGATCAAACTCTCTCTCTCCTGAAGATGTCTATGGTTGAAGAACACCTCAGGGAAGAAGATCACACTTGCTTGCAGGGAGAAACACCACAATCTGGACGTGGGGTGTGTGCAAGGTGTGTATTGAAAAGAGAGAGTCAGAAAAGTGTACCTTGTGAATACCTGGAGGGCTATATTTATATTGTGAATTATGGGCCTTGAGCCATGGCTTGTAGATAATCTATTCAAGAAGATAATAACAGAAGATAATGAACAATTTATCTTAGCTGAAATTAGAATTATCACGTACCTGATTGATAGGATATGATTGACTTTCAAATATCTGAATTGATTAAATAGATTCTCTTATCTTTTATCCCGGTATCTTGGTATTTTCGGAACAAATGGTATACAGGATATATAGATAGATGATATTGACAACTAAAAATTGAATTACTGATCATGTATTTCATTTATCTTTTACAGGAACGACAAAGGAAGAGATTGATCATGGGATACTTTAGTATAGTATGAAATTTTAAAGAATATTTGAATTTGATAGTATAGTATATGAAGCTTTATAGAACATTTGAACCAGCTTTTTATGTTTAATTTTCTATTTGTAATCATATGATATCGATGCATACAGAAAAGGACCATACATGTACATTTTGTATGGTGCATACACCTCTAATTTGATATTGTGAAAAAGACAAGTTTAGTTTCTGTTTGCTCGTGTTGTTACACAATCAAATTTGTTCTTAACATAAACATGCATGAATTGATTCGTCACTTACGTATTTGTTGGTGTGCATCAAGAACTAAATTAATACTTCTCTTGAAAACAAAAGATCATTTTTTTTATGTGTCATTCTTAACCAACTTTCCTTAGCATGCGCCGATGTAAACAATTCCTCACATATATACTTGCGCTATCCCACCAAGTAAACTTTATTCCAATCCATCCTCGATCTAAATCATCTCTTTTGCTCCCACACAGTAAGTTAATCTTATTATGTATGTTTAGATGAGTATTGTTAGAGTTGATTTTATATAAAAAATAATAATATTACAAAATTTATTTTAGTTTAAATTAATTTTAAAGTGATTTGATTTATGTTTAAATATTTTTATTTTAAAAACATGTTAGTAAAAAATGATTATTTTTTTAGCAAACACAAAAGTTATCTAAACTTGTTTCAATTCAAAATTAGACATGAAATTAAACATGATTGTGAAAAAACTTGAAATTAAACATGTAAAAATTTATCTAAATCACATTAATTGATATTCAATGTTATCCTAAAAAAATCAAACATGAAACAAAATAGACATTTTTATTCTCTAATATGCTTCCTTTTTAATTACACTTTGTTTACCTTAATTTTACTTTAATTTGGCACCGATTGTTTTGCCTTTCAGCAACATTCAATTTTTTTCTTTATAATTGATATGTTGATAGAAAAAATCCTTTCATTAAATGCTGCTATGTTGATAGAAAAAATAATCACTGAAACTTGTTTTATAAATAGAATATCCTTTCATTAATTGCATTTTTAAAAATAAATAAATGGTAGCAACTTTGAAATGTATATTTTTTTGCCAAAAGAAAAGGAGGAGAATAGAGGGGAGATGAAAGATGGCATCCAAAATATGTTGGTACCCCAACCTCAACTCCTCTAAAGCCTAGTAACCTCTAATATCATTGAGAAAAGAGTTGAACAAAACACTAACCAAACCTTGCCCAATGAACGAAAATTATGAGAATCTATAAGCTGGAAGCTCATTTATGTACCTATGTAGTTCCTAAGAAATAAAATTAGAAGGGAAGACCCACCAAGAATTGCTTATGCTATAAGCAACAAAAGAGGCAAGCTTGTCCACGCAAGCATTGCCTTCCCTATATATATGTGAGTGATTATAAAGTTTAAAAGTGAGTAAGCTAGTTTTATACAATTCATCCAAGGAGTGAAAACAGACCAAGACACAGAATACAAATGAGAGAAAGCATGAGTCAAAAGCAAAGAGTCTGTTTCAAGCCATAACCAATTTCAGTTCTCATCGGCCGCTTTCACTATAGTGATAATAACAGCCATGATTTCAGCCATGGAAGTGAATTGAATACCAATGCTGTGAGCAAAAGCTGCAATGACATGCAATTTAGAATTGAGAAAAATACCACCACTACTCGCCAGACCGAGGCTCCTTCTTGCAGCCCCATCAATACTGCACTTGATTTAAGGGGAGGATGGAGGAGTCCAAATAATTGTTCTAATTCTATCAGCTTTCTTAAGATGATCTAACAACCTTGAAATGCTTTAGGATCTCAATATCAAATATAAAGTTTCTCATGGTACCAGTTGAGATTGAGCCCGAAATGTGAACATAAGCTGAAATGCTGTTAAAGACAAATTGCAGTGACAAAAAAATATTATCAAATTTGACTTTGATTCTTCTATTCCAGATGTATAGAAAAACGCAAAAGGGATAACGACAAGGCGCAAGCACCATGTCAGAGGCTTGAGAGGATCTTTTGGTCATGCTAAACGAAAGATGTTGCTAATGGAAGAGATATCCAGCTTGCAACTAAGCTTTGATTCCACTCTAATCCAAACCCTGCTAGCAAAATGGCAGTTTAAAACAACTTATCAGTGGATACTTCATTGCTCTACAACAATTAGAACACATGGAGACCACTATAATATCCTTTTTCCTTAAGTTTTCATCAAATTGGGAGCTTTTTATGAAGAGTTCTCCAAAGGACCGTTGTTTTGGAGGGGGCAATTCCAAATATCATTGCGTTGCATGAAAAGTATAGAAGATGGAAGATAATTATCACTTGTCAGTTTTTGAGATCATGGAGGATAATTTCTTATAAAAATGCCCTTTGGTTTGTCATCTTCACTCCAACTCATTATTCCCTCGTTGCATTCTAAGCTTAAACTCATTTCAAAAGCTGCATATTATGAAAGTTGTTTAAAAAATGGTTTCACAAAAGAAAAGAAAAAAAGATTCAAAAATATAGTTTGAAGCTGACGTTCAAAATCAGTTTCACCAAAACCCGAACAATTTTGTTAAAGTACATACATTTTGGATCAAGTACTGATCAGTTAAAGTGGTTTGGTTTGGTTTAAAAAAAATAAAAGAACTATGCACACACCCGCAACTAAAATCTGCATATTAAATTTGTTATTCGAAGCAATGCTTGAATACTATACTAAAATTCAAATCCAAGCAAAATGCAATTCGGTGAACATTAATTGTACCGCAAAACATCAATGTCTGAATTGGGGTATACGTCCTTTACCCAAATTTATAAGCTAGTGTAAAAAAAATAAAACAAAAACAAATGAATAAAATCGCATAAACATCTCTTAATCTCGATAGTGTGAGTGAAAACAAATGTGTATATATTGGGAATAACCCAAGTCCCACATCGGTTAGAGATAGTGCCAAATCAGAGTATATAAGTGGAGAATAATCTTCATCCTATGAGCTAGCTTTTGGAGTTGAGTTAGGTCTAAACTCACATTCTAAGAGTATTGGAAATAACCCAAGTCCCACATTAATATGTTGTTCTCATTAACCACTAAGTTAATAAGATATTTTTACAATTTTGTCCTTGAATTGTGATTCAGTATTTTGTATTTTGATATTTTATTAACACTGGTTAGGGTAAGATGGTAATTTCAAATTTTTAAGCTTTGGAGGATTTTACAAGAGTTTTAAAAATCCTCAAATCTTTTCTCTCAGAAATTAAAACTTTCAAACAAAGTAGATATCTCTACCTAAACTTTTTCCTTCCCTTCTTTCTCCTTTAAAATCTCTCAACCAAACAAAGCCTAAAAGACTCGAAAATGGATGCAACTACTCATCACTAGGAACCATGCACAACCATCGGAATCGGACACAAATTAGCGACACCCACTCCCACCAAAACGACCCATCGTCACCACCAACAACAACGTTTAAAAGGTAGTACTAGGGAAGAGAAAAGATAAGGGTAGCAATGGAAAAGTCAGAAGCAAAAGCAGAGAAAGTTCTCGGTGTCACCATTGCTTCGTGCTCGTTGACGTCACCTATGGCGCTTGCTGCACCGACGACCTCAACACCGAAATCCTCATCAACTATGGCCACAACGCTGAAACCATTCAAATGGGATTGAATATAATTAGTGTTGACATGCATCAACAAACTTGACTAAACGCAATGTACAATACATGACAAAGAATGATGTCAACGACGAAGGTCATAAGAAATCCAAGCACAAATATTGCCCTTAAATACAAATTCAACAAAGAAGTTTCCAAATTGCAGCTATCTAGAACTATAGTCACCTTAAGAACAACAAATTTCCACTTTGCCCCCTCCTCTCAAACTATGCAGTGAAACAAAGATGAAGTTGAAAGAAGGGCTAGGAAAGACGAAAGCACTACCCTCCGTAAAATTTCTTCCACTTTGAAACATAGGGCTCAAACCATGCTTGGATCTAAAGACGGTGGAGAGAAAATTCTCCCTATGTGATTTCCTCTTCTCTACAAGGTTGGGAAAGGGTGGGTCAATGTGGTGGCGATGCGACACAGATAATGAGGTCCCAAATGTGAAAATGTTGAGGTCTCAAGTTAGGGGTGTCGGTGTGTCACCCTATTTTAGAGTAGACATTATCATACGTGAAAGTTACATTCTAAAATAAGAATTATGGAATAGGTTTCTAGATTATTTATCTCTATTTTTGAATAATTATTTCGAAATGTGAAAATTATATTTCTACCCAAATACACTAAATTCAGTGTATATTCAAACACACTAAATACTCAATCCAAATTATTTAAATATCAATTTTAGGTTGTTGAGTTATTTGTATCCATCAACACTCGAGAAACAAGACAAGGTTTGCGGCAAGGGGTGGAATATAAAGAAGAAAGAAATGGATAAGGATGTCATTTGGTGTGGGTATATATCCAACCAAAAAGGGACATTTTGAGGGTATTTGTGAGTGTGAGAGAGAGAGAGCGAGCAGTTTCAGACAGAGAGAGAGGGTTTGGGATTGGAGGGATTGACGCTGCGTCTCTTCCTCTTCTCTTTCGATCCATCCCTCATTCCTAAACCTCCAATCCAATCACCTCAGCCTCACACTCACACATACACATGTCTCTCTCTCTCTCTCTCTCTCTCTCTCTATTTCGCTTTTCACTTCACTTTCATTTCTAGTGTTCCGTTCTGATCCCTCTTTCCCTTTCAGATCTGAACGCGTATCGTCCCTCCCATGGCGTCAAAGCGCATCCTCAAGGAGCTCAAGGACTTGCAGAAAGACCCACCAACTTCTTGCAGCGCTGGTACCCTTTTTCTTCTCCATTTCACTCTCCCCACCACGAATTTTTTGTCCGCACTATTTGGGATGTGATAAAAATCTATTTTTTTTCTGGGTTCCTGTTTGTTCTAGGGTTAAATGAAACAAATTTAAATAAGCTCAAAATATTCTGTTTCTGCCGCATTTTGTAAGCTATGTACGTGTGATTCTATGTGTGCACTCTTACTACCCTTGCTGGGGTAAATAAAATTATATAAGTTCATGAGAAAATAAAGCATAGGAAATATGATAACTGTCTGTGCAAGGTTTTAAAGTGGTCCCGTTGTGTTCCTTGATATTGCAGGAAATTGTGTTTAAGTAGATGTTGCAACCGAATCCATGGTTGCGGATTTTAAACCTTGTGTGTTTATGTTGTGAGTTTGAGCCATACATGGTTTATGTCTTGAGTTTGAACCATACATGTTTTGTTTGTTTGTAGTATGTGCAAATGCAAATGTTTATTTTGTAGGTCCAGTAGCTGAGGACATGTTCCATTGGCAAGCAACAATAATGGGTCCTGCTGATAGTCCTTATGCTGGAGGTGTATTCCTAGTCACTATTCACTTCCCTCCGGATTATCCTTTCAAGCCTCCTAAGGTAATGTGATAATGTCTGTGTGTGGATTTGAGGTGTTTTGTTGTTTAAATGTGTTGTAAATGTCTAACTATTATTGGTCAACCAGGTTGCCTTTAGGACTAAGGTGTTTCACCCGAACATCAATAGCAATGGTAGCATTTGTCTTGATATCCTGAAGGAGCAGTGGAGCCCTGCACTCACCATCTCTAAGGTTCAATTTGCTTTCCCTTTAGTTTTAAATATGTGGACTGATGAACTTGTGGATCTTTGAATTGCGTGGCTCGAATCAAGTCGTGACCGTTACAGAAAGGTATTAATGTTTCCCCACTTAAGAAATAAGACAGGCAATGATTTTATGGGGGAATTACCAAAAAGAAACTTCTGAGAATCTGTCGTTTTGTACCAAATAACTACAATTTATTCATTTGTTTTGTTTTCATTAATTTAATCAAAGTTTGCTATTCTGGGGTTATTATGTATCTATTGAAATAGGTAAACTGTAGAACTACTTTTAGGTTAAGAATTTAATTTGAATGGATTAAATGTGTAAAAGTTTTTCACATTGTCATCCAATTATTGATTGTCATGGATTCCTACAGTAAGTTTGATGACCTTTATCTGAATTACTTTGAATGACATACTTGTGATGATTTTGTCAGGTGATAGTAAAAAAATCTTTAGACTGTCAGGGCATGAATATCAAATTCTGTAGTTAACTAGATTTTAGTATTTTTATTCATTGTTTTATTTAGGGGAGATTATCATATAATGTATACCTATACGTAGTTACGGACATGCATTACTTAGTAACTAGAGAAGGAGATTTTGAACAAAAAGTAAGAGATACAGTTAATTAGACTAAACTATAGTGACTTAAATTATTCTTAATTATCCTAATTAGATTTTTTCCAACTTTTTTTGTTTTGTGTTGCTTTGACTTTATTTGGTAATCTATAAGCTTTTGACATCTAAAAGTCACATGTTACTCTTCTTTCTGGGAAAGTCCTTACCCTAAAACAAAAGAATTCTCTTCTAGGCTTACCTTTATTTCCTTGAATTTATTATGCATGTGATTCATTGCCAGTGCTGCTAAGAAGTTTGTGTAGATGGATATGCACGTGTCATGCCAATAAGAATGTTATATCAGTCTCTTCAGCTCTTAAATTTATTATGCATGTTAAAAGGGGGCAAGATTTTGGGACAGTAAA
>PYAF01006217.1:218926-235379 GCA_007407185.1 Glycine tomentella | reverse complement strand
CCCTAAAACAAAAGAATTCTCTTCTAGGCTTACCTTTATTTCCTTGAATTTATTATGCATGTGATTCATTGCCAGTGCTGCTAAGAAGTTTGTGTAGATGGATATGCACGTGTCATGCCAATAAGAATGTTATATCAGTCTCTTCAGCTCTTAAATTTATTATGCATGTTAAAAGGGGGCAAGATTTTGGGACAGTAAAATTTTATGTATAAAAGATGATTAAGTACACCAGTAATAGAAGCGCAAAATTTTAGGGGAATAATGTTTTTCCTCTCTTAAGGATTAAATTTATCCCAAGTGAAGCTACAGTGATGTTTACCCTTTCTCCCTATTTCTAAATGGTACCCTTGACCACCATCCATCTCTTTCTCTCTTGTGTCAAACCCTTTCTCTGTGAAAACTCTGTTGTGGCAGATCGTCTGCATATACCATCACTGGCATGGTTTGCAAGGTTTCACTCTTTCATTGAATCCTCAACTTAAGTTAGCATGAATCAAATCTGTGAGGTGCTTTACTGCTGGGTTATGTTGCTCAATCCACCACCACTGTTCAGATTGATGCAGCCAGTTCCACTGCTGCTCAAGAATTGTTCTTGGAATGTCATAGATGAGTCACTGCCATGGGTAGTTTCTGATTACAATAATGGAAGAATTGAGGGGCTGAGGAGTGTTCTTTTAGGTTGATAAAGAGGGATGGTTTTTGAATTATTCAAAGTTTTTTTTTTTTACCAAAATTGAAGGGATTTCTCTTAATTTACTCTTTGAAAATATCTTACCTGGGATTTTCTCCATTAACTTTTAACTACGTTTCAAATTCATCCTCAATAGTTGAGAATTGTGCATTTTGTACAGTCTACACAATACTGATTTTTAGTTATGGTTGGTTGTTTGCCTCCTACCGACATAATTAGGTAGTCTGGTTCTGTATTTTTATTTGCCTGGTGCAATGGCAGGGTAAATTTAGACTCTTATTTTAACAATGTAATTCTATCTTTTAAGCACTTTTTTGGTTGGGCCTGGTGGAGGGGTCCATAGAGACCCCCAAAAAGCTCCCTAGTAGGGCCCGGGAAAATGGTGGAGATCATTACAAGGGATCATTGATCAAAGCCTGCTCTACTCCAATTCTTAACTAGCTATCAAGGGGTGTCTTTAAGCTTTTTTGTACAATTGATTGCTATGAATTTATAAAATGATTGCTGATGTTGAGAGGAATCCCAAGTAAAGGGTTTTATAATTATGTTTCTTGGCATGTGCAGGTACTGCTTTCTATCTGCTCATTGCTGACTGATCCAAATCCTGATGACCCACTTGTTCCAGAAATCGCTCACATGTACAAAACTGACCGGGCCAAGTATGAGGCCACTGCACGCAGCTGGACCCAGAAGTATGCCATGGGCTGATTTGTGTTTAGATAAATGTATATTGAAATGGATGGCATCTATGAAAACTTTTGTGGGTTTGCTTTTCACTTCCTGTTTTCTGGGGTAAGATTATGTTTCTGTTATGAGGGGATAGGGAAGGGAGGTGTCTTTGATAAAAAAAAAAACTGTGTTCAACAACCACTGTGATGTTTTTATCATGATGCAAACGCATGAACTGGATGTTATTTGTGTCATGGCTGTGTTGTAACTTCCTCTATGAAGTAATGTAGAAATAGTCATGAGGCACAGACCTTTCCCAATGTTTTAATCAGCTTTTTCCACGAAAAATAATCACGTTTTTTGAAAGCATTTTTTGAATGCCAGTAAAATTAAGTAATTGGTTCTTCAAAATAAACTGAATTAGACGGCCACAATAATTATGATAACATCTCCTGTTAGATAATCTCTAATAAACTATGTTAATATTTAATAGGACTATTAGGCAAGCTTGTTAGGTCCTTGTTATGGTGCTGTTTTATATGTAACACTAACTCAATTGTAAAAACATTGAAAACGATGATGGGGTGGTTAGAAAATAATGGACAATGTCTTACTAACGAGAATGGAATGATTGAAAAATAAGATGCTCCAACAAAATATCATTGAATATGATGTGAACTTTTTTCTTTTGTTACTTAGAGGCTAGAACTAAGACATGCAGAGAATCAGTTCTCAAACCCCGAATTTCATCGGCATCGACTATGGCTTATTTTCAGCATAGATTGTCTATTAGATATGAATGCCCTTTACTTCTGGACAAAGTGGCTATTGGAATAATTTTTTTAAATGAAAAAAATCAGTTAAATACAAATTTTGAAAATCTCTTAAAATTAAAGCACCTTAATAAACTAAAATTCAAAAACAGATTGTTTAAGATAGAGGAAGAGAAAATAAGTGATACATTAAAAGGATAAATCATTCACTTATAATTCATTATATATGGTAATTTAATTAATTTTTATAATAATTACTTTAAAATTCATATTAATAATAATTTGTAATTGAATGACAATATAAAATTACTTTACACTAACAATATATGTTCATTAAACTCAGAAAAATAAAAAACAATAGTTTAAAAAGTTAAGTTACATAATTGTTCAAATAATTTAAAATTCAATTACGAAGCAGTTATAATATAATAATCTAATTATAAATTACTAAGTAAAATAAAATCATTGACTTTTTAATATTTTAAAAATATGTTTACGGTGATTTTGATTGATTAATACATAATACTTTATTTTATTTTACTAATAATATAATATTAATTTTAAATATTAATAGTATTTATTTAAATAATATGTGAAAAATAAACTAATTTTAATTTACTCCATTTTCTTTCTCCTTTGTGAATTGAGTCTTGTTTTAAGTGCATGTGATCTCGAAAAAGGAATAAAGTACAATCTGTTTTTCACACTTCACCAAATAAAATGATGAATGATTGTCTAATTTGCAACCTCCCCACAGTTTCTATGCTAACAAAGTAAAGCAACCTAAATCAGAACTCACCATTATTGTTATTTTTATTCTTATGAATACAAAGTTTCAAACTGTGATGGATTCACGTGTCACTTATTATTGTATTTAGAAATTTGTTTTCCCTATTTATTAAGGTTGGAGTTTGCTTTGCCTGTAATTGGTGCTTTTGTTGTTTAGCTTTGGCACCTGACTAAAGCTATTATAGTCCCGTGGTTCATCTCTTCTCTTGCACAACTGTATTGTACCTAAAGCTATTATAGTCCATAGAAAAATAGTAGGTTGTGGGGCTCATTGTCTTGTCTTGTCTTCTGACTCCAGCTTGGCAAAATTAAAAGCGCCCACCACTCTCTTTTCTGGTTGCACATTTCATCCATTTCATAAATAATTCCCTTCATCCTAATTTTTTTTTTATATATATACATATATACACGGTATTCCAGAATATATCACGTTTTATAAAATAAATTATTCTAAAATATATGTTATTTTACAAAATTAATACTACATTAAATAATTTTTTCAAAAATATCCTCGATAAATACTTACTAGAAGTAGTGGATATAAAAAATAAATAAATTCTTAATTACTAATAAGATATAAGTTAATGACTCATTCTTTTTTCTGTCATTATGATACTTGACATGATCCAGAGTTAATTACGAATATGCACTACTAATTTTGTTAGCTTAAAAAAAAGGAAATACCAAACTATTAGATGAGATTTCAAAACCCAATAACACTTATTATTATCCCCTCCTTATAAGAAAAAAAATTATTTTATATTTTGAATTTAAATATAAATGCTTTAAATATATTTTCAGTCCTTTAAAATTAAATCATCTTCCATTTAGTCCTCCAAATTTAAAAGTGTGTTTTTATTCCACAAAATACTTTTTTTAGTCATTCTCGTTAACACTAACCAAACATGGAATAAAAATTTGCAATTTATAACAACTTTTGATGGCAAAAATTTGATTTTTATTTATATTTTAAAATAAACTGTTGGTGATTAAAAATTGTCATAATCAAATTAGCAAAAATAAAATAAAATTTCATTAATCACTTAAAAAATTGTTCTAATTTTTTTTATTGATTTGATTTTGACAGTTTCACATCACAAAAAAATCGTACTTTAAAATATAACATAAAAAATCATATTATGATATTAAAAATGCTAAAAATTATGAATTTCTACACTTTGTAAACGAATAAAAAAGAGCATTTTACAGATTCTGGAGACTAAAAAACAATCTTAAATTTAAAGGACTAAAAAAATGACTTATATTTGAGAGACTAAAAATATGTTTAAGTCAATATAAGTAAATCTAACTAATTTTATTTTTATTTAATGATATTATTTTTAAAATACTATTATTGTAACTCTATTTTCAAGAATTTTATTTTTTATATGATATAAATGAAAGATATTTTAAGAATAACTTTATTTTTTTACTTGAGATTTGTAAATTTAATGTTTTTAATTAATTTCTTAAACAATATAAAAATATTTATTTTTTCTTGTATATGAGTTTAGAAGAAGTGATTATTAAATAAAAAAATTCAAAATTAATTATAACGACAGTAAGTAAAAATTATATACATAAATAAATTCATAATTACTTACGGGTCACTACTACCCAAAACTCATTGAGAACCATTCATAATTACTTACTAATTACTACTATGAGAAGAATGTACATTTTAAAAATAAAAAAGAGAAGAGAATGTGATTTATAAATTTTCTAAACAAAAAGAGAATGTAGTTTACTCAAAAACTAAGTCACTTTATAAATGAAAAACGTTGATAAATAATTAATAATTATTTCATTTTAAAATTAGATAAATTAATTTTACACTATTAGCCATAATAAAGGTATATATTTAAATTATTTTTAATCATAAATTTTGCTTGTACAATATAAAAATGATTTTTCTTATATAAAACAAATAAGCTCGTAATAAGTCCAAACAAAACTCAACCGGTACACAACACAATGAAATACTCATACAAAATTACAAATGGTGTTAAAAAAGGTTAAATTAATTTTAAGTGTTCGTATTATTACAATTTTTTTAATTAGGTTTCTATACTTATTTTTTTCTTATTTGGATCTCTATATTAATTTTAAATTTGTAATTAGTTCCTATGTTAATTTATTGTGAGAAATCTATTAGACTAGATAGAATATTCATCATATACATGCACATAGATACGAATCCTAAATCAATACATCTTAGCTAGTTACAAAGGTGTGAATCCAAACCACAAGATGCTACATAGGTGATTAAAGGAGGAGCAAACAACATTACAAATAAATTAATGATTAATCACAAATTATGATTGGAGTTAAGTTTTAAGAGATACGAAATTGACGTTTTAGAGTTGATAATGAAAAACAAGAGGTGTTGAGACAGGTTAGAGAAAAAATTAAATAATTTAATGTATAACAATAACACCATTTTATTTAGACCGACATAAAATAAAATTTAATAGCTATATGTGTATATGGTAAAATATTCTATAAAGTCTAATAAATTTTTCATGATAAATTAACATAATTATCTGAATACAAACTTAAATTTAATATAGGAATTTAATTAAAAATAAGTAAAATATATGAAATTAATTAAAATTTTTGTAATAATAGGAGATCTACATATTAATTTAACCTAAAAAAAAAAAGAGTTGTTGTATATATGTATCTAAATTCTAAAGTCCAGTTCAGCATTGATATTTGAGATCGGAAACCGCGTGTTGGCTGATTCACTAGCCAGTATCAATGATTTAAACACGAAAATCATGGCCCCAATCACCATGGACTTCTTTGAACAGACGTGGCATACACTTTGATTTGTATTAGTACTAGTATTACAACTTTTCTTTTAATTAATACCACGTGACACCCATTGATACGTATATAAAAACACTTTTTTTTATTTTCTTCTTTTTCTGTCACAATCTGATATATTCTTGTTGTATATTCTTGTAACAATAGATTCTAACTAGCTAGCTATTCTGATATTCCATATTAAAACTCTGTTTAATTAACCAAGAATTGTGAAAGAATCTGAGGTGCGAATACATCTTTCTGTCAATGATGGAGATTTATTTAACGTTATCCATTAGAGATTACACGGCAATAATTTATTTTTTTAAGTTTAGCATAACAAGATATTTACAAGTGTACAACTATATTGCATGGATATGATATATATATATATATATATATATATATATATAAAAGATAATAAGACACGTAAATACAATAACTTTTCTAAAAATTAAAATATAGATCCAACAGTATAAACACTATTTAAAATATAATCATATATGCTTATAAATTGCTTATAGTTTATTGATTAATTTTTCTTTAATATAACATTTATACTAATTCTCATTATCACCCATTGTTAGTTTTTGTTTTTTTAAAATTATTTAAAAGTATAATCACAGTCAAATTTAAATCAAAATGTAATTATTTAAATTAGGATAATAATTCATTCATTATCTAAAGAAAAATATATACAAAGAAATTTAAAGATAAAGCAGTCAAATTTTAATACAAGGTAGTCTCATCTCTCTCTCTCTCTCTCTATATATATATATATATATATATTAGTGGTATTTAATGCATGTACGATATGATATGTGGTTATTTTGAAGTATTTGTGTATATTTATGTAGCATTGACATCGATACGCGATACGTGACACGATACGACTCGATTCTCTAACAAGTCAATTTTAAAAAATTATAGATTTTAACAAGTTAGGACACGTTTTAATATTAAATAATATTTTTAATTAATACAGTATATATTTCGTTTAATATTCAACAATTTAACAAAAAAAATTAAATTAAACTAACAATACCCATTAATATAACAAAAAAAAATTCAAAGAGTCTATTCATTTTTAATTTTTAAAGATAAGAACTAAATACTTTACCTATTTCTAATGACTTTTATAGGCAAATATACTAAAACTACAATTTATATTACAAAGATTATTATTTAAAGTATATTATTTAAAGAGTAAATTGGCTTTAGTACTTTACTACAATACTACATAAATGTGAAAGAGGAACACATTAATGATTTAAGAAAAAAACTAAAAAGAAATAACCTAAAAAATTTAGAATTGAGAATGAGAATGAAAAGCAAAATTGGGGGTTTTATGAGAATGTGATTGATGTCTGTTTGCGTGCTGGCTGCAAATCAAGAGAGAGAAGGTGCAAGTTGTGAAGCATCGACACGCTCAAAAACAGGGATGCGAACATATGAGATGAGATCAGAGAGAGGTCAGAGCACTTTCCCGTGAGGCTGTGACTGGTGAGACACGATCGACGACGAGCCGACGACTGTGCAAGCGAGATGCGAACTAGCGAGAAGCGAGACTCGAACGACGGTTGGAGAAGCGAGATGCGAACAACGGGCCAACAGTGCTGACAAGCTAACGACTGACCGACGACTGTGAGAAGTGAGAAGCGAACTACGTGAAGAAGCGAGAAGTGAGAAGGGAGAAACCATGAAGAAGCAAAGTCGCGTAAGTCCACAAAAATAATGTTTTGAATTTTTTTTTTCCAGCAATACCCTTTGACCGTGTCGGACACGGTCAAATTCGCTTGTCGGAAGTGATCAACATATCAGGTTTGTTGATCGTGTGTCGGACACCATGTCCGAGTGTGTTGACGCATGTCGCCTTATCAGATCATATTCAACCCGATTCTCCCTATTTTTTGAACGTGTCGGTGCTTCATAGCTGTATATTATAAGTGTATAAAGAGCACAATAGATAGATGAACATTACATAAACTACGGGTCTCTTAAATGTTTTAACTTCTTGTCACCATTGTAAAAAAAATGTAAAATGCTGCATAAATTAATTTTTTCAACAGAAATACCGGCCGTACCAAGAAAGAAGAAAAAAAGAAACCAATCATAAAGGCTCAATAAAACCTTTAAAAGAATTTCAAAATTTATCTGTATAAATGTGCAATAATGCAAAACACTCTAGAGAGAATTAAATGCGTGATTTAGTAGTGCCTTGGATAATAATTTCAAATTTCAATTATCAATTTTCGGCAAAAACGTATGGACAAAATACATGTTAAGGTAGATTAATCCATTAAAATTGTAGTATTTCGAGAAATTAATGATTGATTTTTTTAAAAATATATTCAGATTAAAAAAAATATTTATTATGTCATCACACAAAAAATGCGTGATTCAGTACGTACATTTTCAGATGCTATATCAAAGTCAGGTCCAGAGATTTAGGCCCCTTTGGTACTTTTTGGTGGTGATAATTTTTTTCTTTCTCAATTATTGTAATAATATTGACGGATCTAAAACTTTGGCAACTAAAAAGAGAACAATTGGCTTGTCAAGTTTGAAGAGTTATATTGTTAGAGAGTAACGATTATTGGTATATAAGGAATTGATTGAACCTGGACAGTGTTAAAATCAAGCTAAGGATTTTAATTTATATTCATCTTAGGTGGCTTCAAGTGATTAATTAATTAACTAATATTAATATTATAAAGTAGTTTTGTTTTGCCACGTTCTAACTTCTAAGTTGGAGGCTTTTTATAATTATAATTCATCATACATCCATACCAAAACTTGATTATATATCAATACAATTATATAATTATAAATAGCTTCTGTTTCAAGAACCTGTTTATTAGTATTTATTATCCTGTGTTTAAACCAACACCAAAATCTTTGTTATTCACGAAACCGCGATAACTCTTTCCTTATCTTCTCCGAATCCGAGGACTGGTAGTAATTTGTGGTTTTTCACAATCACTACCTTGTTTCAGCTCAATTCTGTTAATTGGGTACGATTAGTCTTTCATCATTGAATTTATCCTTCTCTCTAATTAAGCTATCTCAAACCTCAATTTTTTGAGGTGATTTAATTGTGACTCTTCCTTCAATTAAATTTGTTTCTTTTTCTGATTTATTTTTGATGGGGTTGTTTTTATTGTATGGAAAATGATGGAAAGCTTGCAACTTTAACTTTCCAGATATGGAAAATTTGGTATTGATGTGATTCCCCGAATTATTTACATTCTGGTCTTTTGAGTTTCTCAGCAACAAAACCAATTTTCTGAGGAAAAACCAACATGTTGGGAGTTTGCTTACTTTGCTTTGCATTTATGGGAGCTTGTGTTATGGCATTCTTGCTAGGAATGGATGAAAAATTGAGAAATAAACCATTTGTCATGTCTAAATATACATTTTAATTTTCATTTTGTGTCCCTTCATTCTTCTCAGTCTCATTTTGGCTTCTACATGGCACACTACTTTTCTTGTGATTGTGGAGGAGTGTAGGGTTTTTGTTACCCTCTGCTTCAACTTGACAAATGTTGAGAATGCATGCATGTTTGAAGAGTTAAAATACTTTCTTTTCTCTGCTTGGTTTTGCCCTTCTGATTGATCTATTATCAGATTTCATCTTTTCTTGCCCTGTAGTTGTTTGTGGTTCCTTTTTTTGGAAATTTATATAAGGATGTGATTTCTGATATTTGGTTAGGTGAACATTTATAGGAGTGCATATTTTCTTATGCTGCTTACTTTTTTCTTCACCTGTGGCCTTGGTGTAACTTGCAGGCTGATAGATAGTCCAGTAATTGAGTGTTGCATACGTTTATTAATCAACCTGTGACTTGGCTATTGTTTTCTGTACTTTCCCTTTTGTTCTGGTTGACTTGGAAAGATTTGATCTGCTGACATCGGTGGTCTTCCTTCTTTCAGACTTCCATTCATTAAAGTATACAAGTTTGTGGCTTTCAAACAATTATATGGGGAGTTGTGTGTCTAAGGTGAGAATATTTGGATGCATCAATCATTCATAATCTTTATTATTATGCTCATTATAAGTTGACAGCCTCAGGCCTTTCACCTGTTATCTCTGATAAATTGATTTCTTCATCAGAAAGCATACCCTGAAAGCAAAATAAACTTCCTGCAAAGTGTGTTGTATGGTGTTTTCTCACTGATAGTGTTTGCCTGGATGTCATAAGGAAGGCTCGCTCGTTGTTTGTAATTTTGAACTGATAGATTTTTACTGTGGCTTCTTTTTGTGGTTGTGTGAAATGTATTGTAACTTGTACGTAATCTGTAGCAGATAGGTTAGACAGTGATGATGAAAACAAGAATAGAGAAACAAAATTAACAGGATGCAAAACTAATGAGAACTATGGAAGAATTAGAAATGGGTAATTATTTTATGTATGCATTTTCTATTTTGCAACTTTCTTCACTTAGTTCTCCTCCTGCCACCCCCCGGTTGTCCTTTATCTTTTAATGGGAACAAAGAGAGAGATTATCTCTAACTAACGGGTATTTCAAAATATGTCTCTTTTCCACATTCCCATTCTTGCTTATCTCTGATATTGCAGTGTTTTTGGCGTATGGAAACCCTATTAATGCAGTATGATATGATAGTACTCATTCTGTAGCTAGAAGTTTGATTCTAATGTCAGCCTCTAGCCCTGACTTTTCTGTTTCTACCTGCTACTGGCTGCCACAAAGAACAACGTGAAAAGATTTAAGTGTGTCTTTGTGGGATAGCTTTGTGAACTTTGTGGAGCCTCAATGCTTAACTTTGTAAACATTGATAAACAGGTTGACTGAGAAGTTTCATTTTTTTAATGCTTGTAGAATACAGCTAAGGATAATGATTCTGATCATAATGTGGATTTTGCTGCTGGGAATGTGAAACTTATTACCACCGAAGAAGCGTGGGACCAATATTTGGAAGAAGCAAGGAGGGGTGGCAAAATTGTAAGTTTTCCCTCTTTTTTACTCTGTAGGACAGTAAAATTAAAGACCTATTTCCATTTTGTTGTGTTGTTTGGATGAACTAATAATACCTTACCATGACTTATCATGCATGTGTATAGTTTGATATCATCTGTATTTTCAGTGCCTCTAGGAATTTTAAGGGTATAACTTTGGAAAGAATTCTACACTCGAGCGTCCATATTAATGAAATGCTCTTTGTCTTCTGTTTTCTTTCTATTGAGTGCTTCTACTTTATTGTCAAGCTAATTTTGGATTCTGTTTCAATTATCTTTCAAATGTAATCCACATCCTACTGTCTCATTTCTAGCATTGTGATGAGTTGTATTTGTGTAAGCACCTGACCAAACAATGTGTGTGATCTGATTCAGAATCAGGATATTTGATTCCCTGCTATTAAATTTGACAAAAACATTGAAAGAATTTTTCATGATAATACGGAGACTGACGTAATAGTCAAAGACTTACTAAAGACTAAGGATATAACCTGATAATCTCAATGGATATCCTGCGATGTACTCTTGAACCTTGAAAAGCACAACATGATTTTGTCTCTCTTGAGTTTTGACATGGTTTTACACTTTTAATCTGGCAAGTCTAGTAGTGGCGTAAAATTTCTGCAAACTAGGTATTAGGATATCAAATTATTGTTGATTAGTACTGTCTGTCTGTCTCTCTCTCTCTCACCAGCACACAATAGTGGATGCTTATAGATATATTTTGATGTCGATCCCTCCCTTTTTGAATAAAATATATAGTAATATAAATATACTGTTTGCAGATTTTCCAGTATATTTTCTTTTAACTTTATTTTAGTTGCTATTCTATATAATCTGTTGGGGTTTGCTAATGAGTACCTTAAGTGCACTAATTGAGGATCATTAAGGTTTTAGTTTGGATAAACTTCTCAATAAGCACTTATAAGAAAAGAAAATAAAGAAGTAAAATAAATAAGTGTTTTAAATTAGTCGAAATCAAGTTATGTATAACCTTTGAAGAAGTTAGAAGACGGAACTTTTAAAGAAACCTAGGTGCATAAATTGACTTTAACTTATGAGAGAAGTTTGATTCATTTTAATTCCTTATTTTCTTCTTCTATAAGAATTTGTTGAGAAATTTATTCATATTATGCCTATGCACACTTCGCTAAATGCTTCTAGTTACTTAAAAGAAAGCATGTATTAAATGACTTTTGTATTCCTAATATAACAGATGCTTTCTTTTTCATAAAAACTTTCAATTTTTGTTTCCTTGACAAGTTTCCCCAGGGTCTTGGGTAGAATTTGAGTAATTTATTTTCCTTCGGTACAATAATTTAATACTATAAATCCATGTTCAACAGGTGATTGCAAATTTCAGTGCAGCATGGTGTGGTCCTTGTAAGATGATTGCGCCATATTACTGCGAGTTATCTGAGAAATACACATCTATGATGTTCTTGATAGTTGATGTGGATGAACTAACTGTAAGTACTGAAGCTATAGACAGTATTATACTATTATTTCAGAGTTATTTTGTATGAACTAGTATTCCCTAATATCTAAACACAAAACAAACTCAAGTGCCACCTGCAGCAAAAATATAATTTCACCTTGAAAAAGGGGACATTATCACATTAAAGTTTGTTTCATGACCATGTAGTTTGTCCCTGGTGAGTGTTAAGGCATTTTATTGAACACGTATGTTGCAGGACTTTAGCACTTCATGGGACATCAAAGCCACACCAACTTTCTTCTTTCTTAAAGATGGACAACAACTTGATAAACTTGTAGGAGCCAACAAGCCAGAACTGCAGAAAAAGATTGTTGCCATTAATGATTCGCTTCCCGAATATAAGCAGTGACTGTTTTCTTATTCATGTTGCTGTGCCCTTTGTCCTTTCACAAGTCATAACTAGTGTTCTACATTATTATTTTTTTTCCGTGAGTGTCGTTGTACTTTTCCTCGGATGTAAATATAAGACATGGCACATGAATTTCTCCAATCCAAAGTGATGTTGCTGTAGTTAGAACAAGCCTGTTTTGCAAATATAAAAATTTGTTGTATTTTGTTGTTTAAGCAAATTCAATTTTTTGTCATGCCATGTGGCTCAATTCCCATTGATCAATCGGTGGCTTGGCATTTGGTTGTGACTACACTACCTTGTCCCCTTCATTTGTTTGTTTTGAATTAAAAGTGATCACAAAAACTAAATACAAAGAGAAAGAAAGTGAGAGAGAGATCGTTGACCTACTTGAAGGTTTGTAGCAATGCACAGTATAGTAGTGTATAGATTTTTTTTTTTTTTCTTTCAGTTGGGCTAACTGATGTTGCACTCCTTGTTTCAATTGTTTGGCCTTACTCCTAAAAAATTCCTGATCCAAAGTGACAAATAATGAAGATTACGATATTTTTTTTACCAATTCATATATGATCCATTCGATTTTAAATTTTCAGCATATTCAGATTACAATATTTTATACTAAATGAATATTAAATATAAAGCTATCTGCTGATTTTAAAACAGGATACTGTGAATTTAATTTAATTTAATATTTTTTATATTTTAATTTTTAAAAATAATATAAATATTATTTAAAAATAAATAATATAGTTTGATAGAAAACAAAGAGAGATGGGAAGAAAATGGAGTGGAAAAGTATATGAAGAGACAGTGAGTAAATGTTTATATTTATTGTAGAGAAATATTGTTGGTACAATAAATTGTAAAAAAAAATTACAATTTAAAATTTAAAATTTAAAAATTAGATATAATGAAAGATGTGATGGAGAGGGCTTTTTTTTTTTATCAAGAGGTTTTTTTTTTTCTTTTCAAAATTATCAGATGGGGTAAATTTTGAATAATTACTCGTTTATGGATAAGTCATAAATTGAAATACAACTTTGTTTCAAAAGTCATATGAATTATGACTTCTGTGTTTTTTTGTTTTTTAATTTTCCTTACCAAAATCTTATTTGTTTTTATGACTTCTGAATTTGATTTAGTTATGTATTTTACTTTTCCTCACCAAAATTGTGAGTTCATTCACGACTTCTACTTTATAATTAAAAAAAATCAATATCAAAGGGAAGATGAAGTCATACCATGTTTTGAAACTTCTATTTATGAAAATTTAAAATAAAATAAAATTTAGGAGTCATGTGACTTCTGTTTATAAAATCGTATTTACATATATAACTTACTCCTAATTGGGTATATTTTCAAAAACTCTCTCCATTTGATAATTTTTTTAAAAAAAAGTTTAACCCCCTCTAGGTAAAAACTAAAAAAAAAGTCTGATGGAGGGAGATAGACATGAAAAAGAGTATTGCTTTATAATTGTTGTATAAATAACTCAACTCTTTATTATATTAAAAATTAAGATGATAAATCTATTTATTAAATATTTTTTTAATTATATTTATTAGTTAAAATACACAAAATCTTATTAATTTATTTATTAAATATTTTCATTTCTTAATAACTACCTTGTAAATAAAAAATAAGTATTTTTTTTTACATTTGATAACATGGGAAAACACGAGACAAAAATAAGAGTTATAAACGGTCCAATTTAAACATCTTGCACTAAGGAACCAATTTTTTTGTACATTTTGTAACTTCCTTATGTTAGTCTCAAAGGGTTGAAGAGAACGAATTTCATTAGCCTTTCCTCATCTTTAGGGATGTTTATGACTTGTTCTATCCCATTAATCTGGTCTGAAATTATTTTTATGGATTCAACTTTAAGGAATTAGACTCAGTATAATTTGAGGAAAAGTTTGGGTTGTCCCAACCCGATTCAATTAATATATTTGTTAACTTTTTATTTCAATTATTTATTAGTTAAATTATACAATATATTACAATTTTATTTTTTTTTATTTTAATTAATAAATTATTAACTCGATGTAATATTTAAGATGATAATTTTTTATATAATCAAATTATTATCTTAAATTTAACTAATAAATAACTCCATGTAATTTAATAAATAAAAGTACAATTAATAAATGCAGTAATGATGTATTTAAAATATTTTTTTATCTATTAATCAAACAAGCTAAATGACTTAGAGGATTTAGTAGATCCGGAAAGTAAGGAATTAAGAATTCAGACCCCATTTTCACCACTTTTGCCATTTTTCTAAAGGTTTGGTAACATGATTTGTCTCTTTTAAATTTTCACGCATTTTGCCCCTAATGTCATGTTAGTGTCATATGGATACTCGATAGTAATATCAACGATTCATGTCAATATCACATCATTCACATGTATTGTCACTCCAGAGGTAACTAGTAGCAATGAAAGGTCATTCAAGAATGTTTTTGTATCGGAAAAGCCATGACCAAATTATAAAGACAAATGTTATGCTGAATGAGGATCACGATGGTCAATTAATGGCTAGATGCTAAGTTAAGCACCTTTCATTTTTCCCTTCTATGAATGGTTTCTAATCCTCTTTTATGTCTTCAATCTCTTTTTGTTTCTGTCAGGGATTTTGTATGGGATTCGGGGTATCAAAGTGAGGCTTTGCAGTTTTGGTTGGCTTCATGTGTACGTGTGGTTAGCATGCTATAGCGTTTTATTTGGCCTAAGACTGGTATGAATAATGCATGTCTATTGCATTCACATGTAGACGATAGGTTCACATGATGAATTCGTATTCAATTTTTTTTTATGCAAAATTCTCTTAACCAACGGCAATCATATATGACGAATAGGATTAGTCTCTCATTGGAGGACGACACTCATACCCTTGGTTTCTAACTCAACACAAAAATAAAATAAATAAAGTGTAATTTGGTCCTTTACAATTAATTTGTACCAAAATAGTGCTAATGTATTGTTGGAGGTGAAGAGGTTTGAGAGAGAAGGATGCTTGAAGTATTACACCAAGAGACATCAGAATTTGGAATGCTCAACAGTGTTACCTCCAGCGTAGGGAAAAAACCCTAGTAATATAGTAAGCTATTGGGCTCCAGCCCATATGGACCCATATAACCATACAATAACCTATTGGGCTTGTATGTGAACATATTATTATTAATATATATAACATATATATTCAACAATCTCCTCCTATGTTCACCATACAGCACAATCTAATAAGGTAGTCAGTGTAATGTTCAAACAAACATGAATCATCCACATCCAGTCCAAGACAATCAACTCGGATCAATCAATGAGTTTTAATTAGAACATATTAAACTCAAACAACATTTGCAATCAAACTAAGTAAATCATCATTCTCATGAATCTATTCTGAGATCAATATAACAATATAAATATCAAGAGTTTTAGATTAATCTAAACTCACCAAAATCCCAAGATCTCAAAGTCAGTTCACAACCAACATATGCATAACAATCTAGTATAAGTAAGCTAGTCAAAATAGTCTAAAACCTTACAAATATAAGAAATAAGCATAATAATCATAATGTTCACTAAATAGAAATAACAAAATGTAAGTCTCAAATAAATGGACTCCAACATAATGGGCAGTAGCAGGTGAACTGTCAAGTTCCCTACAACTCTAAATGATAGATTCATATATCAAATAGGTCATCGTCATCCTCTTCAGGATCCCACTTAGTAAGCTCTCCTCCATCTTTGCCATCCCCTGTAGAGTGTCAAATATGAATTTCATATTATCATGAATTCAATCATTTGAGTAAACTACTAACAATGTCTAGTTCTACTAAAAGAACTTAGCATCTTATCATCAAGCAAAGAAGAACATATATCAATGTCATAAAG